>PVIU01000246.1:178358-376084 GCA_004026605.1 Ondatra zibethicus
TGATGATATGATAGTTTACATAAGTGATCCCAAAAATTCTACCAAAGAACTTCTACAACTCATAAACACATTCAGCAATGTAGCAGGATACAAGATTAACTCAAAAAAATCAGTAGCCCTCCTGTACACAGATGATAAAAGGGCTGAGGAAGAAATCAGAGAATCAACACCCTTCACAATAGCCACAAATGGCATAAAAAACCTCGGAGTAACTCTAACCAAACAAGTGGAAGACTTGTATGACAAGAACTTTAAATCTTTGAAGAAAGAAATTGAAGAAGACACCAGAAAATGGAAAGACCTCCCATGCTCTTGGGTAGGCAGAATTGATATAGTAAAATGGCAATCCTACCGAAAGCAATCTACAGATTAAACGCAGTGCCCATCAAAATCCCAACAAAATTCTTCAAGGACCTTTAAAGAACGGTACTCAACTTCATTTGGAAAATCAAAAAACCCAGGATAGCCAACACAATCCTGGGCAACAAAAGAACTTCTGGAGGCATCACAATCCCTGACTTCAAACTATACTACAGAGCTACAATACTGAAAACAGCCTGGTACTGGCATAAGGACAGACAGGAGGACCAATGGAACCGAATAGAAGACCCGGATATCAATTCACACATCTTCAAACACCTGATATTTGATAAAGAAGCAAAAAATATCAAATGGAAAAAAGAAAGCATATTCAACAAGTGGTGCTGGCATAACTGGATATCATGTAGAAAAATGAAAATAGACCCATATTTATCACCATGTACAAAATTCAAATCCAAATGGATAAAAGACCTCAACATAAAGCCAGCCACACTGAACCTTATAGAAGAGAAAGTGGGAAGTACACTTGAACGCATTGGCACAGGGAACCACTTCCTAACTAGAACCCCAGCAGCACAGACACTGAAACAATTAATAAATGGGACCTCTGAAACTGAAAAGCTTCTGTAAAGCAAAGGACACGGTCAACAAGACAAAACGACAGCCTACAGAGTGGGAAAAGATCTTCACTAACCCCACATCAGACAGAGGTCTGATCTCCAAAATATACAAAGAACTCAAGAAATTGGACAACAAAAGATCACGTAATCCAATAAAAAAAATGGAGTACAGACCTAACAGAGAACTCTCAACAGAGGAATCTAAAATGGGTGAAAGACACTTAAGGAAATGTTCAACATCCTTAGTCATCAGACAAATGCTAATCAAAACAACTCTTGAGATTTCATCTTATACCCATAAGAATGGCCAAGATCAAAAACACTGATGACAACTTATGCTGGAGAGGTTGTAGGGAAAAGGGAACACTTCTGCATTGCTGGTGGGAATGCAAGCTGGTACAACCCCTATGGATGTCAGTGTGGCAATTTCTCAGAAAATTAGGAAACAACCTTCCTCAAGACCCAGTAATACCACTTTTGGGTATATATCCAAAGGATGCTCAATCGTGCCCCAAGGACATGTGCTCAACTATGTTCATAGCAACTTTGTCATAGCCAGAACCTGGAAACAATCTAAATACCCCTCGATCAAAGAATAGATTAAAAAAAATGTACATTTACACAATGGAGTACTACACAGCAGAAAAAAATAACGACAGCTTGAATTTTGCAGGAAAATGGATGGAACTAGAAAGCATTATTTTGAGTGAGGTAACCCAGACACAGAAAGACAATTATCACATGTACTCACTGATAGGCGGTTTTTAAACATAAAACAAAGAAAACCAGCCTACAAAACACAATCCCAGAGAACCTAGACAACAATATGGACACTCTCTAAGAGAGACTTACATAGATCTAACCTACATGGGAAGTAGAAAGTATAAGAAGACAAGATCTCCTAAGTAAATTGGGAGCATGGGGACTTTGGGGGAGGGTTGAAGGAGGGAGGGGAGAGGCAGGGAGGGGAGCAGAGAAAAATGTAGAGCTCAATAAATATCATGGGAAAAAAATTAAAAAAAAAGTCATTTAAGGCAGATTCTGGAGTCAGGACTTCCTGGATTCAGATTCTGTGTGGCCTGGGATCTTTTTTTAAAAAAAAAAAAAAAAAAAAAGATGGCTCTGAGTGAAAGAGTAGGGTTCAGAGTGGAAAGTGCTTCTTCCAGGGACCCACATTCTGTTCAGAAAATTGAGGGGGATGCTTTCTGGGGGGCAGAAGTCCCCAAGTGAACACAGCCTGAGATCAGGGCAGCTCTGGGGAACATCTGTGAGACCGTATGTGTGCAGTGTCACGGGTCTCAGGTAGCCAAGGCCCCGGGTGTGGCACACATGGTGCAACTCTCTTGTTCACCAAAGGGCGCTAGGTCCTCCTGGCCTGCTACCAAGGAAGAAGTAAGTACTTGACTCCCTGCCGTAGCAGATGGGGAGTGTGGCCTGCAAGAGTTTCCTGGGCCTTGGCTTTATGACATCATTGGGAACAAGGTTAATATTTAATGGTGAAGGGTAAGCCCTGTTATTACCGGAGCTCATTCATCAGCAGCAGAACTTGTTCTGCCTGCTAGTGTCTTGGTGTTGGGAGTTCGTGAATGGGAATCCGGTTCTCTCCGTAAAGCCTGAACCACCACTCCCTTAAGTGCAGGAGGCGGTGTTAGGACTTCACAGTGGATTCTTCCTGTGGGAAAAAGGCCCTTCCTGCTTCACTCAACAAGCAAACCCACCGTGGCCAGGCCACAGGCTAGGAGGCTCAGGCTGTGATTAGGCATTTTGAGCCATCTGTTGACCTCATAGCACACTGCTTGGTGGATGGCTGACAAAAATGTTGCAGAGACATTTGTCACTAAATCACTGAGTTGTCTAAGCCCCTCCAAAATGTATTTTGGGTATTCTAGGTCACCTGTACCATCCCCAGTAAGTGGGCAAGCAGGCTACCCATCAGGGCGTTGGGGCTCATTTGTCTCTTAGGACATTGCTGCTTTGAGTCATTGCTTGGCCCTCTCAGGCCCACTTCTACCTCTGAACTCCCATTGGGCAAGCACCTTCTCTCTTCCAGTAGTTTCCGCTGCAAATATGGCTACTTAGCCTTTTTAATCAAGCTGGGTTCAACTCTTCCCACCAAATAAAAGTGAGCTGACGCTACCTTAACTGTTCCTTTGCTTGGTAGCTCTAACTACAAAATGTAGTTTCTTTCTTCCCTTTTTCTCCCTTTCGTTAAAAACGTGGAATGTCAAAAGCTAGTGTGTTTACTGGGTACCTGGCATTGCTTGAGAACACCTTACTGGCAGGTTGTGACGCCAAGGATGCCCTGAGTGGATGTGTAAGTGGGAAATGACATCTATTTCAGGCAACTCACCATGCCTCTTGTGCCTGAGAGGCAGCCGGGAAACAGAAATAGGCACTTTCTTGAAAAACTGCGATCAGGTGGGCCATCCTGCACCAACTCCATAATAACCAGGCACCTGAGAGCTTTCATTTCTTCCAGGGCTGGGGAAGGAGGAAGCTTGAGGTTACTAAGTTTTTGCACACACTGCCAACAAGAAGAGCTTTGCAGTTCCCAAGCGTCTGAGGCGCTGGGATCTTGATGTGGCTATGCCTGTGTCAAACAATACACAGCCTCTCAGGACTTATCCTCTGTGCACACTCACCAGGGTGTCCTTAGCTCCCCACAGAGGGGAGGGAGGCAAGTTCTCAATTTCCTTCAGCTTTCAATCCCTCCCCTTGCACAGAATGTTTTTTCTGTGTAGAGGTGTGGGGATCAGGAGAGTGGGTCCCAGGGCGTCCTTCCCAGGGCGCTGTGAGTGGCTGCAGACTGTGCTGGCATTCACTGACACCAAGGATGGGAACTGTGCCACAGTGTATTACTTTGGGTGGAGCTGTGGGCTTCCTGGGCAGGATGAGCCGGGTGCAGGGGTAGAGGGAGGGAGAGCTAGAAGGCAGTGAGCAGCCTGTTAGCACAGACTGCCTGAGGAAGGAAGCCCTGCTTCCCCAGGCGTGGCCCTGGCAGGTGGCAGGTGTGTGGAGTCAGTCACACAAGGGTGAGGAAGAGAGACTTCTAGGACTGGCTGACTGAGGGAGTGTCGGGCAGTTCTTACCCAGGGTTGGCACATCTGAGTCAAGTTGGCAAGGCCTCCTCCTCTTCCTGTCAAACCTTCCTTTGGAGATTTCCTGTTGCAGGGAAGAAGTAGGTGCCATGGAGAGCCAGCGCTGGGGGTGATGCATTGGGATATCTGAAAGCCAAGAGCCTGGCTTGTGTCAGACACTCCCTCAGCAGGCATCCATGGTTACTTCATCCTCAGGCAGTCAGTTTCCTCTCCAGAATATGCAGGCTCCTCCAAGGTCTAGTCTGAGGCTCTTATGTCCTGGCACTAGCGGTTTGGAGTTTCCAGGACTCATGCCCTGTGAGTGTCAGCAGGGTCTCAGTAGAGATGAAATGGGTGGCGTATCAGGGACAGCTTAGGGATAGCGATCTTATCAATATGGGGTTGATCTTATCAATATGGGGTCATCCCAGTTTACCTAGCAGCGGAGCCTTTTCTGAAATGGATAAATCTGGTATTCAGTTCAGATACTTTCACACCCCACTTTAAGGATGAGATGTTTCTTGTGGCTGGTGAATTTTGACCTGTTTGGATGGGGATACGATGTGCATTCAGAAATAGGAGTTGCTCTGGGCCTGACCTGTGGAGCTCCTGCCTGAGCAATGAGCACTGTGGTGTTTCCTAGAGATAGTTCAGAGTTAGCCTAGGAGAAGCAGCCCTGGGGGTGGGAGGGAGAGGATTGGCACAGGCCAGGACATTAGGCAGGCAATTGTAATGCTTCCCAAAAGCTGGGTGCTCTTAGTAGAATCAGGGAAATGAAAAGTTGGGGAGATTTAGTTTGTGTTTTGTTTCTGTTTATTTTTATTTATTTGTATTTTTTAATGACATATGTTCTACAGATAGGGAAACTGAGGTACTACTGACAATGCCATTTAGCAAAAGCTGCCAAGCTGGGGAAAAGAATACATTAAGAATTTGAGCCTTGGCTGGGTGGTGGTGGCGCACCCCTTTAATCCCAGTACTCGGGAGGCAAAGGCAGGCAGATCTCTGTGAGTTCGAGGCCAGTCTGGTCTACAAAGCTAGTTCTAGGACAGCTAGGACTGTTAGGCAATGTCTCTAAAAATCAAAAAAGAAAATGAAAAAAAGAATTTGTGCCACAGCCAGGTGGTAGTGGCTCATGTCTTTAATCCCAGCACTCCGAAAACAGAGGCAGGTAAATCTCTGTGAATTTGAAGCCAGCCTACTGTAAAGAGAGAATTCTAGGATAACCAAGACTGTCTTCAAAAAATGAAGAAAGAAAAAGATTTTGAGCCTCAAATGCTCCATGAAAACCTCTGGGTATAGAAACCAGTTAGAATCAGCAACATTGTTTGCAGAGCCAGCCCCCCTGAAAACAATGGAAATCCCGTTACTCAAAATTTATTGAGAACTGGAAATGTAGCTGAGAGATACAGCACATGCTTAACACTTTGGAGGCCCTGGTTTCAATCCCTCATGCTAGAAGAAAAGAATTTTCCAATTGGTGACAGTGAGACATTAAACCAAGTACAGGGCCTATGTGACTGCGCAGGCCACACATGTCATGAAGCTGGCCCTGGGGACCATAAATGTCAAAGTCCCTGATAAATAAAATCCTACAGTACTTAACCCAAGAAATGGAGTGCATTGAGCCAGGCTTTTTAGACACCCAAGATCCCCCAGGGAGCATTTTCTCTGCTCCCTGTAGATCTCTTCTGTGCAGCTGGAGGTTAGAAAGGAGCCAAAGCTGGAAGCTGTCAAGGTGAGGCCTAGTAGCCCTGGAGGAGGAGGCGGGGTTCTCCGTGTTCAGTGGCCTGCAGCGTCTGGCCCACTGTCTCTGGGGATGACCACCGTGCATTTGTCAGGCTCTGCAGGCCTCCGCAGGGACTGAAGAGGCCCACCAGGTCCCGAGTGATTTTTGTCCAGGTGCTTATTTCAAGAGCAAAGTGAAACGAGATTTTCTAGGAGCTGCTGCCTGCTCTAGGGAAGGTGTTTTCTGGGGATGCCTGACTCCCGTTTCTGGGCAGTCTAGAATTTCCTCATAATCCCAAAGGGAGGTTGATGGTGGATATTGGTTTCCTCTTTTCACAGTGAAGAAATAGAAACAGTTAGATCAAGGATGTGAGCAGAGGAAGAGCTGAGCAAATGGGAGGTGACTCTGTGCTCTTCTGCTTTCGTGGGGGGTGAGGTGACCAGAAAGGCTTTCTGTCAGTCTCTCTTCAGGGGACCCCTTCTGCTTTCCTTCTGGTGTTTCCCATGTCTTCTTGAGGGTTTTTATTGTTGTTGTCCCTCCCTCCCTCTATCTTTTTTCCAAGACAGGATTTGTCTGTGTAGCCCTGGCTGTCCTGAAACTTGCTCTGTAAACCAGGCTGGCCTTGAGCTCACCTGCCTCTGCCTCCTGAGTGCCTAAAGCATTGCCCCCACAGTGAGCCTTTGACTCCAAAGGGTGGGCCATGCCTACTGTTGATAGCTGGCCTAGCGGGTCTAGTTTTCCGAGCTATCCTCCCTCTTTGTGCTCCTTTCCTTATCTTCTTATAGGTGTCCCCTCCTAAATAAGCCCCTGATGGAGGACTGGCCTGCGGGAAGAGGGTGGCATCCTTATGTATCCTCCAGTGCCCTTGATGTGGCAGTACAATGTGCTGGGCATTATTCTGTCCTGTGGCTCACTGGCCCGTCTCCTCTATATACAGGAGGAAGGTGTGTTCCTAGGGAGGCAGCGCTCAGCCGAGAAGGTATGAGACACGTCCCATACCTTCCACAGCAGGTGGAAACCTGGGAACACCAAAGCTCAGGGTTCAGTCTAGCACCCACTTGTGGTTTCTGCCGTGCCCATCTCTTGCCCGGGACACCTTGCTGGAACCCGGCTGCCCACGAGGGACTGTACTTTGGTGAACTAAGGGGAATTCTCTAGGACCTCCCTCCTAGATGAAGTAGGAAAAGACAAACCTATTAAAGGTTGTGGACCAGGGCCTGTGGGCAGGGCTTTCTGTGCACCTAACTTACTCTGTGTGCCTGGCACAGATGCCTCTTTCCTGCCTTAGCAATGTTGTTCACCTGAATTGGGCAAACCGATTGATGTCATTCTTCTTATTGGAAGCTTCCTGAGAGCAGACTTTGTTTAGTATTCCCAGCGGAGAGCTTATTGGTGCCTGTTAGTATACAATGAGTTGGGTTGAACAGCAAGCAGCGTAGGCCTGTGTGACGGATTCTGCTGCCAGGTGCCAAGGGCATGTAAGACACAGCCTTCTAGGTGTGAGGACAGTCTGTTCACCTGTACCTGTACATGAGTAAGTTTGTCCAGGATTGGCATGACAAAAAGATAGCATTACTTTAAAATAAATCAATGTTTATTGGGCATTCACTATTCAGCTGAAAGTAATTGGGAACCTCAAATGGTGCTGGTAGTTGTGGCTGATGCTGTGTGTCATCTATAAAAAGAAAGTGTCTGTGGGGGGAGGGCAGCTCTTTATTGCTGCTTGTGTCTGCCTCTGGGTGCAGAGAGGAGCTGTGCATGAATCACCCTAATGGGCTCCATTCTGAGAGAAATGACCCTTCACTGAGTGCAGTGTGCTGGTGCCTATGGAAATGCACGGGTGCCCAGGAGCTGCTCCAGGCCAGCAGCCTCCCCTTCCTGGCAGCCTCAGCACAGAGAGGGCCCCTGGAGGGTCCAACTCTGCTTGGTGACTTCTCTCAACTCATGGGGATGTGGGACATGGATGCCTGGTTTCTGAAGGTCCTAGCTTGCAAGTGACAATCCTCTGGCTCCCAGGCACTGCTGTCTGGTTGTACGTGCCTTCCCCATGAGCATGCTGGGAGTTAGGACTTCCAGGGGCTGCTCTCAGCATGAGAGCCTCACTGGCATTCCTGGTCTTCCCTTGTGAGGGGAGTGGTGGTAGGTGGGCCATGGTTATCAGGCACAGGAGGGTACCTGAAACTCGGGCAGTATAAACCACATTTTGGGAGTAGACTGTTTATAAATACCCAGATGACTTTGTGTGTCTTGTCCTTCAGGTTTAGGGAATCTGCTTTTGTCACTTCATGAGAGTTTTGCTTGTCTCCCTCTGACTGTGCAGAAGCCTCTCCTGGTCCATGTGGTAAGGGGCTGCTCTGGTGTTCAGGTGACCTTAGT
This sequence comes from Ondatra zibethicus, assembly GCA_004026605.1. NCBI lineage: Eukaryota > Metazoa > Chordata > Mammalia > Rodentia > Cricetidae > Ondatra > Ondatra zibethicus. The sequence goes on from PVIU01000246.1 coordinate 186,482, forward strand.
GAAGCTCTTCGCTCTGTGCTTTGTTTTTTCATGGACGGAGGCTAAGGCAGAGGGCAGCCGTCCAGACCAGCATCCCTTCCTTCCTGACCTCAACTCTAAAGGCTGAAAGTGACAACCCTGCTTTTCACTTTGTGGGCTAGGGCACAGCCCTATGTTTGCTTCCCCATTTAGCCCCCCTTCCCCACCCCACGCCAGAAGCCTGGGAGGAAGGATTGTCTGGTAGGCTGGCCCGCCCAACATGATGGAGGCTGCTGGGGAACAAGCAGCTGTAGTTAGATTCCACACATAAAGCCAGGCCTGCCTGTGTGCGCCTCCCACAGAGAGCGAGCCCTGACTGTGGGTGGTGCTCTTGCCAGAGAAGCTGGGTGGGGGTGGAGCTCCTTCTGAAAGATGCTGTGGTGGGATGAGTTTAAAAGGAAAACTGAACTACGGGAGTGCAGAAATTGCGTGCACCTGAAAGTTAGGAAGTAGTTTTGGTTGCCTGTTTCCTCTCTGGGCCTCTTATCTTCTGTGGATTCCTGGCCTCCAGACTGGACGGTGGCCTTCTTTCTTCAGTTATTGGCGTATGTAAACCCTGCAAGGTTTCCTTTGTGCAGGTCTTAAAAGACTTGAGACCCGAGACTTGAGACTGACTGGACCGCCTCCCAGGGTCCTCCCCGCAGTGTGAAACACCGTGGGCGCTGGGCGAGTCTGTCCTCAGAGAGATGCACTGTTCTCCCTGGAGACAGCAGTTGGGAAGCTCTAGGATTGAGTTATTTCTAAGTTCAAAATAGAAGCTCTCACCGCTAGAGAGATGCTGACAGGCCTGTCCCTAATATTCGACAGTAAATTTCTAGGGTGAACAGGGTTGGGCCAGGCTGTGTTCCAGCCTCTACCCAGATTAACAGTCTGGGTGGGTGGAGGGTGCTAAAAGTGGAGTGGGTGCATGAGAAAGAAAGCAGGCTGCAAGTGGGGCCTGACAGGAGCCAACAGAGGCTGGTTTGGAATGTCTTTTTCGTGACAAGCTGGAACCTGCAGGTATTTAGGCAGGCAGCTGTGGCTGTGTGAGAGGCAGGACTAGAAAGTGGGGGCTGGGTGCTGCATTTGCTTCCCTGGCCTCCTGATGCGGGACAGGATGGACAGTTAGTGAAAGGGCATATTGTGGTAGAATGCCAACTAAAAGGTCATATTGTCCGTGGGGGAGGCAGAGCTCAGCTCAGTGTAGATCACTTTCATCCTTGCAGGGCAGTAGTGGCGCACGCCTTTAATCCCAGCACTCGGAAGGCAGAGGCAGGGGGATCTCGGTGAGTTCAAGGCCAGTCTGGTTTACAAAGCAAGTTTCAGGACAGCTGGGTCTTACACAGACTGTCTCAAAACAAACAAAGCAATAGTGATGGCATCCCACATGACAGAATCACCGAGTCCTGCACTCGGTTGTACTGGAGTTTGGGGCTGAGCAATTTGGTAGGTACTCATCTGTAAGGAAAGGGGGCTTTGGGCTTAGAGTGGCTTGAGATTGAGTCAGCTCATGAGAGGAAGAAAGGGAGCTCGTTTCTAAGTCTGAGTTGAAGAGAGCCCTCCCACCCTCATTTCCAGAAGCTGCGGCTGATTGCATGAATGCAGCTAATTAATCTTTCCCAAATTAATTTCCTTACTGTGTCAGAAATGATTTATTGGCGTGCCTGTACCGGGGTTGGTCTATGCTGGTCAGCACCCTAGAGGACAGGGAGAGGCAAGTAGGGTTCTTGCTTGTATATCTATGTAGGGTGCCACAGCTGGATCTGTGGACACCTCTGAGACTTGTACACTGGAGGCGGGAAACACACTGTTATCTCCCAGTGTACGGGTGGCCTTGAACCTCTGGAGTTTGCTAAGTTGTGGGGAGGTGCTCTAAGTGCAGAAGGAGGGAAGAAAGAGCTGTTCCTAGAGGCTCTTGGAGGGGGGGCGGCAGACTAAGAACTATGACAGCTGTTGTCATGCTTAATTGCAGTCATTTCCTCTGTGTAATTACTGGGGCTTTAAGTGAGGAGGGTTGAGGGCTTCCCACATCTTTTGTTTTCACCTTTAGGTTTTGGCTTCACAGGTAGAGGTCTTGAGGTTTTTGCATCGCACAGTGTGTATGGGTCTTTGGCACATAGGAAGTGTGTCCTGCTTTGGAACAAACACTCAGCCTGTTCTTCATAAACACTGACACATCCCAGAATCATCTTACGTGCTCCTTACAACATCTCTGAAGCTGAGATGCAAACCACGCTTCCCCAGCTCCCAGGGGAACTCCAGAGTGCAGAGAAATAAAGCAGGTTGCCTAGAGCTGCCCAGAGCTGGTTAGCAGAGCCTGTTCCAGAGAGCTGCTTGTCTGCACTGCCGCTGCTCAGCCATGACATTTGTGCACTACCGTCCCTTTCTATGTGCCTATCTGGGTGACCCCAAGCAGGTGCCCCTCAGCCCCACTGCCTTGGTGTGGGCTCCAAGGACAACTGCTCATTTGATCAGCCCTTCAAGCCGGGCTGCTTGTGCCGTGGGTTGCCCAGAGCTGCATGTCCAAGTTTAGAGACACAACAAGAGCAGTGGCCTGTGGCATCCAGTTAACTGACCTTCCACCCAGAGCCTCCAACTGGACAGCACCAGTAGCAGGAGCTTCCTTTCCCAGATAGTGTGCTTGCTCCTTCATTGCTGTGTAGCTTCTCAGTGTACACAAAACATCTGTCCACTACTGCTTCCCCTACAGCCTCCCTCTCTACACTCCCACAGCCCTTTATCTTTAACACCATCTCTGTTGGTATAGCAACAGTCTCCATCCAGTGGATGCCAGGCCTGCCAGGTCCTGTATCACAGTGGGCCCCAAGGCCTGTCTAGTCCTCCTGAGGGGACGGTCACCGAGCTTAGCTGCCTTGATGCAGTGACGAGGTAATGCTCCACATGCTCGGTTCTCACCCTCAGGGAGCCCTCCTGAGCCCCAAATGACAGAAAGGGTCTTGGCCCCTGGACTTCAAACTAGCAAGCAAGATAAAAAACACAGGACCCTAATGCTTGTGGTGCCCTGCCCCCACTATCCACCAGTGAATGACAGGCTCTGTCACACTGTACTGTGCCTTTGTTGTGGTGGTGGTTTTTTGTTGTTGTTTTCTGACACAGGGTTTTTTGTAGCCCTGGCTAGTCCTGAAACTTGTTTTGTAGACCAGGCTGACCTTGAACTTAGAGATTCGCCTGCCTCTGCCTCCTGAGTGCTGGGACTAAAGGCGTGCACCACTTTGGCTTTCTATACTGTGCAGTTTTAGCGGTGACTTACCATGGAGTCAGCTCCTGATGGCCCTCCATTTGCCACCTCGGCACAGCACACAGCATGTTTGTTTTTCCTTTTGGCTAAAGTGGTTCTAATGGGAGAGGGCTTGCTGTGGAATGAATCTGGGGTTCACCATGTACTTATATAATATACTCTCTGGGTGTGTGTAAACATGGGGGGAGGCAGTTTCCATAGGTTGTCCATGACCTCAAACTGGTAATGAAGTTAAGGTCACTGTTAGAGGTGAGTCAGTGAGAAACAGCCTAACTGGACCTTGACAGCAAACTTGGGGTTACTCAGGTGTCCTTACCTGGAGTCAACAGAAAAATGCCATGGCCTCATGGCTTGCCTCCCTCTCATTTCCCAGGGATGGAAAAGCATCGTGGAGACCCCTGTTCTGCATACCCACAACTGAACTGGGACCGCTGTACCAGTTCGCGGAAGCAACAGGTGCTCAGTGCCTGTGGAGCAGCAGGTGTGGGCTGGTGCATGTGCCCACTCTTTTTTTTTTTTTCCGAGACAGGGTTTCTCTGTGGCTTTGGAGCCAGTCCTAGAACTAGCTCTTGTAGACCAGGCTGGTCTCGAACTCAGAGATCCGCCTGCCTCTGCCTCCCGAGTGCTGGGATTAAAGGCGTGTACCTCCACCGCCCGGCTGCATGTGCCCACTCTTAGACGATGACAGTTGCTCTCTCCTTCTCTTCTTTGTTAGAAGATTGGGTGTAGGACTTGATTGTGTTTCTGCAGTGGCTGGTCTTGGCAGTCCTGTAAGTCCTTCCAGGAGTTAGGTGTGTGTGCACGCGCATGTGTGCTTAGAGCCCGGTAAACAAGGCCTGAAAAACACCTGAATGGCGAGTTCTGTGGTCTTGTGGACTGGGAACCTCCTGGGTCCCTGGTTCCCTGGACGGGGAGAGTACAAGGTAGGGAGCTTCCTGGGGGGAACCCTCCTGCATAGGCCATGTCACTCAGTTGGAACCAGCTCTCAAAATTTCAGAGGATTCCCTGCTTCCTGCACCTAAGGTCAGCTCTCCATGAGCTGAGAAGTCGCTGGGAAGTCCCTGGGAAAAGTGAAATTCCAGAACAGTGACTGTAGGTTTACCTTTAGACTAGTGGGCGGGGCCTGCTCTTTCTTTTATTCCTGATAAGAATCACCTGGGATGCTTGTTAAGTACACAGTTCAGGCCTTAACAACCATCCCAGGCCATTTCTGTCTTTAGACAGGTTTGGGAAGCAGTCTGTCGGCTGTTCCAAAAATAGCCTGTGGTAGAACAGTTGGTCGCAAGTTTGGGTTTGCTTGTCACACGGTCAGTAATAAATGGGCCCTTCTTGTTTGCAGCACTGACCCTGCCCACGCACCAGTCTAGGCACCAGCTCTGCGCTGACTTTTTCTCCGACTGATCGATTCAGGTTCCTCTTTCATTTCTCATAAATAGGCATGTTGCATTTAGCATACCATTTATAACCCTTTCAGAGCAAGCAACTCGTGGAGAAGAACGCTGTTAGCATCACGAATATTAACGTGCTGGATAATAATCCCCAATGTGGGATGAGATGGCATGCTTAACATGCTTAGCAGTTCCCCTATTGGTGAATATCGAGGTTGTGTGGGACTTCCCATTAATACTTACTTTAGTGAGCATCTTTGCCCATGTTCCCTTGTGTACATTAGGAGTAAATACTGAGATGTGAAATTGCTGAGTCAGACTGTGTATTTGGGGGATTTCTATTAATCCTGCTACTTACCATGAGAGGTCCCAGTTATTCATGGAGGGGCAGCTATCTTACAAGAGCAATGAAAATACTCACCCAGGCATCTGGAAGGGGAGCCAAGTGGCAACACCTACCTTCCTCTAGCACTTCCCTTGGGGATGGACAGGAAGACTGCTTCCTATCACACAGCTAATCCCCATGGCAAACACAGCAGCCCGGAAAGCCACGATGTTGAGGAGTTTTGGGATAGGGTGGGATCTGAACCCCAGTGTGGGGGTCAGGCTTTGCCCTGAGGGCCAGCGACTTGGTCTGACCCTGCTCTGGGGATGTTTTGTGAGCTGTAAAAATTCTCTAGGGGCTGTAGCCTGAGCTGGGGTCACCTGTATTGTTTGAAAGCTCTCCTAGGGGAGAGAGAGCCAAGGAAGATGTGGCCTGGATCCCTGTCCTGTTGTCCATTAATACAGGGGCCAGTGACCTGGCTTCCCAAAGCAAGCTGCTGGTGCAGTTGAACTGTTCATACAGATTTACAGGAAGCTCTATTAACTGGAGCGTTCCACAGCAAAGCCACCCCAGCAGGCCCACGTCTGTGGAACGCCACTCGCTTCATCTGAATGTATGGCAGCTTAGAGGCACACCTCCTGCCCATGAGCCCCAGGTGACCAGGACAGTTCTGCTATGGCTGTTCACAGGGGGCTCTGCCATCATTTGCTCCACTTCTACCACCTGGTTAAAATTTTACTTCCAGCTAGGATGTGATTTGCGTAAGGTTGGACCATTCAGGCCTGTGTTTGCCAAGTTTCAGGTTGCTTAAACTTCCACTCCCTCCCCTCCACCAGCCTCACTTTGAAGTTCAAAAGCAAATTGATTAAAAATACATTTTAGGAACTTTCCGATTTGCTTCTTAAACTAACAGAACTCTAAACTTTTTTTTTTAAACGGAAGCATTTCCAGCTGTCAGCAGGTATAACCGGGACCACATGTCATCAGAGACTAGGGGGTTTTCCTGCTTTTAGGATTTGTAAATTCTTATTGAAAAGGAAGTAAGCAAGGCAGGCAGCTGGGTGCCTATGGCAGCCTGAGCTCATTTTAATTAGAAAATATAGATAGTGCCCGCTTTATTACAGGCCTCCCAGCACTCCCATCCCATGTGAACAAAGATTTGGTTTATATCCTGCAAGTCTTCGTGTTTGCAAATTACAGAGCACTTCCGAAAGGGGCTGGAATGCTGATTGCTGACTTACTCACTCCGAGACTCCAGCCAGGCTAGGCACCACCTTACCACCCATGTCCCCAGCAAAAACCTCTTGGGGGAAACATTTCCTCCCGTCCTCACTGCACACCAGAGGAGGATTTTCAGATTGCAAAGACAGTGAAGGCCTGTGGGCCGGGAGCAGCAGAATTAGGTGTCTCCTGTGGCAGCTATGTAGGAAACATTCTCCATTGGGGTGTCTGGTTCCTTGAACTCTCAAAGCTCTGTCCACAAGACCCACTTCTGAACTGTTCTGGCTGATGGTGCTTCACGTACACGACTCTTAATGTGTTCTGCAAATGGTGGAGTGCAAATATCAAATGAAAGACAAAGGCAAGCCTAGCTGTCCCCAACCCCCTTGTTTCTTGGCCTGGTGTCCTTTGAGTCTCCTGAAAGGTAGTGATTATCAAGTCCTCATCTGGAGGAGCTCAGAGTCTGACCTGGTTTATCTACTTGGGTGTTGGGTGCTCTGGGCCTGGGTCCTCTCTGATGGGTACGGTTCAGTTTAATGACCAGGGGCAATTGAAAGTCCCTCTGTGGGCATCACATTCCAGGCAGCTGGCGGTCACTTGTGCCTCCTGCCAGGGCTGCCACAGGCTGACATTCACCAGGCAGACACTGGTCTTTCCTTTTTCTGGGTTTACAGGCCTTTGCAAATACCTTGCATTCCAGGAACCCAGAGAAAAGAGTGGCTCCGGCTCCCGTGGTTTCTAATTAAACTCACAATTTAAATAACAATTCATCAAGGGATGCTAACCTCCTCCCTCGGGGGCGGCAGCTGGGAGACTGAGGACGTATTCGCCCATTGCTAGACACCTAACCTGGAGGGTGGGGGAGGAGGAGAAGGGCTCTCAGAGTTTAGGGTAAGGCTGATCTGAAATAAAGAGTGGGTTGAGAGAGTTCTTGTCCTTTTCTTCTCTGGTGAGGACTCAGGGAGTTAGAAATGCGCTGTGTTCTGCAACTGGATGTTGTAGGGCCGCAGGAATTCTACAAACGCCATTTCTCCAGAGTCCTCGCCCAGCCTGAGACCTGCCCCAGTGACTCATTCTTCCCCTGTTGTTAGTCAAAGGGCTGGCAGGGCTCTGGCCTGCTGCCAGGTGAGGGCACTAGGATTGGCCTCATGAGTGAAGATCTGGGGACGCTGCTGTCCACCCTGGACCTCCGTGGCCCATTGCTTAAAGAAGGGTTTTCTGGCCTGGGCTTCTGAGCCTTTTATTTTAACCCTTGGTATCTGTACAGCACTGAGTTTAGTGTTCTCATTTGGCCTGTCTAGGGCCACATTCGTCTTTTATAGCATGTTGATCTCACCGAATTGTTGTGTGATGAACCACAGCGGGATTGTGTTCCAGGTTTAGAGACAAGTGGAATGCTGAGTGCAGCTATCCTTGGCTGAGGTTTTGTGCCTCAGCTGGCACCGAGGGCCTGCCAGCATTTCTAAACTTCTGTGATCTCCCAACTTGCACTCTGTCCGGTTAAACATAGTCATACACTCCGCAAGACTCCAGGTCCTCATCTCTGTAACTTATGCACTGGCCTTTACCCAGCTGCTCTTCCAGGTCCCCCAGGGTGGGCTCACGTGTCTGACTCCCCCACCTCTAAGCTGAGCAGCGCAGGAGCAGTTTCTGTTGGCTGGAGCAATGCCTGGCTGTGAAGGGTGGTGAGACAAAGCCAAAGATGGCCTCACGCTCTTCCTCCTCCCTGCAGGTGACCATAGCTGATGACTACTCAGATCCCTTTGATGCCAAGAATGACCTCAAGAGCAAAACCGGAAAGGGGGAAAGCGCTGGCTACATGGAGCCCTATGAAGCCCAAAGGATCATGACAGGTAAGTAGAGCGGCTGGTACAGAGTTTGTTTGTTTTCTATTGCGGTAACAGAATACCCAAGACTGAGGTTTTTTATCAGGTGGACACACTGTCCAGGGCCTCAAGCTACATCATAGTATGGCAAAAAGCAGAACAAACTGCACAGAAGAGACAGGGAATAGCTTGCCTGCTCTCATAGCGACAACCCCAGCCCTACAGAGTTAAGTGCCCAGTCACTTTCACAAGTTGGCATTAGTCTCTGAAGACTCCATCCCCATTACTCAAACACCTTCCATTACCACCACTACTTGCTGTGTGGAGCAGCTAGTGAACATGTCTCCAGTTCCGGGGGGACAGAGCACAATTAAACCACAGCACACAGGAGTCACAGCGCAACAAGAAGAAAAGAGCAAGGCCTGCTGCACATCTTGTTGCCTTCACTATGAAAGAGTGCTCGCTCACAGTGATAGCTGAGGGGCAGTGTGCTGTTTTATCCCATACTAAAAAAAAAAATTATTGCAAGTGTGTGCAAAACATATGCGACATGCACACATGGAGGACAGAGTGACAGGAATTGCTGTTTCACCATGTGAATCCCGAGGATTGAACTCAGGTCCTTAGGCTTGGTGGCAAGTGCCTTCACCTGCTAGCCCTTTCACCCACCCCTTCCCCACGTTTTATTGGCTTGTGTTTCACCAGCATCAGAAAAAGACTTTCAAATAAGAATACAGTCGACTAGAGATACCAAAAGCTAAAGGAGAGTTTGTTCAGAAACCCCAAATGCAGAGAAGTGGGCAGAAAACCTTACCTGGAGCTAACTATCAGCCAGGGCAAATGTGGAAGCAGGCCAGTTCATGGCATTGGTTAGCTGGTAGAAGAGGAGGGTACCTTATAATCCCAGAAAGTGATTCTTTGGCTGCCAGAACAGCTGGCCGCTATGCTATGCAAAGTACCTAACGTTTGCTGCCCTTCCTGTCTCTTCCTCACTGGGAGACCATGACTCACTTTACCCACGTCTTTTCTAACAGAAGGGGCAGTTTCTGGTTGTGAGGATCTTGCCAGGGCTTGTTGTGTCTCTGGAGTCTTTGTGTGTAGCATCACCATGGTGATTGATATTGTGAGCATGGTCCAGGGTGAGCTGTCAGTGTATAAGTGCTCCAGGAAGGGATTCAGATCCACTAAGAGACCCAAACCTTGCTTTGGGGAGAATCAGGGAGAGGTTAGTGCTGGAGGTGGCCATGGAACGGGTGACCCAGGAAGTTTTAAGTGTTTAGGCTGTGTTTCTAGCCCTGACTGGCCTTGAACTTCTAATCCTCCCAGGTGCTAGGTTTACAAGCACGAGCCACCACATTCAGTTACGCAGTGCTGGGAATCAGGTCTTGGGCAAGGCATGCTCTCTACCTACTTAGCCATATTTCAGCCCATCTGTTTAAGCTTTGAGAGTGACCCATTTAGGGTCACTGTTGTAATTTCTGTTCTTGTGTGTACTGGATCTAGTCCAGGGCAGTGTCCTGTGCCTGGAAGGGCCCCAGGCCGTAGTGAAGCACACCTGGAATAAGCACATGCCACCCAAACAACCTCTGGGATTCAGTTTCTCCTGTAGAGTCAGAACCTTAAATCTGTGCTGTGCAAGGCTGCTTTGGGCTGCTCACTAGAGGCAACTCAGGCAGCATCCATGCCTCTGGTTACAATGACAGTAGAAGTAGCCAGATTCTCTAGTCCTCATTTGCACTGGTTAATGTGAGATCCAAGTGTAGGACCTGTTTTTACCAGTGGAGAACTGAAGCGTCCCCCCCACCCCCCCAGCAACCCAGCTGCTTCCTGCGTCAGGACCATCTAGCACCTCCTTTGCAGGACTGGTGCTGTGGCTTGGTTTCCAGTGTCTCAGCAACATTGCCATCTCATGCTGGATTCACTGATGACCTTTGCCCCTTTGCAACCCTAGCTCCAGGTGGTTGGCCATGGTGAGCTTCTGCAAATAGACAACTGGTTCCAGCCTCTAAGTAAGCAATAGTAGCTTCCTCTGACTGTCTCAGCTCATTGTCTCCAGGGTTCATTGTCTGCAGGGTTCTGCTTGTGACACCTGCAAGAGCCAAGGTCTAGACCAAGGTAGATGCTCAGCCTCATGGCCTCTGTGCCCCAGTGCCTTCTGGTTATCAGAGCCTTGTTTACCTCCCTACCCAAGTGTCTTCCAGAACTGCCTCCTCAAAACCTGGCAGCACAGATCTGAGGATGCAGCTCAGTAGGGGAGCATTTGCCTTGCCTGAGTGAAGAAGCCCTCACTTGGTAAACCCTTAGCTCCCTCCACAAAGCAAAAGACCCAGCTGGAGAGCCAGGGACCTCCAGCCATTCCTTTTGGTGAACTGGAAAACTGAGAGTAGAAAAAACAAAAAGAGTTAATCCTTGTGAGATTTATTTTGAAGCCACTGGTTAAATGTGAGGCTGTTTTATGAATCAGTATTCAGCCTGTCCTCAGTGGTATCAAAGCAGAGAACATTGGGAAGGGTTATTACATTTCAGATGGTTGAGTGGCTTCCAGTGACCTGAGGTCCATGTTAACCCTAAGTCCTTGAGATGCCATGATTTATTGTGACTGCCTTTCACACACACAGATTGTCCCTATTTTTCAGGACTTGCCCCATGAAGGGAACAGGTCTTCCTTGGCTTGACTCTCAGATTCTGATCTTGGCTTCTTCTCTGCCCTGCTACCTCAGAAAGAAAGACAAGAATATTCCTAGGTTTCTTTCTTGCCCCCACACGTATTTGATGTCCTTAGACCACATTTCCTATTGGGCCAGTGCTCAGACTGCTGCAGATGAAGCCCAAGTATTTTGTTACTTTGTTTTTTGCCTTGGTGCTGGGGTTGAACCTAGGGACCTCATACCAGTTTAGACAAACAGTCCAACACTGAACAGCTGTATCCCAAGTTTACGTTTTATCTTGTGGTGGTCTTGGTGAGTTGTCAGACTGGCTTTGAACTCACCCTGCAGCTCAGGTAGGTTTCGGCTTCCTAAGTAGCTAGGACTACAGGCCTGTGCCACCAGACCCAGCTAGAGGCCAGCTTTACCATTCCCCAAGTCTCTGTCCCAGACTGCAAGCCCCTGGGTCCCAGCTATCTCAGCACCAGGGGACCTGATAACATCTTTCGGTCTCTGTGGATACATGCACTCAGATGCATTACAGTTCTCCCACTTATATACCTAATCAAAAATAATAGTAAATAAGAATGCAAAAGAATTGGGACTGTAGATCAGTGAGGTCAAGCATGCTGGACTACTAGACCAGAGCCCAGATAGGGGACCTTTTCTCTCGAGGGGGGGCTTTGGATGAGATGATATGGGTGACAGTTGGTCGTCAGTTTCGCGGAGGGCTTCCCTGCACATCCCACGGCTTCACTCACTTAGCCTGGTGAAGCATGGGAGGGCCAAGCACTTTCCTGCCAGTTCGCAGAGCACATTGAGGCCAGCGAAGGAAGCAGTTGTACCAGGATCCAGCCTTTGTGTGCTTGCTGACAACACATTCCTCAGAACGCAGCCATAGCTCTTCTCAGAGGGACTGTGGAAGTAAGGGAAGATCACTGTGGCCTGGGCTCCCCTCTTGCCTCCAACATCTTTTACAGAAGCACTCAGTGTCAACTCCTAAGATGAGTCACTTTGGTATTAATTGAAAGCATTTTCACTTACTTTTAAATATGTAATTACACATTAAAAACTCCTTAGCCATCGTTATTACTAAATCAGCCTTACAGCATAATAGAAAGACCAAGAGAGGTCTTTCCACACAGCACTGCCACTGTGCATGACCTCCTTGGTCATGCTTGTCTTCTCTTTCAAACCCTGTATGTGGTAGTTGTGTTGTCAAGAGGCCAGAGGGACGCATTGCGTGTTATCTCCTCCTCTGGTGGCCGTGTACTTTCCAGAAATAGTAGCAAATGCTGTATTGAAAGCAGTATTCTTTATGAGGAAAGTGGGAAATGGTGGGGCCTCTAGTCCTTGGTTTGCCTCTAGTCCACGTGGCTGTGGACAGGTTACTTCCCCTCTGCTTTATTCCTTTATCTGTAAAGCTGAATTCTGCTTTTTATCACCAGGTGTCAAACGGATCCAAAAAAGGGAAGAGATCTGGATTGACTAAATCCATAGAGTACTGCTTCTGGAGTCATCTCTCGGGACTGCTAGACCCTTGATAGTTCTGAATCTCCTGGCCTTTCCTGTGCAATACTCCCAAGTCTCTCAGACAGGAAGAGCACCCTCCGACCCTGCTATCTGGTTCACTGCTTCTGGTCTAGAGTCCAGCAGATACTTCCCAGAGAAGGGCCCTGGGCCTCGCCCGAGATTCCCCATCTCTGTTCGCTGCCGGCTCTGTTGTTTTGGTCTCTGTTGTTTTGGTCTCTGTTGTTTTGGTCTCTGTTGTTTTGGTCTCTGTTGTTTTGGTCTCTGTTGTTTTGGTCTCTGTTGTTTTGGTCTCTGTTGTTTCGGGCGGCTGGTCTGGTTCCTGGAGAGTGCAGGGCCTTTCTTGCAGAGGACAGGCCACCCCCTTCTCCAAGCTTCACAGTGCAGTGGATTCTGTTCCCAGCATGTCCCCTTCATCCTCACCCACTCTGCTTTGTATACCTACTTTCCAAAGGGTCCCTGCACCTGCTTGTATCCCTTACTCCCCAGCTGCCCCCAGGTGGGTTCATGATTTAGTCTGCCTTGGTGGTTACAATGCTCCCTTGATGGAGTGACAAGATGAAGAACAGTCCTTTGGCCAGGCATTCTTTCTACCTGGGACCCAGACAGGCATCCACTGGCCACGGTCACACTCAGAGCAGAGCTGGTTCCCCGACTTACAGCACAGGGCTCCTCCTGATCCTTGTTTTGAAATGTTTTGAAGCCTGACCTGGCCTCCTCCCATCTGGCAGGCAGGAGGGTTCCGTCAGGGATGGTGCAGTTCCCTGGTTGGTCTGTCATTTACTGGAATAGCTTACCCACTGGACAGGAAGGAGATAACCAAGTGTAAATAGATTATGGATTAGTCAGCGATGACTTCCCTGTTCTTGAGAAAGAGTGGTGCTCACACACCCAACCCCGTGCTTCTTACCTGCCCAGTTACAGGGTGGGTGGAGAGGTAGGAAGCTGGGTTCCCATGGTGATGGGGCCCCCAGAGTTGTTTCCTCTGCCCTCTCCCACAGGAACTCCTGACTCTGAGAACATCCAGGTTTTTCAGGAAAGGTACAACAAGACCAGAACAGAGCCGTGCGTGCGTGCGTGCGTGCGTGTGTGTGTGCGTGCATATTTGTAACCCAGTATCTGGAGGTCAAGACCGAGGGATCACAAGTTTGAGCCCAGCCTTGGTTATATAGCAAGACCCCGTCTTTCTATGGGCAGTTAAGTGCTCCTGCACATGATTGTCTTTAGTATAAAGCAGGTCAAAATGACATTGGAGAGATAATCTGGTCTTGGAAGGACATGGGGATGGGTGAAAATCAAGGGTGGGAACTGGGCCACACAGAGTGATGCTGCAAGGAAGCCCTGGTCTCTGGGCTCTGCTGGCGTCTTGTCTGACATTTCACCAATCCTTTTCTCTGCTTGATCTTGTCTCATTACGTAGCTTGAGCAATCTCTGTCTTATATTTTATCTCTCAGACGTTCTGAGTGCTAGAGCTTATTAATGAGCAAAACCCCTGTTCTCGTGGAGCTTGGAGTCAGTTCAGGACCAGGGAGGGCACTGTCATCTGGCCATGGTTCCTGAGGCCTGGAATTCAGGGTCTGTATTTATCAAGAGCAGAATGGAGACTTCTCCCGTTCTCACATAGTCTCAGGAACTCGGGTCCATTGCAGCCCTGTTCCTTTTATCCTGGGCACACCCTGCAGGGGCGAAACATAGTTAGGAAGTTGTTTTAGGATGATGTGTCTGCCTGGGTATGGGGTGGGATAGAAGAGTGAGGACAGGCTGGCAGACTGGTTCTGTGGCTCTGTGGTCAGAGAGTTGAGGCAATAGCCTGGCAGTGGCTGTGCAGGTGCTGCTGGAGGGTGACTTGGGAAACCTTGCCAGTCAGTGCGGTGCATAAGGAAGGGACAGGAGAAGCCCGTGACTTCAGTGGGGTCCTCAGTGAGTGGGAGGATGGGAGCATACCTGTTAGGAGCATTCTGGCTACGGAAGAGGGAGGGACTCTGGCAGGAGTCATTGAGTTCAGATATCGGTGCCTTGGGAGCTAGAGAGACCAAATTATGTTGGTGTCTTGGAGCAGGAGCTGGGGTCAGATCAGGGCAGGTCTCAGGGTGCCCCAGAAGCCTAGGCCAAGACAGAGAGGCTTGTGTTCCTGGGTTGAGGGATCTGCAGGACTCACCAAAGACACCAGCGTCTGCTTCGGTCCTCTGAAGCCTGAAGAGGGGTTTGGTGACTATTCTGAACCCTGTCATTTGTCTAATTAATGTCCCCTCCTCCTCCTAAGTAGGGCTCAAGTGGCCTTTCTGGAAACTTAGAGGTGACAGGTCTGTATTTAAAGGGTGCCTTTTATAGATTTAGCCAGGAACCTCCCTAGGACTCTGGGAGGAAGCTGGGGGGATTATTTCCATCTTATGGGTGAGAAAGCTAGGTCCCAGGAAATTCTGCCCCCTTCCTGGCCTCTCTCTCACAGAGGACTCTGCTTGTCTGTCATGCTTGTGGAGGATGGGTACTGAGGGCAGCAAATTTGGCACCCTGTAGGCGCCTCCGATCCTGGCTTTCCCCCTCCAGTGTGTTTTGCTGTCGCACACTGCCTCTGGTTCTTTCGGAAGCAAATGGCCTGAACATGACCACATAAAATGATGCTGCTTTTTTTGATCTGCCTGACCACTTGTCACTGACCCTCAGGAGTTTGAATGTTGAGAAGAAGCCTCTCCACAGCCAGGTTGCATTGCTAATACTTTTTGCTTGCTTGTTTGTTTAAATATGTGTGTATAATGCTAGAAGGTAGACATGTTTCTGCCATACGTGTGGAGGTCAGAGGACAACTTTGGTGTTGTTTCTTGCCTTTAACCTTCACATGGGTTCTGAGGATTGAATTCAAGTTGACAGCCTTGTGTAGCAATGTGCTTTATCTGCTGAGTCATCTCACCCCCACCCCATTGCAGGTTTTAATGACTCTTAAATATCACCCACCCCGTTTCCATTTTCCTGTGTACGCACACGTATGTGAATGCATGCAGAGGCCTGAGGTTGATCCTGGGAACCTTCCCCAGATCACTCTCTACTCAGTGAAGAGGGAGGGATCTTAGGCAAATGTGGCTGGCTAGTCTCAATATGGCCAATTTTGCTAGCCAGCTTGCTCGGGGAATGCTATCGCCCCCTTCTGAGGCTGAAGTTACAGGCCGGCCACCATGTCTTCTCAGCATTTACATTTTGGGGGTCTGAACTTCAGCCATCATACTTGACACAGCAAGCACTTTAACCCTGAGCCGTCTCCCCAACCCCACATCCTATTTCTTTGCCATACTGGGGGTAAAATCTGGAGGTGGGCAGAGCTGAGATCACTGTCCTTCTGACTGGCAACGTCAGGGTTTGAATTTCTGGCTAGGTTCTCCTATGACAAATGACTCCTGGTCAAAACCTGCTGGCTTAGGTGGAATGTCATGGGAATGGTGAGAAAGTAGACTGTCCTAGAACGAGCCCTCATGGTCTTCCAGCCGCCTCACCTCTGCCACTGTCTACCTGCACTTCCCTGATACTGACTTGTGACTCTGGAGGGCCTTCCATTCTACCAGGCTTTAAGTATATATATGGGGACTGCCACAACACCCTCATGTCCCCAGTTTTCCCAGCCATGCATCCCCTCCAATCTTACTGTCTGGCTTTTCCAAGCACCTTCCATATGAGACCCAGCACATTGGGAGTCTGGGGAGAATCTGCTACCTCAGCAGATACGTAGATATCTGGTCCTTCACTCTGGACATGAATTGGGGGTGGCATTTCTGACTTAGCCAGCTTAGGCTTACTGTCCCTTGAAACCCTCCACCTGCCAAACTGCAGCTTTCCCTAGACCCCACGGTCTTTGAAGTCTGATGACAGCTTCTGTTGTAGTTCCTGCTCTCTGTGCTCATGGAGTTAACCTAGGCTTTCCCTCCTCTGTGTCCTGCAAGGCTAAGCTGTTTATCTTTTGAGAACCAGGAGTAGGGGCTGCAGAGGTTGCTGGAGTCCAGTGGATCTTCAGAGAGTTCGTTCCAGGCTGTGCAGAAGCAAGTCATTGGAGCCATAGTGAGCCGAGGAAAGCTGTGGTCCTGGGGGTGGTAGTGACAGAACTGGGGGCCAGTGTGAAGTCAGCATGAGTAGACCCATGGGGCCAGTCCCTTTCCTCCCCAGTTAAAAACAAAACTGACATCAGGAGCCGAGAGAACAGCTACTTAATGTCAGCCTCACCATCCAGTAGGACTGATAGATGCCAGAGTGCCCTTGTCACCCTTGCCTCCCACATCATACACACACACAGCCTGACTGCCTGTCTTGTGCGAGGGATTGAACACAAATGCACTTGTCAGGCAGAGCACTCTACCTATGAGCTACATCCCACCTGTGTTTTTTTAATTTTGAGACAACATCTTGCTATGTTATCCTGGTTGGCCTTGAACTTGGGGTCCCGCTTCCCAAGCCTCAAAACATATGGCTCCCAGACTTCTGCTACCAGGCTTGCCACCTTCTCTGTTTTGTGCTATTTCCCATTCCCTACTAAGAGGTGCTTCTCCCAATAGTCTGCTGAAAGGCTTGCAGTGTTGCCTGGGAACCTAGAGCTACTTTTGGGATAAACGAGTGGGGCGGTATCAGAGTAGAGTAAAATAGAGGAAGGGCTGCCTGCCTGATGTGCCTGGTCTGCACATCACAGGAGAGCTGAGGAGGCTTTGTGGCACATTCTCCTGATCTCAGAACTGCAGCAAGCCCAGGGCTGCAAGATGGAGCCCACCTGGGCTCTGCCTGAAGGGAATCAGTCCATTAGTGGGTGAGTGACTTGGAGCTGTATCTAGTATGCACATTGATTTCTACATTGTATAAATGGGACGGGCCTACAGGACTGGATGTGGTCCATTCTATTTGTTTGTAGATACTGGTCGCCCACAATAGACTTTTTCCTCTGATTACAGGTGAGAAGGATGTTAGACTCAGAGGCAAGTGATACGCTGGCTAGAGTTGGAAGAGTTGCTAGAGAGTCTGTCCTGAAAAGCAACCCCAGAAACGCTCATGTTTTGCTGCAGAACTTAAGTCCTGTGCAGTCTGTCTACCCAAGACAGTTGCCTCGGCCTCACCCTCATCCCAGCACACTTCAGGCTGCTATACCAGTACAAACTAAGTGGCGTATTTTTTACTCTCATAATTTATGCTCAGATGTTAAGAGAGAAGGTCCATTTGTTATTAATGTATTCAGCCTCTTAGCTCCCTAAATTTGCAGCTCCTTTTCATCTGGACTAAGACTCACTGTGTTCTGAACCTCCAGTGCTGTGGGATTCCTGGCTGCCTTATAGTCCCCAGCCCCATGCTCTGGGCTCAATTCCAGGACCTTGGAGGAAGTATGTGATGTCTCAGGGCAGAGTCTCACCTTTAGAATCTGGAGCCCTTGTCGTTGCTGCCTTGGGGCTCATGGTAGAGTCCCCTGGAGTCAGTGGGACTACAGTCTGCTTTAGCCCATGTTGACCTGAGCTGTCTGGTGTTACTGGGAGCTGCACCTTCTCTTCTCATAGTGAGCACATCAGGGCTGACTAGTCTGGGACACTTGTTGACTGACCCCCATGTTTTCAGGGTGAAGACAGAAGGCAGAAATGTCCACTCCACCCCACTGGTAGAGGTGTAGTCCCAGGCTAGGCTCCAAGGTCTCCCACAGCTGAGGTCTCCTGGTGTCTGGGAACTTGTTACCTATGTATGGCAGGTGGCTTCTCTATGGTATATGCCCTCGTCTTTGATTGATATCTTTGGGGTTGTCCCTTCTGTCCAGTGTGATGGGTGATGTAATAAGTCCTTGTGCCTTGTGGGGCCCACCAGAGTCCCACCCAACCCCCAATTCTACATCCAGTGGTTTCTTTTCCTCTCATAGGCTACGGGTCTGAGGGGGAACTGGTTGTTTCAGGAAGTCTGTGGATTTGAGAAAACCCCTTAGGTTGACCTTCCTCTAACTCCCTCCAGGAGGAAGCACCCAGTTCTTTGAGGGGGGGACTAATTGTTTTCTTTTACTGATTACAAAACACTTTCAAGGCATTATCTCATTTTGTCCTTAAAACAACCCTGAAGGCATCCCTTGCTGTTCTCCTAAGAAAGGAATTGAAAACCAGTGCTTCCAAAAGATTCGCAGGAGCCCTAAGGAGGTCTCTTTTGTGCTGTATCATATCAATCCCTTTGGCTTTCCCATAGACACTCGGGAAGAGCCTATGTTCAGACGGGCCCTGTGTTGACGGTCGCTTGTCACCACTCCTGTCCTCCGGAACTTGAGACTGTGGGGAGACACAGATGATTTTTCTATTCTTTGTTTCCTCCTCCATCTTGTCTTCAAGGCTGCAGAAGTCAGTATGGGCAGGCAAAGCAGAGCACTGGAATCAGCAAGCTGGGCCCAATATGCAGGCCTAGGAATATGTAGCTTCCACTGGAGTTAACTGGAACCCCCAGAGCCAATGGCCGTCTTCCCACTATCAGAGCTGCTTGTGGACCTGTCAGACAGGACTGCAGAGGACCCAGCCCACACAGAGGAATAGTAAGTGAAAGCATTCAAAGAACAGAAGCCTTAACGCATAGCAGCCAGCTCCCCAACCCCCAGAACCTGCATGTCTGTGCACTCAGGGAGAGTCATAGTCGAAGCTGGAAAGAGCCCTGGCTGTGACACTAGACACACAGGGTTGTAATTACCGTCTTTAATTGCCCGATGCTGCTGTGCCAGGGAGATGGGCTTGGCAATCACCTCTCCTGACAGGGTGGCTCCGGGTCCCTATGTATGCACTGACACAAACACATGCTCACTTGAGGTTTTGCTATTATAAAAAGGGCCATTCAGAGTTGGCCTCCCAAGGGCTCCTGCCTTCCTGGCTAGGAGAAAGGGTGAGCCACAGATCCAAGCAACTGCTTTCTTGCTGCAGCCATCACCACCACTGCTGCTGTGGCTGCGGCGGTGCAATGCTAGTGCACCTCTGAGCTGATTCAGTCTAAGAAGCTGAGAGGAAAGAACAGGCTCTTTACTGTAGAGAGAGAGAGAGAGAGAGAGAGAGAAGAAATGGTGAGGTGGGCAGAAAACTCCTCGGCATTTTCATGCTGAACACATTCTGCTTCTTTGACTTCCTTACCTCAGCAAGGACACTGTCTCCTCTGTATAGGTGGGGACTTGAAGGCTCAGAGAAGCTGAAGAACTTTCTGGAAGTCACAGAGGAAAATGAGCCTGGAACCTAGCCCAGGCCATACACAAGGCTACTGCAGTCCAGTCTGGGTTGAGTGAGTGATATTTCTGAACTGTGGCCTTCTTGTGGCATGTAAAGCCCCTGGGCCCCAAGCTGCTGAGGACTGGGTGCCACATGCACCCAGTTGTGATGGGGAGCATTCCACAAAGGCTTTGTAGGCTTAGGAATCCTGCACGTGGCAAAGAGGCACTCTGAAAGGCCCCCAGGTTCTCTGCCCATCACTCCAGATCATATTGAGGGGCGAGCCACCCTGAAGTCTCATACACAGAGGTTTTTGCCATGTCTGTTTGTATATAGCTCTGTGAAAAAGCAGGGTTGTCAGGGGTAGTATTGAGAATGCATATTCTCAGGCCCTGTCCCTCACAGACCCCATTGGATCCCAGGAATCTACACTATGTAGTGCATGGCTCTGGTTCTGAGACCAGTATTCCATCTCTTCTGTTTTTCTGTCTATTGCAAGTGGAGGTATGTGTCTGTTTTGGTGTCTCCTTGCCATGCCCATGCAAGTCCCAAGGACCTAGTTGGCCGGGAAGCACAATGGATGCCACCTACTATAGTGTGGTGGTATCAGCCATGCGTGGTCCTGACCAGAAGAACCTTGCAGTCTGGGAAGAGAGCAGGGCCACAGGTGATAGGGAGTGAATTATCAGTGGAGGACAGGGGCGTCGGCCCCACCCCCTCTCCTGGTCTGACATTTTCCCTGTCTCTTCAGCCTAAGCTCTGACCTGACCTGAGGGGCTTCAGTGTTAGGAGACTCAGACTGGTGGTAGGTAGCAGTACGACACACTAGACAGTACTCTAGACACGTGCAAATCATTCTGAGCTCAGAAACACCCATCTCCCAAACACAGAAGCCTTCTTCCTTGTGCTGGCTCCTGGTATCTAAGGTAGCCCGGCTGCCATCAGACCCCTAAGTAACATGTGATCTAGGCGTCAGCAGCTTCCACTCTGCACCTCAGAGACCAGTTTGCGAACAGAAGACAGCATTTGCTTCCCTGGGGGGTGTTTTTCTATGGAAACCTGCTTCAAGATGGGTCCTAATTTAACCATGCCTGCTTTTTTAAAAAATGTTTTTCCAATTTTGAGACTGAGTTTTAGTACTTAATCCTGGCTAGTCTGGAACTCACAGAGCTCTGTCTACCTCTGTCTCCTCAATGTTGAAATTAAAGACATGTACCATACCCAGCTCCTTTAAAAATATTTCTTGATTGTACTTAATTGCACACGTGCACAGACAGCATCAGAGAGAAGTAAAGGGAGAAGCCATTGGAGTTACGCTATGCTGCACTGTCTCCCACCCCTGTCTGGGAGAGATCTTGGGAAGGAGGGAGTGAGGACTGAGTAGCCTGACTCAAATTGCTAGCTTGGGCGTCCAGTTTCTTCCCCTCCTTGCTGTCCTCTGATGAGTTTCCCAGGTCTGTGATCTCATGGATCATGTTACTCACTTGCCAGAAGTCTTTGCTTTGTCCCACGGATCCACAGACTTCCAGGTCTTCCTCCAGCCATGCCCTCCCATCCTCTGCCACTCTTCCCTGCCCAGAGTCTGCTCTGCCTTGCCCAGTGCTCCATCAGCAGCACAGCACAGGGCCTAAAACTTCTTGAGGCACGATGAGTATGAGCCTTTTCTCTCAGCTGTCTATGCCTTTGAAGTCTGTTGCATTGCTACAAACAGAAGAGCTAGTTGAACTGTGTGATCTTTCCTTCTGTCCTGAAAAATGAGCATCCCAAAACCTATCTGGGGACTATCCAAGCACATGCTCTTCTGGGTTTGAAGACAGGCCATGCTGAGACCATTTGTCTGGCTCTGAGGGATGTCCTGAGTCTCTTGGGCGTCTGCGGTTCAGGGGAGTTTACAGCCATGGAGCCAGTTGTGGTGAGGAAGCAGGGGCCAGCAGGATCATGGTCTGACTAGTAGGGCTCCTGTTCCCACTGTCTCTCCCACAGAGCTGCCTGCTGCTGGTCATTGCTCCTGTAGCCTTGAAATTGTGTTCTAATCTCCACCGTGTTCCCCTTTATGGGGGCAGATAAGCCAGACAACTGCTTTACATATAGTCCAATCAGCTCCACCACAACACAGAAGTCACTCACTACCTGTGTGATTGTCCCAAGTAATGCAGTGAGCCTGACTCTTCTCTGTCTCCATCCTTTTCCAAAGCCTTTCCCCTAGCAAGGGGAATACCTCAAGGTGTATTATATTGTGCCCCCCCAATTGCTTTTTTCCAGCTGTTGGATGCTGTTGGACACCTACTGTTTGATAGCTTGGCCTGGGGTGGAGGGGTGGACTGCAGGACTGCAGGGGACCTGAGGAGGGTGGGACTGGACTGCCCGGGTCACAGAGAGGGTCTGGGTTGGGGTGACAGCTCTTAAAACTGAGTACTGTTCATTGAGTAGTAATATTACACTTGGCCAACCAGGGCACAGGCCACTGAGGAGGGGGCGCAAACATGGCCTAGGTTTGGTTTTCTGGACATGGAGCCCTACAGGGATGCTGTGTACTCACCAAAATTCCAGGAAAGAGGGAGTATGAAAGGCTTTTGAGTGGTCAAATTTTGAATTGAACCCCAGAAGATGAGCAGGAAAAAGGGAAGGGTTCTTGTGGGTAGCAGAGGAGTGAGCCAGCATAATGGCCCTCAGGACTTACCAACTCCTTCAGATGAACTGAACTGATATCAGAGCTGGGTCCTGAGGGCCATGTGGATATGGTAATTTTGTTAAGAAGACGAAGAAAAAACAAAAACGATAGATTTGTAGGAGTGACAATAGCCTAGCCATAGCCAGAGGTGAGTGAGTCACCCCAGGAGCCAGCTTGGCCATAGCCGCACAGGTTTGTGAGGACATGTGGTTGCCAGCATGTCCAGTGACTTTTCATTCCCACTTCCAGGAAGGAGTTTGGGCTTTACCCTAGTGTAGTCTGGAATTGCTGAACCTTCACCTTTCTGCCCCGTTCCCTCCAACATTGAACTGATTTTTTTCCCCTGGATTGTGTTATTAAGCACATTGGAATCTTGCTGATAGCAGGTGGGCACTGGGCTACATGATACAGTCATCACATAGAGCCTCCACTCCCAGAGACTGAGGCTACAGAGAGACAGTCCAGGACTAGAGGTTGCATGCACAGTCACGTGACAGTTTTTGCTTGTTTGATTGATTTTGGTTTTATTGTTGTTGTTTTTCAAGATGGAGTTTCTCTGTAATCCTGGCTGTCTTGGAACTCACGCTGTAGATCAGGCTGGCCTCGAACCCAGAGACCTGCCTGTGTCTGCCTCCTAAGTGCTGGGATTAAAGGCATGGGCCACCGCCACCACCACCACCACCACCACCATCTGGCTCACATTACAGCTTTTAAAGTCAGCACTGGAAATGTCTTGGAACCTTGAGTAATTAATTGATATCAGAACAGAGTAGTGCTATCAGTGTTCATCCTGGAACCAAAGGGACAATTGGAGTTCCCAAAGAGGGTCAGGGATGGCACTCAACACCACTTGTAGGAGGTAAAGTCTGAGCTGGCCTTGGAAAACAGGAGCTGAAGGGAAAGTCTTCGTTTGTGGGTAGGGCAGGTGCTGACCTTGACTTAGAGCAGGCCCCTCAGTGACTGCCCTGAGACTGTCACTGTGTGTCTCTCTGGTGTTCAAGGGCTGGGGAGCCAGCCAGTGTCCTGGAGACAAGGGTTGTGGACTCAGAGGCAAGTGTTCACTGGCTTAACATTTCTTTTCCACCAGCTTTCACCTTATGTAAGTGCTGCCTTTGAAGGTACACAGGCCCCTGCAGTCTAGTCATGGAATCTGCATGCGTTTTGGCTTGGGATCTGAGAATTAGATGTGTGTAAATTAGGCAAGCTTCAAGACCACTGTCCATAAGAACTGATTCCATCATGAGCAGACTTCCACATGAGTCCAGCTGAGCCTACAAAACTCAGAAAGCTTCTCCCAGGCTATCAAGGAAGGCTCAGTCCTCTGGAAGTTCAGGTGTTCAATCAAGCCCTGTGGACAGGTCGCCCACAGTTTCATCATGAGGCTGCTCCTCCTGTGCCCACCTGTAGCCCCTAGCTAGCACTGGGCACACAGCAAGGCAACTTGGACACTTTTCAAAACAGCCATTTAAGGTTGTGGGACAAGTAGACAGTCTCCAAGCAGCGTGGGGTAGGTTCTTGTTTTAAGCAGCAGGAGCTTCATGCTGAGCCTGAGAGAAATTACTTGCAAATTAAAGCCCAGGAAACAGAA
The DNA here is from genome assembly GCA_004026605.1 of Ondatra zibethicus. Classification (NCBI taxonomy): domain Eukaryota; kingdom Metazoa; phylum Chordata; class Mammalia; order Rodentia; family Cricetidae; genus Ondatra; species Ondatra zibethicus. Next base: position 210,105 of record PVIU01000246.1, read on the forward strand.
TGATTTGACCTATTGTGTGGAACTGCTGGATGGGACCCAACTGGATGTGGAAAGACATCTACGTGAGATGCTGATTTCAGTCTTGGGGTACTTGATCCTACGCTATCCCTTCTGGAAGGTAGAGTCGAGTATGCTCAAAGACCCTAGTGGCAGTGCCCTTCTGTGTAGCACGTAGGGGTAGTGGAGCACAGGGCAGCTCGGTCTGCCTGTGATGTGGGCCCCTTAGGCGTTTGTGGGGTTTCTGGATTCCTTCTCCCCTCCTCCATTTTGGCTCCCAGCTCCTCATGTGATACCTTCTTTTATTGATGCGTTTGACATTGTCAGTGATAAAAGCAAACTGGGCAAGAGCCTCCCCCAGCGGAGGAGGCATGGTGGGAGACTTCCTAGCAAGATCTCTGTGGCTCTGTCATCCGGCAGGCTTGGCACATGCTGTGACCACTGCCTTTTTGCAGGCTGGCTAGTGTCCAGCCAGCACTCTGATAGAACTGGAGGAAAGATTTGGAAAAGCAGAGGTACTTTAGTCAAGGACATGGGGCAGATGCAGATGGTAGAGCTGTTGGGTCTGGTGGCAGTAGGCATCCACCATAAAAGGCACTCTACACCCAGGCATTTAAAGATTCCTGGTGACAGAGGTGCAGGGTGTCTCACCTCTTTGTCTCTGCAGCAGGAGGAAGATGAGCCAGAGCCTCTGGTCATGTGGCTTGTGGCTGGTGCCTCCTTGTCAGGAGGACGTGAGTGAAATCTGAAGTGTGAGTCTGTGAGTGTCTGTGAGGTGGCAGCTGCACCATGACAGCTGCTGCCCTCCCCTCGCGCTCTGGCCAGCGCTTGCGTCCCCCGTGCTGAGTGAGGAAACTTGTCTGGCAGCAGCACTCAGCCGTCATAGCACATCAGTGCTTGTAGTTCCCAGCTCAGGGAACCATGCCAGACGCCAGCAGATGATGTACTTACGGAGCACTCAGGAGAGAGGCTTGGGTCCAGACAGCAGGTTTGAGACGCGGTGCCAAGGTGCTCCTTCCCCGTGGATTTGGTGGCTGCTGTGGTGCAGAACTGTCAAACTCTTGAACCCACAAAACCAGACTGTGTTTCCCAGAACCTTGTTAGGATCGAGCAGAGTTGCCTTTCGCAGAGAGGCAGATATGGAAAATACTGAACTGTGGGGTTGAAGCCGACTTTATCGAAAAAGCTGTCCAATATAAAATGGCATGCCTTCTCCTGTGGACATGAACCAACCCAACTGGCTGTGAGTCATCTGTACCAGATGTCAGTTAGGAACGAGGTTGTGGGACTCTGCCCGTGTGTGTGTGTGTGTGTGTGTGTCTGTGTGTCTGTGTGTCTGTGTGTCTGTGTGTCTGTGTCTATCTCTCCCTAATGTGTAACATCTGCACGGGGTTTTATGGTTTACAAGCTTCTTTTATATCCTTTGTCTGGTTTTAGTTTATAACAGCCCCGTGCAGTCGATATTAATTTTCTCCCTGCTCCACAACTGAGCCTACAGGGTTCCTCTGGGGCAGGCTCTGGAGTCATGAGCTAGTATATTGCAGAGCCAGGAGTTGAACCCCGCTCCAGAGTGTGCCCACAGATCTGTCGAGTTGGCTCCATAGTCCATGATTGAAATGAAAGCAAGTGCTTAATTGTTTGAGTTGTATTTGCATTTATGCTGTCATGAGCAGGGCTGAAGGTTGAATGAGAGGTGGATGGAGTAGAGTGCTGGCCTAGCATGCACAAGGCCTTCCTGGGGTTAGCTCCCCAGCACAATTCATACTTCCCGAGGACGCAGGGAACAGAGGAGAATGCCCACATGCCTCTTGTGTCTTATTTCTTATTCACTGAGGTCTGCTGGTGCCATCTATATGTGGAGCTACTGGAAGCTCAAAAAGGTTGGAGGCCTTGCCGGGGTCACCAGCTAGAAGGTGCTGGCCAGCAAGTCAATCCACATGTCCAGGGTGCATCCTACTTGGCTTGTGTTGTAATACTGCGGCAATCACATGGCTTTAGACACGAAGAAGACAGTTTATGAAAATGCCATTTGGTAAACGAGTGAACGACGATGTCAGAAGGTCACTAAATTTGGTCACTTTGAAGATGAAGGTGCCAGAGGGAAAGGTGGTGGCTAGAATCTGTAGGTGGAGCTGGGTCAGGCTCCTGACCTCCAGACAGCATTCACACTCTGTTCCTTCACCCACTAGAGCTCAGCCTCAGACAAGCCTTCATGTTGTGAGGTTCCTGTAAGTTTTGGGATGCTCTGAGAGTTGACCCCAGTTCTCTCCACCATCAGGAAGCTGCAGAGAACCAGAGGTTGCAGAGTACAAGAGCACCTTCTAGCATGACTGCCACCCCAGACTCACAGCTGAAATGCCTTGTTTCTCAGCGCTGAGTCCACATCCAATCACCCAGTTATTTTTAGGTGGGAACTTCCTAGTCTCCGTTCCATCCCACTCTGCCCCCGCCCAAGCGGAGCGTATGTTTTCTGTCTGGCAATGGTGCTGGAGCTGCCTTATTTTTAGCATAGCTTGTTTTTCTTCCTAGCTTTCCTTTTCTTCTAATTTAGCACGCGTGTGTGAGTATGGGCACACACACTCACTCAAATACTAATTCACTAGGTCATGAGAGTCAATCCATGAAGCAAGTGCTAAGCTTCATCTAACTCCGGAAGAAAGGAAGAGGCAGTGGCTTCAGCAAATCTTGAGGATCTGCTTGTAGTACATACTGCTTGTCTTTTTTATTAAAGTTTCTTCACCTGTCAATTACTTCTGCTGTCTCTGGTTCTGGTCTAAGACACTCACATGTTACATACCTGATTAGAAATACAAACAGTGGCTGCTAGAGAAACTAGGGGGTGTGAGCCTGTGTGTGTATGTGTGCCCAGACGATGGTTCCAGGGCCTAATTCTATCTGTGGTGTTTACAACATTTGATTCTGGCCAGAGGCACTCCACAGATGACACATGCCATCAGACCACAGCTGATGAATTAATCATGGTGTGTCATTTAGTTTATCTGTACCGTGGGGATGGGTGTAGGGCACATGCTGCCATCCTAGTTCTAGGGAGGCCGAGGCACAGAAAGGCAAGGTTGGCAGCTATTGTAGTTTCTGTTGCTGATCAAAAAGCAACTTTGGACAGAAAGGTTTATTTTAGCCTACAGTTCCAGGTTATAGTCCATCATGGAGAAATCAAGGTAGCAGGAACTTCAAACAGCTGGTCACATCATACTCACAGAAGAGCAGCGAGAAATGACCACATGTATGCTTATTTGCTGCTCTCTGCCTTTGCTCATTTACTTGCCCACTCTCACAGTGCAGGACTCTCTGCCTAGGAGATGGTGCCACCAGCAGTGGGCTAGGTCTTGCCACATCAATCAACAGCCTCCTATATACAAGCCCAGTGTAGAAAGTCCCTCGCTGAAGCTCCCTTCAGGTGTTTCTACGTTATGCCAGAGTGACAGTTAAAACTAACATCATACAGGCCAACCTGGACTATGTAATGAGATGCTGTCTCGGAGAAGTGTATAGGGGCCAGGGAGATGGCTCAGACATTACAGTGCTTACATTCAGTCCCAAGAACCTGAGTTAGAATCCCCTGAATTTAGGTAATAACCAGATATGGTGATATGTCTGTAACTGCAATTCTGAGGAGGGGAAGGTGGAGATGGGTGGGTTCCTGGAGTGCATTGTCCAGGCAGCCAGGCCAAATCAGTGAGTTCCAGGTTCAGGGAGAGACCCTGTCTCCAGAAATAGAAAAGAGGAGCAGTAGCAATGACTCAGAGTGAAAGAGCACTAGCCGTTCTTCTAGAGGTCCAAGGTTTGATTCCCAGCACCCACATGGTAATTCACGCCTGCCCAAAACTCCATTACCAGGGGATCTGATGTCGTTTCCAGGCACCTGCAGTTACTGCACTCACACGATACACAGATACATCCATGCACAGATACAAACATATGCATAAAATAATAACTGAAATTTAAGTAAAGACAAACCTGTTCAGTTCAAGCTTTGAACATGTAAACACATGAAATAAAAACTGTATGGAAATAATCCCTAGATGTTGATTCAGAGCCTATCACAGCAGAACATGGTAGACAATGAGGGGTTCCACAGTACAGTTGGCTGATGAAACAGATGTGGGAAATTCCTGCTCCCACGTACAGTCTCAGGCATCTATTCCACCTGCCCCCCAGGCTAGGTAAAACCAACAATGCCTGTCTCAGTTAGATAGGAGCAGATGTTGGCAGGACCAGTAAGGAAGACTGCTGCATCAAGAAGCTGAGGCAGGAGGATTGCACTTTCTAAGCCAGTTGGGCTACATAGTGAGACCCAGTCCTTGAGGCGGGTGGTCTAAATAAATGTGTGTGACTAGTATGAAAAGTTCAGTGTTCAACCAAACATGTAGTGAAAAAGCAGAATTGTCTGTTCTGGGGCAAGGATGGCTAGTAATTTGTATGCTTCTTTTTGTGTGTGAACAGGCAGCGGTCAGAGGAAGACACCAGGTGTCTTCCACCTTACTCCTCTGAGATGGTCTGTCTCTGAAGCTGAACCTTCCTTCCTTGAGACTTGGATACCTGTCAGCAAGCTCTGGGGTCCATTCCTGCCCCCCCATGCTAGGGTTCCAGTTTTTACAGGGATGCTGAGGGTTCTCGTGTTTGCATAGCAAATGAGTGCTCTTTAGCCATTTCCCCAATCCCATAGTCTGTATCTTCTCAAAAAAAAAAAATCTAGGGGACTGGCAGGATGACTCAGTGCTTAAGAGCAACTGACTGCTTTTCCAGAGTACCTGGGTTCAGTTCCCAGCACCCACATGGCAGTTCACGACTGTCTGTAACTCCAGTTCCAGGTGATCTGACCTTTATACAGACATAAATGCAAGCAAAACACCAATGCACACAAAATAAGAATAAATAAATCCTTAAAGCTGTTTTAAAAAGCTATTCTTTTTACTTTTAAAATTACTATCATTTATGTGTTTGGGTGTGCATGGGTGTGTGCGCGCATGTCTGTATGTGCTTGTGTGTGTGTGCTCACAGACACATGCGTGTGCACATACGTAGATCGGGACAACTTGCAGGAGATTTTTCCTACCTCGTGGGTCCTGGAACTCAAACTCGGGTTGTCAGTCTTGGTGGCAGTCTTCTTCACCTGCTGAGCCTCTCACCAGCCCATGCACACATTCTTTTGGCCCTTTCCTTGCTGGCTTTCAATAGGCACCTGTATGTATTCATATAAGCAAGCACATTGTCTTCTCCATAAATGCTGGCCAGTCACAGAGCTTGTCTGGGGTCACTAGTTCCTGTAGATGACTCTATCAGGTGACTGGAGCGCAGGTGCTTCCGTCATTCTGTCTGCAGTGAACACACAAGTCCATTTATTTCTGCCTGTGGGTCTAGATATTTTTAGAAATAAACTCTGGGCCATGTGGTGCTGAATTCTCGTTAAATCTACCAAGTTTTCCTCTGAAAAGGCCATCCTCAGTTTATATTCCTTCTAGCAATCTGTTGGTGCTATTTCTTTTCTTGAATAGACAAGTATTTTAAAAATATTTTTTTCTGTGCTAAATTCTGAATTCGTAGCAGACTTGTTTGTTTATATTTTCCCCTCAGCTAGTATTTTCGGAGCATCTGGAGAAGAAGAGTCTGTTAGGTATGGCGGGTGTGTGTTGAGATGGGTTAGACTTGAACCCAGCCCCCGAAGCAGAAGGGGAGCTTCTGTGTGGCTAGAAGATGGAGGCAGTTTCAGCCCTCCCCTCAACTCCCTCCCCCTTGGGTGGAGCCGAGATTCTACTGCCTCTGTTGGATTTATCTTTGGATCCCTCAGGTTTCAATTCTTTGTGTCCAAAACTAGACAGAAACTTGCATTTTACTCCAGGGGTCAGGTCATTTCAGGCTGGGTCACTGAGGCAGCAAATAGAACGAGAAGTCTGCCGCTGCTTCAGTCTCCAAGGCCTCTGTTCCTGGCTTCCAGAAATGGGTGATAGTTTTCAGTGTGGAATTCCTCTGCAGCTCTGCAGGACACTTTCTCAGACCCCATGGAGGGGCTGCTGTTTGCTTTCTTCTACTTCATTTCTGCCAGGTGCCCCCTTTCCCCCGTAGATTTTTTTGTTTGGTTGGCTTTTTGTTTTGTTCCAAGCAGGGTTTCTCCGTGTAACTATCTGTCAAGGACTAAAGGCGTCAGCACCGCCGCCTGGCCCCACAGAGCTCTTGGGATGGCTGTGTATGGATTGGTCTGTAAGAGCTGTTGGTGAAAGGAGCCCACTGGACGCTAACCTGGGCAGTATCAGCTTTCAGGTTCCTGGCTCTCCAGTCTACCTTCCTGTTCCCCTTCTCCTTTCTGGGTCTGTTGTGCTGTGACACTGAGAAATACAGAGGCGACAGCAGAGCTGGAGGGCCTAAGGGAAGGAAGAATGACCTCACCTGTGACTGGCAAGTTCTTCTCATTCTGATTTTCCCATTTCCCCATTAAGCGTTGCCTGCCAGGCTCCTGTAGTTGGGGGCTGTAAGAACCCAGCAGTACAGAGGGTGTCCTGAGCTGTGGAGAACAAGGAATTTCCTGAGGCCTGTCCTTTCTGCTAGGTTTGGGTTGAAACTTGTCTGGCCATCATTCTTGAGTGGGGTGAGGATCCTTACTCTGGATAGGCTGGTGGTCTCCTGGGCTAGGCCACAGCTCGAGAATAGAAAGTGCTAATTGAGCCTTCAGGCTAGCCTGAGAGGTTGTGAGGGACTCCAAAGTGAGGAAGCCCTAAGACCATCTGCTCAACTTTCTCGTCTCTCCTGAGAGGACTGGGTGCATGGCCACACACAGCCCATGATCAGAGAGCCAGGCTGGCCTGGGCCAGCAGCTTCACCGCCTCTGTCCAGAAGGCTGGGCTTTGGGAGGGACTAACTCCTCTCTCAAGAGAACAGCTGCACTGGGCATGGGGCATGCAAGATGCCAGCAACGTTCCCTCAGCATGAGGCAGCAACCAATTAAGGAGCCTATGGACAGTTGGGGTTTGACCAGTGTGCCTGGGAAGCCTGGCAGGGTGCTTCAGTTAGGTGATGGGGATCACCAACCAGAAGAGGTTTCTGGCAGCATGAGAAGGAAGCCTCCGTGCCTGCTGTCAGTTTGTGGTTTCCAGCTTGGAGCTGCAGGACTGAGGACTGATGGGTTGCCTAACTGTGTAGTATCCAAAAAGTGCTGAATGGTAAAACCGCCAGTCCAGGACACTGTCCTTGCTTTCTTCAAAGGCTGATCCTAATGAAGCCTATAGGCACCTGCCTATGGCCTTGCCAGATAGTTCTTGGGGCTGGGCGGACCCGTTGAGATATAGTCCAAGTCACCTGACTGATAGACTGCCAGCAAGAAGCAGGAAAGTAACTTACCTAGCCACTCAGCTCAGTGGGACCTGGTCCTTCCAGGACTTGTGACCCTCAGTTCATGTTCTTTTTGTGCCTAGTTGAATAGAGGGTAACACTGACTGACTGGACGGATGGTACAGATGGCCAAGTGTTGAGAACATGAACTCTGGAACCAGGCTCTCTCTACCTATTCCTCACACCATCGCCATGGCAAAATGGCCAGTTCTGTGAGTTACCACCTCCTAGCTGTCAATAAAAGGGAAGCTGGGTGTACTGTGCTCAGTAGGCCTGGCCCCCAGTACTCAGAATGGTGTTACTGTAGAATTGCAGGTTGTCTTCCGCACTCTGCCCTACTGCTCCACAGTTTAAGCTGTAGACTTGACAGTTCAGGAGGGTCCTGTGGCTCCTCCAGAGCTGGCTCTGCGCCCCCTTGAGGACATGTGAGGACCTGCTAAGGGTGAGGGCTGTAGCTCTGACTGCCCATCCACCCATGGCTTTATCACATTAGAGAGTGGCCCTTCCAGGTCCCTCTGGAAGCCAGGCTTCTTTGTGCTCAGCAAATTGGAAGATTGCCCCAGAGGGGCCCAGGCCCTCTGTACCAGGACAGTCCTGATGGACTTGTGTCTGACTCCATTTGCAGAGACTGAGTCTCTGCTGGGCCCTGGCCTCTTTCTGCAGCACGGGGAGCCTGGGAATGCTCACCTCACCCTCTCAGGGTTGGCCTGAGGATGCTGGCCACCACCAGCCTGACTCTGGACCTTGTCCCTGTATCTGCCTGAGCCTCTACTTCTGCATTTACAGTGCAGTTCAGGTTGAGTATTGAAAATACTTGTGACTGAAAAGTTTTGAGATTTGGGATGTATCCTGGACTTGGAGATGTATTGGGGCCATGTATTGGTATCCAAGTGTAAATACGAAAGTTTTATATGTATGTATGTATGTATGTATATGTTATACACACCTACTGGCGATAGCCTACAGATAGTTATATATGATATTTCAGCATGCCAAATTTTGACTGCAGCCTATATATTTATAATGTGAGGCCCAGTGTGTAGTTTCCTACTTGTGAGGTTATGTCAGTACTCAAAAGTTTCTAGGTTTTGAATTTTTAGATTTTGTACATGTATTAATCTTCTGTGTGTCTTGGGATGAGGAACTTTTCTCCCAACTCCAAGGATAGTACCTGGCGTAATAGCAGGTGCTAGAAGCAAAGAACCATTATTAAATTCAGTCGATGGTAGATGGCGGTGCCTAGATTCTCCTGCTGAACGATGAGTTCACCAAGAGTTCTGTCTCAGCATTTTTCTGGCGTAGGGGCCAGTGTTGTGCATAATAGGGTGTCAGTGAGTGCTTGGAGAAGAAAAGCTGGCAGGCTCATCACTTGCCTGTGAACCTCGAATAGACTTTGAGTAGATGTGTTGGCTGGGCCGATGGCTCACCAGTTGAATTGCTGGTGCACAATCATGAGGACTAGAGTTTGGATTCCAGTACCCACGCAACACCTGGCATTCCATAAACACCTGTACCTTGTAACTCAAAGGCATCCAATGCCCTCTGCTGTGTATTTACCCACAAACACATGTGCACGTACACTCATGCACGCAGGTAGGCAGACATGCACATACATGTGCAGATACACACACAAATCTTTTTTTAAAAAAAAAAGGAAAGGCATTGTCTTCTAAAACAGTGGCCCCCTTTAAATGGAAATCTGCTTCCACCCTCATTTCCCTTCACCTTCACTCTCTACAGGGGAGGGCAATAGAGTGCCCCAAAGGCAGTCACTAAATGATACAGATTGATGGCCTGAGCTCGAAGACACAGCAGAAATAACACAGAACGCCTAGGAGCTCTGTGGGCTTGTAAATCAGGGGAGGCATATTGGTGCACAGTCTTTGTTTAGTCTCTGGTACTTCAAGCCAGAGAGAAGGGGCTCAAGAGAAGGCCCTGTCCCTGGGCAGATAACCAAGGAATGGGAGCAACCTGGACCTCATCCTGGCTTCCTTTTGAGTAGTTTTTGTCTTCCCAGGGATGAACACAAAAGAATAAGTGTAGGCTTGCCGACACACGGAGATTGTTCTGGTTCCATGCCCCTGCTCTGCAAAGCCCAGCCTCTGCTGGTTGGTATTTCTGTGCCCACCTATGAAAGAGATGTCAAAATAAGTCTTAGTTTTCAGCTTCCTGGTTCTATGCAGCTTAGGAAATAGAACTATACAGAGGAGGAGGACATGGGGCCTGTGTATAGAGTCAGATTGTCTCCAGGTTCTGTCACTGAGTCACCTGCAGCCTCCAAGGAACACCTGAACTCCAAACACCTAGGCAAATGCCTCAGTTAGGGGAGCGGGTTTTCTCTGGCAGGTATAACACAGTTGAGATGAGGAGGACATGTCTATCCCTTTGATGTGGTACCCTGGCACCAGGCCGAGTTTCAGCTGTGTGTCTAATTAGAAACAGCCACCCGCCACTCAAATGGACCGCCTCACTTGGTCGAGGTGCTGGATGTGCTTTTAATACCTCAAAGGCCTGCCCTGCTTCCCAGAGATGAGAACAAGACAATTTGATGAAAGAGATGTCAGAAAGCATCTGGGAGGCAGGAAGAACCCCGGTCCAGGAGTATAGGCCTCTAGGCCTCAGATTCCCCATGTGTGCACTGTGGTGATTGGACATGCCGAGACCTCCCCGTGGTGTCTCACATCACACACGGCAGTAGCGTAGAGCTTGGCTTCTACATGAGGGGTCAGACCGCGAAAGCAGATGCTGAAATGGGAAGTTGTGGGGTTAGAAATGGAGACAGGTTCAGAGGTTTAAAGTTCCCATAGGAGGACTCCCTTGTTCAGCTGCAGCATGTGGATCACTGAGGTTGTGGGGGAAAAGACAGACTCGGAGAAGGGATCGTGTGGGGCTCGTGTAACTGAAACAGTGAAGCTCTTAGGGTGCTTCCTTTGCGCCAGGCACCTTTGACATGTGTAGCTTCATTATGCTCACGGCATCTTTCCCAGGCTGGTGCGCTAGTCTCACACATGGTGAGGAGGAAGCCAAGGCAGCAAGTGCTGATACAAGTCCTCTGTCAACCCAAGCAATCTGCAGTGGTTTCATCTTCCAGTCATGCAATCTTTCCTAACTTACTTGAGACTCAGTCTCCCCTACCTACAGGCATGGTGTCCCCATAGCTGCACAGCCTGGGAAGAGTGGTCAGATGGTGGTGACGCTGGTGATGTCATCTGGTTGATGTGCTCTGGAAGAGGAAAGGTTTCTTAGGCTGAGAGTGACAGCAAGACCTGGGGGTGGAGAACTCTCAGGACCCTGTCCCTACTGAGCTCTGCTGTTCTGTGACTTGAGAGTTGCTGTGGATTCTCAGAGAGACCTGGGTGGAAAGGTTAGAGGTAAGAGCTGCTGCCAGCATTGCCGTTCCCAGGGAGCCTGCTGCACACCCGTGCCACTCTGTCTCACCCACCTAGCATACCTGTGCCACTCCATTCTGCCCACCTCGTCCAGAGGCTCTGGGACAGTGTCTACTCTCAGGTGCTGAACTTAGTGCTTAAGGCCCCCAGAAGCCACTCCACCTTCTTCGTACAACTCATCTACCCTTGCATGTCTGCAGACTCTCCAGTCCCCTGGGCTTGTCTCCTCTATCTTATGTCCATTTCTCTGCCACAGCATTGTGCATGATCTCGGGTCTCAATTCAAGGCCTTCACAGATTGTCCCAGCTAAAAGCTGTGCCGTTGTTCATGGGTTGTAGCATAAAGTCTCACTAGAGACCTGGACCATGCCTCTGTGTATTGGGCCTATGGACCTCCCTTGTTGAGGGCCACCTTCTTCTCTCATATTGGGAGTCTAGAGACAATGAGTGACACTGAGGACAGATGGGTGCTGGAGAAGGAAGGGCTCACCTGAGATAGGAGCTCCAGGACAGGTGGGTGCTGGAGAGGGAAGGGCTCACCTGAGATAGGAGCTCCAAAATGAAGAAGCTACCTAATCTTTTGGAGGGAAAAGATTTCTGATGAGTTTGGAGAAGGTCGTGAAAACAATTACTTTAGCCCAGGCGTGATGGTGTATGGCATTAACCACAGAACTTCAAAGGCAGAGGTACATGGATCTCTGAGATCCCGGCCTGACAGAGCTACATAATGAAACCTCGTCTCCCCCCTCCACGAAAGAATTATTTCATTCTAGTTCTCTGACTAGTTATTTTTCATGAAGTATATTGTATATTTTTTAAAAACGTAGATATGTCTACTTTTAATTCCCAGATTAAAGGCTTCCTGGATTGGAAAGAAATGTATATATTAAGACTTTACTACAAATCAAAATTTATATAGAAAAGATGAGCAAATCTCATCACCCAAGTTAACATAGCTGCTAAGGTTACATGTAACTAGAGGTTTCTCTTCCACTCATCAGTTCCCAAATAACCCACTCTGAGGGTTATTAATAATTAAAAACTGTTTGGCCTATTAGCTTAGTCTTATTATTAACTAGCTCTTATAACTTAAATTAACCCATTTCTATTAATCTATGTATTGCCACATGGCTGTGCATTACGTCACATCTTAGTTTCCTGGCAGCTGCTAGTGTCCCCCTGATTCTGCCTTCTTTTTTCCTTATATCTGTGGATTTCCCACCTAGCTATATTCTGCCCTGCCATAGGCCAAAGCAACTCCCTTATTAACCAATGATGATGAAATATATTCACAGCATACAGAAGGGTGTCCCATATCAGTTACATATCAAGATTTAACTGTTTCCATGCAGCTCCTGCCTGCACCCAGCTTGACCTGTCCCAGTCACATGCCCTCCCCCACCCCGCTCCCTGCCCCCCCCCCACCGTCTCCCTTCCTTCTTTGATTGTCTCTATGACCTTGGCTTCTTCCACCCCTCAGTAGCATCCAAGCAAAAAGGAAAATGTGTGCAACAGAAGTTTGGGTGATAGTACAAAATCCTTCAGCTACTTTGGAAGATAGTTTGACAGTTTTCCCCAAAAATAAACATATTCTCTTACAGTTTATAAATCATATTACCCAGTACTTACCCAGAGAAGTTGCACAAGAATATTTAAAACTTTATTTGTAATTGCCAAAGCCCTGAAACAGGCAAAATATCCGTTGTAAGGAGAGCCCCTTTGTTCTTCCCAGCCTCCCGGCTAGCTTACACCCGAAATAAACACACAGAAACTGTATTCATTAAAACACTGGTTGGCCCATTAGCTCTAGTTTCTTATTGGCTAATTCTTACATCTTAATTTAACCCATTTCTGTGAATCTGTGTATTGCCACGTGACTGTGGCTTACCAGCAAGAATCTAACCAGGCAGAAGATCCATGGTGTCTCATTCTGCCCTTCTTCCCACCATTCAGTTCTGTCCTCTCTGCTTACCTAAGTTCTGCCCTATCCGGCCCAAAGCAGTTTCTTTATTCATTAACCAATGAAAGCAACACATGAACAAAAGAACCTCCTACACCAAATATCCTTTAGTAGGTATCTGGATGAACTCCTAGAACACCTAGACAGTGGAGCATCGCTGAAATACTAAGAAGTGAGAGGGCTGGAGAGTTGACTCTGCAGCTAAGAGCGCTTGCTGCTTTGCAGAGGACCTGAGTGTAGTTCCCAGCACCCACATATGGAGACAGAACTAACTGCCTGGAGCTCTAGCTATAGAGGGCCCCGGTACCCTCTTCTGTCCTCTGCGGGTAACTGCACTCGTGTACCCCCCCCCACACACACACGGTTTTTTAAAGAGATAGCTATAATTGAGCTATCAAAGGGGGGAGAAGCATAAAAGAAATGAAAATGTTTTAGAGAAAGAAACTGATCCAAGGAGTCGGCATACTGCCTGATTCCCGCCATATGTCATTCTGAAAAAGGTAAAATTATAGAAATGGGGAAAGATGGGAGAGTGCCAGAAATTGAAGGAGCTGAGACTAGGCAGACGACAGATAATTCGGTGTCAGTGGAAATGCCTCTCACACTGCAGTGATGGGAGAGCATCCCATTATACATCTGTCCGAATCCCAGTCCAGGAGTAAACCCTCAAATGGTGTGACATCAGTAGGCTCGTCAGCTACAATGAGCTGCTGTGTGGGTGTGCTGATAATGGAGATGGCTGTGTGTGACTAGGGGCACAGGATACATGGGACATCCGTCCATCTTCTGTTCAGCTTTTTTGCAGACCTAGAACTGCTTTGAAAACAGTTTCATTTTTAAGCAGGGAGAGAGTTGGTGAGTACAGGGCAAAGTGTGGCTTGTTTCTCGTCTTGTCAGATCCCAGATCTAGTCCCTCAGCACATCCACTCCAGGAGGCTTCTGGTTTGCGGCAAGCTCAGCCTGTCTGGTTGCCTCTCTCTCTTCCTCCATTATCAGTTATGACCCTGGCTTTTCCAGCCCTTCTGGTAAATGCTACAGGTGAATTCTTAAGAGTTCCTTCCAGATCTAAAATTCTCTGGTTCTATGGAATGTACGATGTGTTCATTGTTGTTTTTGGTTTTTTCCTTGTTCTACTTGAAAACCTTACTACTCCAGAGGTCAAGAGAAATCCCCACACTGTCAATTTAATATTTCTGCTTGCTGCCTGCAAGGCATGAAATCACAGCCTGCCACTCAGTGTTAAAGGTCATTTTCCTTTAAGAAGTAGATGGTGTTGTCTTGATAACTTGTAACTTAGAACATATGGGCACCAGCTCCCCTATTAGATCCTCTGGGAAATGTCACCAACGGGCCTGGTTAATAAGGGGATGTGCCACGGTCATTAGGCAGGAAACGCGATGTCCTGCCAGGTGGCCTGACCTGGTGGCCCTTGACTTGCTGGTGCCCTTGGTAGCCTCTCAGGAAGAGAGCCGCTCACTGTGCTCTCCTTTTCAGGGGCTTGGGCTGGTGGCTGCTTCTGAGACAGACAGCCCAGCCCTGGAGAGCCTGTCTGCTTAGTGTATCACGTATTCCTGTCTTACTTACATCTTTTTCTTTACTAGCATCTTTATTCATTATTCACAACAACTTTGAAAACTAATTAAACAGTGGTCTCTTCCTCTCCATAGCAGCAGTTTACCTTCCTTTTTAGGTTCTCAGCTCTTTATTCCATGTGTCTGTACTTGGGACATTGCTGTCATTTCAGTTTAGATGTTATGGGTAAAATGTGCCATGTTGGTTTTGAGCAATTCCTAAGCAGGGAGCAGATTTCCCTTTGTGGGTGTTCACCTTGTCAGAAATTGTTTATTATATTATATTCTTTGATTCTCAACACACAAACATTTCTGTATTTTATTTTTTAGCTCAACCATGTTCCCATGTTCCTACATTATCTTCCTATTTATCCTTTTAATTACTGCTTAATATTCCATCCAGTTAACATGCCATAATTTACTTAACTATTCCCTATTGTTGAGCTCTAATTAAAATTTAAATCTATCCTGTAGTACGAGGGAAGCTGGTTTTAATGACCACAATGGCATCCTGACAGCCTAAGCCACCATTACAGACCCAGATTTCACAAAGAACAATCAATCCTGCATGAGAGGTGTCATGCAGGTCCTTCTGATTGAATAGCTAATCTGTTCTCAGCACATTTTCCTTTTAGGCGGCTGTGGATGTAGTGTGCCTGTTTTTTCTCAGTGTTGCTTGACACGAAGCTGTATGCAGGTGGCATTTCCAGGCACGTCATCACTGGTATCTGGGATTTTAACAAGTTAACGGGAATTAGGGGTATAGGATGGTGTCGGGCTCTCTGTCAGTTCTTGTTCATCTACCTCTCCCATTCACTTGAATGTCTGCATTGGTTTCTGGAGGGCGGAGCACAGTGTTCCCCACAAAAGTGTATCTATGAGCCGCTTTATGTCCTTAGAGCCCTGGTTCTCAGCCTGTGGGTCTTGACCCCTTTGAGAGGGGGTATGTGGTTAGACAACTCTTTCACAGGGGTCACCTAAGACCATTGGAAAATACAGGTATTCATTATGATTCATAACAGCAAAATTGCAGTTAGGAAGTACCAACAAAAATTTTATGGTTGGGTTCATGGCAATATATGTGGATCTGTATTAAAGGGTTACCAGCATTAGGAAGGTTGAGAACCAGTGCCTTAGAGTGACGGGACATGCCAGAGTGAAGAAGAGGGAGGTTCTTCCAGGTCAGCTTTATCAGCTGTGTCCCAGTGTCCCCAGGACCTGTGTCCTCCTCAGAACAAACAGGAGATGTCAAGGACCCCTTCAAAGCAGTGAGTAGCCTGGGTAGTTGGGCTCAGGAAGTGATTGGTTAAGTTGCTCATAGTGCTTTACAACTGGTGCCCTTCTTTCTCAATTTCTTCTTCCCCTCTGCATGACAAAGGGAAGCGTGGTACCACGGAACCCAAGAAAAGCCACATTTTACCAAAGTATGGGGACATCTCTTGGGAGATACATTTACATGGCTTACAAGCCACAATCAGAGGGGTTTCCCTGTTCATTCTCTCCCTTTCTAGAAAATGAAAATGCCCCCCCATCCCCTGGAGATAGGGTTTCCCAATAGCTATGAAGCCAGTCCTGGAACTTGCTCTGTAGATCAGTTTGACCTACTGACAGAAGAGATGCTCCTATCTCTGCCTCTGCCTCCGCCTCCCAAGTGCTGGGATTAAAGACGTGCACCAGTGAGAATGAAAATTGTTATTTTTTGTAGTTTGTGCCTGCATCCCCACCAGCTCTCTAACACTTGCTAATCTCTCTTTGCCTTGGGTGCTCTCTGCAGGGCGCCAGTCTAGTGGACTTGTTTCTCATTCAGGCTTTGTAATTAGTAGCTGTTGGGGGCAAGATAACTGCTTCTGGGATATTCACAGAAGCTTACTTTTTAAAATGAATTGAACAACAAATACAATAATGGTTCTGGAAGCCAGAGCCATAAAGTCGGTGTGGGACTTGGTAAAGTTTGGTAAATACTGGCATAAGAGTTAATGCAGTCCTGAAGGGCAGTGTGCAGTCATTGGCCAGTTTCATCAGACCAGGAGGAGGGCTGTTGTTTTCTTGGTGAGGTTGCCTTGACTTGTAGAGCAGAGTTCAGAAGCGCTTTTGCTTGGGAAGGCACCCATCATTCATGTGTGTTCCAGCAGCAGTCCTGCAAGGCTGGTGGCCTCTGCCATGTCTCTATGCATCCAGCCTCTGGTTTGGAAAGTGTGTCACACACACCTTGAAACCTATTCTTGACTCCCCCCACCCTTTGTAGCCGGCTGTACTGCCACTCTCTCCTTGAACCTGGGACCATAGCACAAGGGGACAGCAAATGTTCACATGATGAGGCATTAATTAGCCTTGAAGACAAGTGAGGTTCTGCCACATGGCCCTGCCTTGGAAACACAATGCCATGTGCAGTAAACCAGCCTCAGAAGGACAGATCTGATTCTCTTGCGGGAAGTAGCAGGCCAGAGTAGTGAGACTGAGAGAGGTGAGATAGACTTTGCTAAGGGCTGGGAAGAAGAAGTGAGGAGCCTCATATAATGGGTACAGAATTCTAGTTTGAGAAGATGAAGAAATTTTAGGGATGGGTGGTGGTGATGCCTGCACAAGGGTGCTTGTACTTAATGCCACTGAACTGTCCAGGTAACAATGGCTGAAATAGAAAAGTTTTACATATGTTATTTCATACAATAAAAAAAACCTAAAATTGTAGCCAAGTGCAGTGGCCCTTGCCTATACTCCAATCACTGGGGAGATTAAGGCAGGGGAATCATGACTTCAAATCTAGTCTGGACCACATAATAGAAGTTCTATGGACTACATTGTGAGACTTTCAAAAAGAAAAGTAAACAGTCTATGAGCTTGTTCTTTACGTGATGGGGCCTTTGCTCAGCCTGCTCCTACCTCAGGTGCTGCCATCCTTTTCCTCTTCCACGTACCAGAGCTGTCAGATCAAATGCAGGTTCCTTTCTCCTGCCCTACCCCATCCAGGCCCAGCTTCCCTTATCTTCAGGTCAGTGTCAGGATGATGTAAGTGTGTTGGCTCCTAGAAATAGCAGCCTCCCCAAGGGAAGCCTAGACAGCAAAGGCGCTGCATAAATGGCAGGTGCTCGTGATCTAGAAGCCAAGCAAGTTTCTTTGCTTGGCCAAGAAGGCCTGAGTTCAGAATCCCAGCAACATCATGGTAGCTCTGTTCTCTTTTCTGAATAAGCAACTGAAATGTCTGTACTGTCAGGGATGACTAGTCAGGTCATCCATGTCACTCCCCCAGAAGAAGCCGCCTCTTGTTCCCACAGCTTCCTAATCCTCAGCATATTTAGTTGGGTTAGATGAGTGGACTCTGGGGCATAGAATTGCAGGGAGGCATCACTCAGCTTCACAGGGTTGAAGAGTAGCCTGGCCAGGTCCTCTCCAGAACAATTTTTGCATGTTGACTCTTTAACCTATGAGCTGGGTGGGAACAGGAGGGTCATTTGGCCCAATGTGGCTCTGTGGGAATGGGATTGAAAGGCTCAGTGGTGAAACTGTCAGGTAAGAGAGCTGGACGGAGCCCCAGACGGTACTTGTTTCCCGCTCACAACTGGCTCCTTTCTTCAAGACGGAGCAGACAGTGGAGAGAGCTGCTGTTAGGTTGTTAGTTACGGTCTTGAGAAGCAGGTCCGCAACCAGAGAGCTGGGAAAGCACCTTCTCAGTGCAGGGCAGCCAGAGATAGAATGGGCTCATTTCTGCCAGCCCCAGCTCTCTGGCTGGCAGCTCTGACATCACACGTCTATAACATCGCTACTTCTTCCCTTTTCGCTGCAGAATTCCAGAGGCAGGAGAGTGTCCGGTCCCAACACAAAGGCATCCAGTTATATGATACCCCTTATGAACCCGAAGGCCAGAATGTGGACTCAGACTCGGAGAGCACCGTGAGCCTTCGGCTGCGGGAGAGCAAGCTACCCCAAGATGATGACAGGCCCGCGGATGAGTACGACCAGCCTTGGGAATGGAACCGGGTCACCATCCCCGCCCTGGCAGGTAGGAACAGTGGCCCTGCTTGGGAGGCAGTTGCTGAAGAGCACTCAGCACCAGCTGAAGTAAACAAAATACAAGTGGGTCCAGTCTGGCCAGGCTAACACCAGTTGAATTGGGCTGTTCTTTTTCTTAGTACCCAGTGGCCCAGCAAAGATGATACAGATTCCTGAGGGAAAAGAGGACAGGCCAAAGAGGAACTCCAGTCTGGCATTGCAGGTTTCCAGTCCAGTCTCCCACCTGCAGGGCTGGTCCCCTGGGCCTCATGGAGTCCCTTGGGTCTCACCTGGTCCTGCATGGCTTCAGGGACTGCTGTTTATCATCTGTAGTTGTGACATGAGCCCCCTTGGAGCTCAGGCTCCTCTCACTTGGGGGTCTCCCAGGATCAAAGTGACCCCACTACAGCCTTTCTACAACGTTAGGTATGGCCACATGTCGCAAGTCAGAAACCCCAGCTCCCACTCTTTGATTTCAGGCCCACTCCTGAGACTTTATGCTAACCCTGATGGTCTGAAGTTGAGAAAAGACAGTTTATGCTCATGAGAAGTTGGGGCCACTGGGATGACTGGCACAAACGTTGTTTAGAGGAATTTTGTGCATCCATGTGGTGGAATATCGCACAGTCAAGAGTAAGTGAGGTTCGGAGTGATTTGATAACAACCAAGGGCAATGCTTCAGTGTAAGATTAAAACGTGTAAGCCAGATGCCAAGCCACTTAACTGCGTGTAAGAGTTTAGACACGAAAAGAGAGGCACGGGGAGCCTGATTCAATCCCACAGTGAACTCATAGAGTTTTGTTTAATGTTCTTTCTTACACACAACTAGACTCTGTTTCCCTTCGTAGGCCCCTCGGGTGATGTTCTAGACACCTCAGCATGTGCCCTACATTGTTCCCAGGATATATGTATGACATGCCCTGCACACACCCCTCCTCCTGAAGTACGCATCACAGCCTACCTGGAAAGAGCCTGACTTCCCAGTACCCTGCTCAAGTAGCCTTGACTCTGTGAGCACCACTCTGGTACCTAGCCATGCCTGCTACAGATACCCTTGCCTGCTCTCTAGGCTGTGAGTCTTTTCACACTATCACAGAGTTGCTTCTGTAGACCCAAGGGAACCCAAGGGGGCAGGCTCCAGCAAGAGTGGGAGGAGTTTGTGCCGTCCGTAGCTCGTTGCAAACACTAACTTGATTGAAAGAGGGTAAGTGGCAGCTCTCCCGGACCCCACATGTCCAGGCATGAGTCAGCGCTGCAGACAGGCGCTAGGGCTCCCCTGTCTCATCCTGGATCCTCTTGTTGCTTGTGATGCTCTCATCTAGTCTGACACATGACTCTCTGGCATGGTCTCTGACCAGCAGTGTTGGCATTGCCTATGGGCTGCTCAGAAATCTCACATCTTGGGCCAGTGAGATGGCTCAGTGAGTAAAGATGTTTACCACCAAGCCTGCTGACCACAGTTCAAGCCCTGGAAACCCACATGATGGAAAACGAGAATTCTTGCCAGTTATCCTCTGATCTCCACATATATGCCTTGGTGCATGCACACATATGAGCACGCACGCGCGCGCACGCACACACACACACACACACGGCAGGCAGGCAGGCATCATTTGAGTTTGGACCTTATACCAGACATACGCAGTTGGAGTATGCTCTACCAGATTCACATCACTAGGTGATCTGTGTAGAAGTATGAGTGAGATACACTTAACTTGGAGGACATCATCTCTCAGAAGGCTGTCTGTCTGGAACCTGCCCACTCATGCTTAGAGGAAGTTTTAGAACTTCTATACCTGTAGTTGTTCACAAAAAGGCCTCAGATGGAATTAGCTGACAGTAAGACCCACAGTATCCATTCCGGCCGTGGTTTGAGTTACTGATTTGTTATCTCTGGTGCCACTGCCACTCACATTCTTGCCCTGCCTTCTCTCATCAAGTCTCCTGGCTTCACATGCCCTACTCCAGAGCAGATGGAGTAGGCTATGCTCATCCCAGACAGCTTTGAGCTCCCTACTCATTTCCTGGGTTGAAAAAGAAGGTGGATGCATCACTCCTGGGCTGGAGGACACTGTGAGCAAGCCTTCAGTCTGTCTCCTCTACTCACGCAGCAGTGGGTAGAGGCCAGCAGGCCACTTCTCAGGTAATGATGATGCTTTGCAGCAACTTGATTGGATTGCTGAGTGTCATCACGGTCCCATTTGCCAGCCCTGAAGTGTGGCTTCTTGGAATGAAAGGCAGAGCTTCCTATTGAGTGGCTGCTAAATGTTGTCTGATTGTGCATGCACAAGGGGCATGCGTGAACAGGTATGCACTTGCAAGTGAGTTCCTGGAGTGTTCGGGAACTGGCAGTGCTCTTAGAAACAGCTGTGTAAGATGTAGTTTGCTGAGCACAGCTGCCCCTTCCTCTCTTCACTGCTCTATTTTTGTGACTCTGCCTGCTCAGGCTGGTTGGAGAAACCTGAGTAGGGCCCTTTTCCATGCTTTCAAAGTCCGAAAAGGCATAGAACTGGGCCCTTGAAGGGGGAGACCCAGACCAGAATCCAGAAGTAGGCGCTTGGGGGGGGGAGCTTGACTGTGTAGATGTTCTTTCCAGCCTCAGAGGCTGCTAGAGCAGCTGCAGTGAGAAAGGTGGGGGGCACAGACTCACTTTACAGCAGGGCTGTGGACAAGAGCAGTTCTGAGCACATGCCCACTACCCTGGAGCCCCAGCATGCCCTGAAAGTAGGCATGGAGACCACAGGGCTCAGTCTGTGGAACAGGTGCTGTATAGCCTGCAGGATGCTGCCCTGCCCTGCCCCGCCCCGCCCCGAGCTGGTGACAAGAGGCCCTTTTCAGTCAAGATCCAGCATGCTCGCTCTCTTTCTCTCTCTTTCTCTGTGTGTGTGTGAGAGAGAGACAGAGATGGACCCTCTTGTCTGTGTCCTACTGGGACCTTAAGCCACAGGACGATTCTGTGGTCACTCTCCATCTATGAAGAGGATACTGTGAGAGGATGAGGTGGTCCTAGCTCCCTGGAAGAACAGTCTAACCTTTGCTCAGGATTCTGCAGCGCACATTCCTTAAGGATAAGGACTTGAGGAGTTAGACAAGAATTCTCACCAGTTCTTTAGCTAACCTTTGGTACACCCTTCTTTTTGAGCTTATTGAGGTGGTGAAGGTTGGTGTGACTGCTTGCAAGATGAACAGGTTCTGCACAAAACTGGCCTGTGACTAGGACCAAGGATTGGGGACGAGGAAGCACTCAAGTAGCAAGTGGCAGGCACTTGCTACTGTCAGACCTCTGGAAGGATTGTACCTGTTCTCCCCAGAACTGCCTCATTTGGCAACTGATCCCAACAGCCCTGCTGAAGCCTCCCGTCAGGAAAGTGTGGGCTCACTACATGCCTTCCTTATGTTTGTCTCATTGTGTCTTTGTGGCTACCCTCTGCACGCTTAGTTTCCTTCTTTTAGGGATGGGACAGAGTGACTCCTGCCTGGTCAGCAGCAAAAACAAGTCTAACTGCAGAGCCTATACCTGAGCCTCCCCCGTCACATAAATTATGTTTGGGGACCCGTACCTGCTGCAGCTCCTGCCTCACGTGCCAGCATGGTACTAGGACAGCTCCAGGCTATGATTCCTCCTCCTAACATAAGGAGGGCCCTGCATACTGTACAGTCTTGCTCCCTCTGTCAGGGAGAAACTGAGGCAGAGGGGAAGAGAACCACAAACGACCTTGTGGCGGAGTCAGTCAGGCCGTCTGGATGTGGGAGATGTGCAGTTGGGTCTGAGATAATCAGAGCACTCGATAGTGTGCATTCCGGCAGCAGTGTAAGCCTGAGAGGGGCCCTGTGGGCCTTGGAGAGACAGTTGCTCTTTCTGCCACTCACCATCTCAAGGTTGTCTCTCTTCAGTGTCCTGGGCTCCGCCAGAGGCAGAGATGGAAAACAGAACATGCTCAGATGGGCTTATCTCTCAGCCATTACTTGGGGCCCTTGTCTGTGCCCTATACCATCTCCTGGGCATGTTTATCTGCCTTTCAAAGTTTAGGACAGTATGTCTCATCCGTTAAGACCAACGGGCAGGAGTCAGACAGTCCCGTGTTTGCTTGCCAGCTCAGCCATTCGTCAGCTTAGCCCCCAGGCAGGATGCTCATCTCCCTGAACCTCGGTTTTCCCATCTAAAGAGAGGTGATGGTCACAAATCTTGCAACATGAGCTTCTAATGATCCAGGAAAATCTCTGGAAAAAAGACCCATGTGTCAGTTGGGCGGTGGTGGCGCACACCTTTAATCCCAGTACTCGGGAGGCAGAGGCAGAGAGATCTCTAAATTTAAGGCCAGCCTGGTGTACAGAGTGAGTTCCAGGACAGAGAAACCCTGTCTCGGGGGGGGAAAAAAGGAAAAACAAAGAAAAGAGGGCTGGAGAGATGACTCAGAGGCTAAGAGCATTGACTGCTCTTCTGGAGGTCCTGAGTTCAGTTCCTAGCAACCACATGGCGACTCAGATTCATCTATTATATATAATAAAATCTGAAGCCTTCTTCTGGTGTGCAGGCAAATATGTAGACAGAACACTGTATACATAATAAATAAATAATCTCAAAAAAGAAAAAGAAAGACATTGTGAGCACTAAAGGGTTGTGCCTGTGAGGTTTATTTCTGAAGTTCAGGAGGGGCTTGCTGAATTAAATAAAGCTTAATATAAAAACAGTGCTGCATGAAGAGGCTCTTGGCAGCCATGGGGGCCTCAATTTACAGCGCTGTGCCTGGAGTGAGAAGCAGGTCCGGGGGCTGGAAAGCAGCTCTGCAGTGGGGACCCTTAGCCTCCACTCCAGTGTCAGCTGCCACTGCCCAGCCCTCACT
This sequence comes from Ondatra zibethicus, assembly GCA_004026605.1. Classification (NCBI taxonomy): domain Eukaryota; kingdom Metazoa; phylum Chordata; class Mammalia; order Rodentia; family Cricetidae; genus Ondatra; species Ondatra zibethicus. The sequence goes on from PVIU01000246.1 coordinate 233,197, forward strand.
CCCTGCTCACCCCTGTTCTAGAAGTGATGTGCTTGGTCTTCCTAGTTTTGAATTTGAGTTGCAAGTAAGCCACTGCAGAAAGTGTCACAACAGCCACCTGAGCCCTGGCAGGTTCCCGGGGGACTGATTACATCCTGTGCTCAGGAGTGGGGCTGAGGGAGTCAGGGAGGGCATCACAGCTCTTCTCGGGTTACACCAGTGGCCTTCCAGGAAGCCTCCCCTGACATGACAGTCCCTTCTCACCATCCCGGATCCGCCTGGGCCTCCTGTCACATTCTGGAACAGCCAGGTACATACACACTTGTCACACTGATCCCATGGGTGCTCATACTGTGCCAGCGCTCCACAGGTAGCCCCTCTGAAGTTGACTCCTTCTCAACATTAGGAAGGGTGTTGGGAAGGACAGAGAAAGGGAGAGTGGCGTTTTAGGTATGGCTGTTTGCTACACAGTGGTGAGTCATCTGAGCCATCTCAGTGGCTGACTTAAAGGAACCCAGGTATGGTGAATGGGCGGGGAGAAATGCATAGGAAGCCAGCTTTTATTGAGCAGCAATTACAAAACCGCTTTAAAGTAACCCTATAAAGCCCTGCCGGGTGGGTATTGTTTCCCTGTCTTAACATGAAGGGCAGCACTGGAGCTCAGAGAGAGGGAGTAGCTTAGCTGCAGTCACATGGCAGTGAGCTTGGGTCCATCTGAAGGAAAAATGCTTACCCTCGCCACTGTCACGTTGGCTTTATCTAGAAAAGGTGTATGTGAACCTGGTATAGCTTGGGCAGTTCCTAGGGTAGAAGCAATTGCTCCACTTGCTCTCTTGTCTTAGTGCTAGTCCCTGCCCCCAACGGTGCACACACCCTGAAGATGGTACTCTGGCGCTGTGCTTTGGGCACAGCTCACACTTGCTGCTCCTTGTGTCTCCTTGAGGGCTCAGAGTAAACAGGCCCAGAGTCTGCAGGGTCTCCCACAAGGAGTCTCAGACATGGTCACAGGCTGCCACACAACAGGCATCCCTCAGTCCCAGAAAGCCTCCTGCCTCCTTCATGACCTCCCAGAATGCCTTGGGCCGATAAGGAAATTAATAATTGTGTTTGTTTGGGGAACTTTTTGCTGTGTAATGAGTAACAGCCGAAATTAATGTTTAACATGCACGTGAACAACAGGTCTACCGAGGGGTGGGTTTCAGGGAGAGCTGTGGGATCGCTCACTTCAATGTTACTGAGGGACAGGTTTCTCTGGTTGGTTTTTGTATCTGACACATTAATGAGTTCACTTAGTAATCTTAAAAAAGGTGAAAACAAAGGCACCAGCATGTCATAGCTTTGGGTCCTCTATTAACTGTGCCGTTAGAAACGTTCCCACAAATGCCTTCTTTTCCGGAGTGGAGTCCAGTGAGTAGCCTTGTCCTTCTGTTGGGAAGGTCAGAGATCATCCTGGAGACTTGTAAGCTGTGTGAGGTCAAAGCCTGCCTTGTGCACAGCACAGCTGGGTCCCCACCCTGCCCGTGCCTGGTGCCCTCTGAGTGCTGGGATGTGTGTGACATTGCTGAGTCAGGCCTGGTCACACAAGTCCCAGACTCTGTCCCAGGCTAGGCTCCACTAGTGGCTGTGTGCCTGCAGGGACTTTGTGTTCTTGTCCCTCTTGTGTGCTGGACACCTGTGTCTTAGCCACATGAGGCCAGTCTTCAGTAGGAGGACACTTTTGTGTGGCTACTGACCTGCCTGACCTCCTCCCTTCCTGTCTATGACTGAATTCCCTCTGAGAAACTGAAAGTGTGCCCTTCCTGTCTGAGGGGGGAAGCCACTGCCAGCAGCCTTGTGAGAGCTGGGACCACTGGCTTATCTTCCCTCTCTCTCTTGCACCTTCATTGTCTGCAGTGGGCAGTGACACAAACATACACCATGGGCTGGAGCTTGGGCTTGTGGACTGACTTCAAGTGCTAGCCTGTGCTAGGCAGCTCCCTGGGCTTGCAGATGGAGGGACAGTCACTTTCCCCAGGCTCTAGGAGTCTTGTGAGTGTCTGCAGATGAAAAGGTTACAAATCACAGGCCCTTAGCCTTGAGCAATTCCCAGTAACAGGTGACAGACAGGTGAGCCCAGCCCTGAGCTCAGGAAGGAATCTGGCGCTGGGGCCATGATCTGCGTTTAAAGCTGCGATTTGCTATCAGTGACAAGTCTGTCTGTGTTTCTTCGTCAGTAGAATGAGGGTGACACTAGGCACTAAGGTTTGGGCTCGGTATGCTTGGTGGTGGGTGGTGGATGTTGTTATCCCTGTCATTATTGCTGTGGACTCTTGAGACCTGTTGTACCATAAGGAGATTGTGCTGAACTTGCTAAGACTAAGATGGAGGAGACCTTGTTTCAAGTCCACGTTCAGGGCTAGTTAACTGGAGGAGTAGGCCTCATTTCTAGCCCCTTGTTTCTTACCTGTGGAATGAATTGTGATGGAGAAGATGGCTGCTCTCAGCTGAGGAGGCCTTGGTGCTTCCTTAGTCCTATCCATAGGTCTTCCGCAGCCAGCACTCAGCTCTGGTATCCATGTTTTCTTTGGGGGAAACAATCACAAATCAGAGGACAGAGGTGAGCCCCTTTGGCTGTCCTGTGTCTACCTTCCCAGGCCAGGCACAGCTGTGTGATGGCGGTGTTCTGGAACCCCTCAGCCTTTCTCTCAGAGTAACCAGCCCTGTCTCACACATCTGTCTTCATGAAGGTGACAGTAGTGCCCAGGGCCTGTGTGTGTGTCCTCAAGGTGAACTCTTCATGATCCTGGCAATGCAAACCTTTGTAAGGCTGCCCTCCACATAGCCTTCCTAGAGGGAGGGCCGAGGGAAGGGGTGGAAGAGGCTCACCCACACAGGAGGATGGGTAGAAGGGAGCCTTTCCTCTGGATCTCTGTCTCCTTATCTGTAAAATGGGGATTCTTGGGTATCTGCGTGTGTGTTGGTAGGGGTCAGTGACATAATGTAGGCTGCAGGTTTGGAACACTGGCCACAGAGGCCTGCTAGTACAGAAGGAGAGTTTAGTTGTGCACAAGTGTTGATGGAGTGCATTGTGCGGATGTTCATAGCCCTGGGGTAGGTAGCCCACTCTACCTCTGAAACCGGTGTGCAGTCTCCCCTTCTCACCATGTCAACATCCACCTGGCTCCCTGCATTAAGGGTTGTATTGAGAGCACTGCACGAAGAGGCTCCTGGGCACCTTGTCTCTTTCAGAGTAGTAGGGCGTCAGTGAGCAAGTACGAACTCTGAGCAGTGCCACCTGTGTATCCCATAAGGTTTACAGAGAGGGCTGTTCCTCAATTCTGGTTTATCCTCTGAGAGGCTCTGTGGCAGCCGGAGTCCCTGCACACCATCTCCTTCCTCTTTGGCCTTTCTGTCTCTGCTGTGGGAGGCTCAGTCCTGTGCTGGAAATGGAGAGCCAGAGGCTGCAGTCTGACCAGCAGGGCAGTGCCAACCCCACAAGGGGTAACACTCGGTTGGAGGAGGCCACAAGGCTGCCCAGCAGAGAGCACAAGGACTGAGGCCCAGCCAGTAGCCTAGCATGGCAGCCTGTCTCGTTAGCTGGGCCAAGTTCTCTGGCCACACAGGCCTTGTTTATAAAAAGAAGGGCACAGTGGCACCAATCTCACAGATTGTCTATGATGATTAAAGGAAAATGTGTTCTCAGATCTTCTGTAGAAATACTAAATATAAAAATGAAATCATTTTCAAGAGGGTTCTAAAAGAACTTGGTTGAGACTGGCAAGGTGGTTTGCTGGTGAAGGGCATTGCCTCCAAGCCTGAAGATCTGACCTCAATCCCCAGAACCCGCTGGCACAGAGAGAGTGCAGCCTGCAGGGATGAATAGAGATGGGATAACCCTGCAGAGCTAGGCGGAGACGTCTCATTCAATAGGTATTGATTATCACTTGTATACCAGGTCCTGTTCTGGGGAAGCCAGTTCTGATACAGAACACTATCTTTGTGAATATATGAAAACACAAATAAACACCCACACACCGCTTGTGAGTGTGACGGTGGAGAGGTGTCAGCCACTGATGAAGGACCTGCCTGAACCATTTCCACAGCCTACCCCTACTTACTAGGTTGTTTTCAGCCCTGGTTGGTAGAGCTTAGAGAAGCTTAGAGCTTAGAGCTGCTGAGCTTAGAGAAGTTTAGAAATACTCCCAGCATCACGGTATGGAATGGTGCGGAAGGATGAAAGCCAGCTGTCCCTGACTCTCATGTTGGGATGCAGAGCTGCTGCTCCTCCCTAGCCTTGCTTTAGTCTGTGGACCATTCCCTGGAGCCAGCTGCATGGCAGAAGAAGACTGGACTGAATCCCTCTGGTTCTGTGAGAATTGCTACTATTATATTCTTTCCTGTAATAGGCAGGTGCTGACCTGGCTGTGTGGACAAAGCACTTCGGGGCTAAAGGAATTCTCCCTGGGGGCCAGGGCAGAGCCGCTCTCGGGGGTAAGACCTTCAGGCTGTACTTTGTGGGATAGCTAGAACTTTGCAGGATGATGAAGAAAGGCCTTCTGACGGCTAAGGCTCGACAGACAAAGCAAAAGCCGGAAGGCAGGTGGCAGGTGATGTTAGGGGCCAGCCAGACTAGACTAGAGCATCAGGTGAAGAAGGTCAGGCAGCCTCCAACTTACTAAGGACTTTGAGCACTAAGTAGGGTAAGGAGGTTTTGCCTTTGAACCCAGGTCACTGGGGCACCAGTGAAGGGATGCGCTGTGGTGGCTGCTGTCCGCTCTGAACCGTGGACAGGAAGGAGACATCACTGAAGGAGACATTGGTTTTAGTTGAGCACCCCCCCCATCATTTTATTAGTGTTGGGGATGGACCCATGACCTTATGTGTGCTAGGCAAGAACTCTACCACTAAACTGTAACAGCTCCTGCTTTTCTAAGATCCTCTCCAGGCTGGGCTATAGAGTAAACTGAGTTGACAAGGGACTGGAGAGAGCTGAAGGGAAACCTTCCCAGGTGCTGGGAAGAGTGACGAGAGAGAGAGAGAGAGAGAGAGAGAGAGAGAGAGAGAGAGAGAGAGAGAGAGAGAGAGAGAGTGTGTGTCCCTGGAGCAGCAGGCACACTGCAAAGGACTAGAACCACAAGGAGAGGCTAGCTGCTCTAGGGGGTTGTGGGAAGCGCTCGTGCCAGTCCTGGGAAGCCTGTATATGCCACTCAGATGGAGCAGTGACCAAGTTAGGGAGACCACAGCTTCCGTCCACCTAGACCTTGGCTGTTCTTGTGAAGAAGGAAAGACAGATTGAGGTAAGCCTGGCCCTGTGGACGCAGAGTCCTGGGCTCATCCTTGCTGTTCTGCACACATTCATCCTTGCCAGGTACACACACCGTAGCAGGAGTACTATGGAGGTTGTTAGAGGGCACCAAACATAAGCCTGGTTTCTAATACAGAGAGAAGGGGGAGCATCAGATTCGAGACAATCTAGAAAGCCCAGTAAAATAAATGGGAGCCCTTGAAAAATGAGCCCCATCCCCTGAACACAACTCTTGGGTAGACATCTGTGGCCAAGCGAAGGTGCTGACTTGCTGACCCTGAGGACACTGCCTGAGTCACCCTTCTCCTGCCACCAGGACTAGTCTCCAGCCTGGGAACTGAAGTCAGATGTTCAGCCCCTCCTCATTCTACACAACCCTGAGTGGCCCTCCCTCCTGCAGGATTCCAACTTACTCTTTAATTGCCTATCGGTGGGACTCATTAAGTTCTGTCATTTGAACAACTCGCGGGGGCAGCGTGTTTTCCTCTAAATGCAGATATTCTTCTGAGGAATTGCATCTTTATCTCTCACAGAAAACCACTAAATTAAAAGAATTGCCATTTAAAATTGCAGATTAAAGAGAAACTTAATTAGAAGGGATGGAAGCAGTTGTATTTGGAGCTTTTGTTCAGGTCCCCTCCCCCTTTGGCTGTCGAATCGCTGCACTTGGAGTTTGTATATTTGTGTTTTAGGTGAAATGATTTGCCTAATTAAGCTTGTCATTCATCACCACCTGTTCTCACTAAAATATATGGCTGCAGTATTAAGCATGCCAAAGGATGTATAAATTAATCCAGTGGGGAATTATAGTGTCGACTAGGACATTCTTAGGTTTTATCCAATAGGACATTCTTAGGTTTTATCCAATTTATCTGGTAGAAAAACCGATATTTTTTTCCCAGTAAAACAAAACATCAGCTCGTTAAGTTTTTTTCATTTTGCATTGAGCACCTGTTACCTTGCGGGCACTGTGTAAGGTGGGGGACAGTGATGCTACAGCCCATTCTCGGTGACTCTTGGGAGCCAGGCAAGGATACTGGTGATTTGGATGCCATGGCTGAGGAAGTTCTGGGGTTTCCTGAGAGAAGTAGCTTCTGAAGGCAACAGAGTTGGGTGAGACCTGGACCTGAGCAGGAGCTAGGTAGGTGTCAGAAGGCCTAGTCACCTGTGCCTAAGAGCTTGAGGTCTAGGGCTGGAGAGATGGTTCAGTGGTTAAGAACATTTGGTTGCTCTTCTAGAGGACTGGAGTTGAGTTCTAGTCCCCATAGTAGATGGCTCACAACTGCTAATAACTCCAGCTTACTTTTGTCTTCTGTAGGTACCTGCTCGCGCGTGAGCGCGCACACACACACATCTTCTCCCCTCTCTAAAGGGCTTGAGGTCCTCTGTGGCCTTGGTACATGGTCTACATGGGAGGACCTCTGTTACCATGCAGCATTCCGCCTGCTGGGGGCTCTCTTGTTTCCTTGCGTCTGTCCATGCATAGTATCTAAATGAAGAGGAACAGGCTCAGGAAGCAATGCGACCCCCCGTGGAGCTCGGTAGGGTTTTCCACGAAGAGGGAAGAAGAGGGTAAAGAGGGTGAAGAGGATAAAGGCCAATGTGGCCTTGGGTAGACAGGGAGGAGTCACCTGAGGGCAGAGTTTACACCCTAGGAGGAGCCCTCCCCACCCCTGCCTCAGCCTTTTAGAGAACAGAGGCCTTGTGGGAGAGCTGTGAGCCTTGTTTAAAAAATTGAGGGAGATTCTCCAGGGACAGGGCTGGGCTCAGTAACCCAGATGCAGCCTGACTTTGGCAACTTCTGTATGTCCTGGCTTGGAATGCCGTGTTGCCCCATTTTATGTTATAACAGAATGTTTGAGTCTAGGTAATACATAAAGAAAAGCAGGCTGTTGGAGATTATGGTTCTGGATGCTGGCAGCTCCATGGCCCGATGCAGGAAGAGCAAGCATGATCTGGTCTGGCAGCTGTGGGAGAGAAAACCTGGGTGTTCTGGGGCATTCCTCTTGTTCATGGGGTGGCTGATCCAGTTTAGGATCTCAGCATTCATTCCTGAGGTGCTCACACTTCCAAATTACTTCTCTTTTTTTGGTTGTTCGAGACAGGGTTTCTCTGTAGCTTTGGAGCCTGTCCTGGAACTAGCTCTTAGAGACCAGGCTGGCCTCGAACTCACAGAGATCCGCCTGCCTCTGCCTCCCGAGTGCTGGGATTAAAGGCGTGTGCCACCACCATCCGGCTTCAAATACTTCTTTAAGGGCCTGCTATCCAACATTGACTCATTCAGCATAGCAACTTTTGGGGACACATTTAAACCATAGCAAAACCCAGCATTTTTGGATCCTCTCTTACTCTTGCAGAGTGTCAAATGCAAAGCAAAATTGTAGTGTGATTTCTAATTGATCTTAATAATAAAAACCCGGAGTCAGATATTAGGGGGTAAAAGCTGAAAGATCAGAGAAGCAAAGCAGTCAGCCATTACTAGTTCTTACCTCTACAAAATCCTCAGATCCAGTGGGGTGTCCTGTCTCTGTAAGTCCTCAGACTGAATGCCCTGAGCTCCTGTCTCCTCCTCTCTCTGCCCAGCCATATCACTCCTGACTCCACCTCCCTAATGCTGGTATTAAAAGCGTGTGATTCCCAAATTCTGGGATCAAAGGTCTGAGCTCTGTTTCTCTTTTAGATTGATTCAATCGTGTGTAGTCCAGGGTGGCCTTGAACTCACAGAGATTCATCTGCCTCTGTCTTCTGAGTACTGGGATGAAAGGTGTGTGTCACAATTGCCCGGCCTCTATGGCTAACTAGCGTGGCTAGCTCCACACTCTGATCTTCAGGCAAGCTTTATTTGTTACAGCATAAACAAAATGCCACCATACGGAATATTGCCCACTGAGTGCTGCCTGGACCCCAGGTGATGGTTGCATCTGTCTTCTCCTTTCCATTCTCACAGCCCAGTTCAACGGCAATGAGAAGCGGCAGTCTTCCCCGTCACCTTCTCGGGACCGACGACGCCAGCTCCGTGCTCCTGGAGGAGGCTTCAAGCCCATCAAACATGGGAGCCCTGAGTTCTGTGGGATTCTGGGAGAGAGAGTGGATCCCACCATTCCACTGGAGAAGCAAATGTAAGTTCACTGATGCAGTGCCAGGGCCATCCCTGCTTCCTCTAGATGCTGTGCCTCCTCTAGGTCTTTATTGTAAGTACAGTTGATCACTGGCCCCTCGTGATAGAAGCTCCTGGGAGGTCTAAGCTCCTGACCCCTGGCCAGGCCTGGTCTCATCACACCATGTTGCCACCTTCAGTGACTGACAGGAGGGATTGCAAAGTCTTGAGCTGTCACTTTCCATCATTTTTTTCATCCTAGTTGCAAAGTCTGAAGTAAACCTACCCCTCAGTGTAAATTAGGTTACTGCACAGCTTTTGTGCCGCATCTGTTTGCCCTTCGTCAGCTCTGGCCTTTGCTTTCCCTAATCCCATTCTCCGAGATCTCTCACCTGTCACAGTCTGAGGTCTGCCCATGCTGCCCTGCCCCTCCTCCAAGCACTGTGCCAGGACTGGCTTTTTCACTGCCCTTGCTCTTGACCACGATGACACCTCTGCTCTGCCAGGTCCCTGTCGCTGCAACTCTTCCTTACTCCAGGATGAAGCCCCAGCTCCAGTTTCTTACCACATCAGTTCTTGGGCTACAGTGAGTTTCTCCAGGCTTATTAAGTTTATGTGCAGTAAAGGGAAACTAAGGCCCAACCTAGACCCCATTCTCTCTTTGCTTTTACCTCCTCCTGGACTTCTCTTGTCCCCAGCCCAATCATGTGCCTGGTGTAGAGCGAGAGATTATGCTGGGTGTAATGGTAGTGCTGGTGCACACCTTTAATCTCAGCACTCGGGGGGCAGTGGCAGAAGGAACTCTATGAGTTTGAAGCCATCCTGCTCTAGAGTGAGTTCTAGAACAGCCAAGGCTGTTCTACAGAAAGAAACCCTATCTTAAATAAATAAATAAATAATTTATTTTTTTTTTATTTTTTTTTTTTAGGGAAAGCATAAAGTGAGAGGTTGGTGTTGCTGGGGCAGAATAGGTCTTCATTGTAAAGTGAGCCATAACTATTGCTGACATGGTTGCAGCAACGGTCCTTCTGTATGCAGTGAGTTCTTACCAGTCTAGACCTGGGTGATACCAGTTCTCAGGCCAGGTATCCTTCTCCAGGGCTTTCCTGACCATTAGTGCTGAAGAAGGTACCTCCCACCACAGTAGTCCTGCCTCATCCCAGCTCCTGGTTCTTGTGGAGCACTGGTGCTGTCCAGACTGGCTTCCTGTATCTTTGTTGACCCTCCTCTCCATGTCAGCCCCATGAGATGAAGGGTATAGTGAGTAAACACTGGAGAAACCAGTTGCTATTGGCTGGGTTGAATAACAGTGGTTGAGTCTCCCTGATCCCTCGAGTCTGACCTGGCTGGCCATCTCTACAGGCTTCAGCGTGTTTCCAGGTGGTCCCTTGCTCAGATCCAGCAATAGTAGGCCAAATGCCAAAGACAGTCTGTGATCTCCAGCCACCTACCGACAGGCTGCCTGCTGATCTCCTGGCTCCTGATCCAGTGCCCTTTGCCCTCTTTTTGATCCTCTGCTCCCAATCCCTCCTTTCTTTGAACATAAAGCAGCCAGGACAGGACCTTACATCTTACCTGTTTGCCACCAGGAACTACCCTTAATGAGGCCCCAGGGGGCCCCTCTCTCTGTCTCTCTTCCAGTTTGTATGCTCAGGGAGAGCAGACAACAGGCAGCAATTCCCTAGGGAACTTTTCCTGCCTTCCCTGTGGACAGCTCAGTTTCAACTGGCTAGAAATGTGATCCTAATAAAATGCTTTGGTCAGCTTGCTGGGGGTATATCACTAGGGCCACCCCTCCTGAGCCTGGGCTCTCCAGATCTGTGGCCGCTTGTTTGTGAAGCCAATTTTGTTTCTGTTTGGCTGTTTCTCCCCATGGCTGCCTTAGGGCCCGGCATCCCTGGAAATGTTCTGATTATGGTAGCCTAAACATCCCCTACCTGTGTTCTGTTTCTGTGTAACCATAGAAGGACAGACAGTCTATAGTGTGTATTCATTCTCTCTCTCTCTCTCTCTCTCTCTCTCTCTCTCACACACACACACACACACACACACACACACACACACACTCACACACACCTGGTATCCCACCATGTATTCACTTCTGCTGCTGCAGTGTTCATTTCGTGGACCCAGCACAGACACAGAGGGGGTTTGGGGAGTCCTTCCTCCTTGTCACTGAAGGCCTTTGCTACCCCGTTGAGATTTTGTCTCCAGCTTTCCCAGTCACAGATTCATGGTTTTCATCCCATTCTGTGGCCAGGTGGGGCCATATGCCCCGTGCACCGCACGCCCCTCCTCCTTCTGTGGCTCATGTAGTATCCAGAAACGCAGTGCTTGGATTCTTATTTACCCAGCTAGTGCCAGGGCCATTTTACTGGAGCAGGGTCCAGCCAGGCTCCTTCAGATTAGTGGGCTATCCTCTCCTTTGCCCATGAGGCTTCCTATTGGCATGTTCTAGGAGTTCATTTCATTGAAAGAAATTCACTGGGCCACCTCAGAAGGGCCTGGGCCACACTGCCTGCTCCTGTCCCCACTCCTCTTATCCTGCTATCTCTCTGGCTGCTCTTTCCAGCACCCTTCCCAGACTAGTCTCGTGCCCACACTAGACTCTCCCACAATAGGCTTTCTAGCCGCCATTCTTCGTGGCTTCCTTTCTCTCCTCCTCCGGTCTGCACAGGCTTTCCTGGTCACCCGGCCTGAAACAGCCCCAGCTGTGGGATCTGGCCTCACTTTCATCTCCTTAGCACCTGTCACCATAGGGCAAACTTGATGAGCACAGAGTATCTGGTGTTGGGTTGTCTGCATGGGATGTGAGCCTTGCATGAGAAGGGACCCAGGGGTTTGTCACTCTTCTCCCGCAGAATCTGACATGTGGCAGACACTGACAGAGCAGCTGTCGAACTGCCCCACGGGAGGCTGGAGTTAGCAGCTGCCCTCTGAGGGTACTGAACCTCCTTGCAGGTCAGTGGGTGGGAGGGGCCTGACCCACCCAACTCTGACTCCCCTCTTGTCCTCTCCTCAGATGGTATCATGGAGCCATCAGCAGAAGCGATGCCGAGAATCTGCTGCGACTCTGTAAGGAGTGTAGCTACCTTGTCCGGAACAGTCAGACCAGCAAACACGACTACTCCCTTTCCCTTAAGTGAGTACCTCATGCCTACCCCGAACAGTGGAGTGTGCCTGCATGGGTCTAGTGAAGAAAGGATACACTCAGTTTCCCCAAGAACTTTTCTACGTGAGTTATTTCAACCTGGTTTTTAATGTAGTCTCATTCTGGGGACCCAGAGAAGCTGTGATCGATGTCCCTGCTGCTTTCCCAGAGGGGAGAGGCTTATCCTCGGAAGTATGGCCACTAGCTAGGAAGAGCTCTCGTGTGCTGTGAGCCCAGACCTGTGCTTGGCTCTTAGCACGTCTCGCCTGTCTTCAGCTTCATATGGTCCTCTGATGAGGAACATGTTGCCTCACTCTGTAGACTGGGAGACTGAGGCTCGCAGGGCAGGTGACTGATGAGCGTGTCCGACTCTCCATGTGCTGCATCTAGACATACTGGCTGCCTTGCCTCCCCTCTGCCCTAGATCCTTGCCAGAGGCCTGTGATGGAGAGTGGGCTTGGCAGCACTTCTTTCAGGAAAGCTTGCACCCATGCTGGCAGGGTGGGCGCCAACCTATCCCCATAGCCCAGACAGCCTGTTGCCACCAAGGGCCCTGGTGCTGCTGGCTTTGTTGTCCCTCTTCTCTGTCTCGGCGTTCATTCCTCAGGGGTCACTTTCCTCCTAGAATCTCCATTGTCTGGCACTGTGGAGGGGCCTCTCAGAAGTCCTGCTCAGAGGAGGAACAGAGGCCCTGTGTGCCAAGGCAGGGCCTTGTCAGGTATCAGCCTTCACATTTGATGCATGGAGACATGCCCACCCTTAAAAAAGCAATTTAGTTGCGTGCCATGACCATGTGGGATTGTGGGAAACAGTCTGCTGAGAACCTGTTTGAGTGTTTGAGGAGTCTGCAGCCAGCTGCTGAAGAAATGACCCCCGTGAACCCAGTGTCATCCATGCTTCTGCCTCCTTGAGCAACAACTCCTCGTTACCCAGTATGCATAAAAACCAAGTCACGGGTTGGTTCCAGAGGTTAAGGCTTGGCCCCTTTATCCTCGCCATGTGCAATTGGATTGGGGCCCTCTCTAGGAGTTGGACGTTGGTTCTGCTTTTATAGTGATAGGCTTGTCATTCAGGTGGTCTGGGTGCTGTGGTAGCTAGTCGGAGACCTCCTCTCTCCTTGGCTGTGGCCTTCACAATTCTGAGCCTCCCTGTCCTCTGTGGACTGGGATGGTGACCTGTTCCTAAGTAACAAGCATCTAGTCCAATCAGCATCGCCCATGTGACCTAGTATAGTTCCTACCCTGTCCCTGTTTCCTGCTACTAGCCTCAAAGAATGCTTGTTGTCTAGTTAAGAAACCTGTGGTTGGGCTGTGGTAACACATGTCCTTAATCCTAGCACATGTGAGGCAGAGGCAGGTGGATATCTGTGAGTTTGAGGCCAGCTTGGTCTACGAAGCAGGTTGTAGGCCAGCTGGGATTATATCATGAGACCTTGTGGTCCAAAGTGTAGAAGGTGTCGTGTCCTGCCACTTAGTGTCTGCTAAAGTCACTTCCCTTTCTGTTTGCATCATCAGCGTGTAGCCAGCAAAAGTCAGACTTCGACAGTCTCTATGGATACCACTAGCTCCCCATGTGTCCCTGTCCATGGATTCAGCCTCTACTTTTGCTTGGTGTGCATTCTCTGGCTAAATCAGCTGCACCCCCCAGCCAGTGGCATCTAGCATGCTGCCCAAGAGCCCTTGGCCACCAGCCTGGGGTCTGGTTTGTTGTACCTGCCCTGTCTGATCTAACCACCAGGCCTGCTGTGTAGCGACTGTTCTTCTGCACAAGAGCTGGAGCGGGAGGGTTGGTTTTGTTCGTCTAGAGCTATTAGAGTACCACCCCTGGTGGTCAGGGTGGTGCTCACCTAGACAGTCTTTCCTTGAAGAAAGGAGAACTGGGGAACGGTGCTTCCCAGAACAGCCATGTTCTGTGACCCTCGTCCACAAACAGGGCAGCCGTTGTACTGTGGGTACTGGCTGCTTTGGACAAGCACCTCTTTTGTCAGCCTGTGTGCAGTATGTGGTTTCTTACATCTTCAGGCCTGCTGCCAGTCGCTGGGTGCAGAATGGCAGCCCCACACCACACATAGACAGGTTGCAAGCTGACATTGGAATTCCAGCTATTCCTCTTCTCGGCCTCCGGCCATTTTCATATATTGGGTCTTTCTGTGAGAAAGGTCTGTGGAGGAGAATGTTCTTGGAGAAGCCTATTCCCCCAGAACAGGGCCCTCTACCTGCTCCGTCCTTTCCCTTGGAAGAATTTTGTTGGAACCTTCTGTACCTGGCACTTGGGTCTGTAGAGAGAGCGCCAACGCGGACAGCCAGACCCAGCTACGAACTCAGAACCATGCTCATTCTGACTGCCTTGCTGCATGCAGGACTGCACCAAGGGCTTTGGGTACCCTGTAGCAGGTGGTTACCATGACCAACGATCAGAAGCTTCAGGGCAAAAGCTACATGTGACCCTTAAGAGATGTGAATATTTCTCAGTAGAGAGAGAGAGGGTAAAGGTGTGGTGTTGAGGAGCCTCACAGGACATCTGTGTCTCCTAGAGGAGTTTGTCAGATTCTCGGTGACAAGGCCACTGGCTAATGGGTCCTCCTCAGAGGTCTGTCCTCTCACCCATCAGCAGATAAATGTCTGTGGCCTGCACACTTGTGCTAGGATGGCCTCACGCAGGGGCTAGGGCAGATTCCCAGATCTTTGTCTGAGGTTAGAGGTCTGAATGCCTGCTGAGGTCTCTAGCAAGGCTGAGGTTGGAGCTGTGGCACACATGTGCGTGTGTGCATACACACACGTGTGCACATGCACACAGAGATACACTCATACACCCTTATATTTGATCAGAAGGCCTTAGGCTGTCAGCTGTGCAAGTGACTTTAAGGATTTATCTAAATGAGGAAACAGCCCCAGCAGAGATTCACAGTGGACAGACCTCTGCCCTTGAGTGCATATTTGACTACTCTGACAATGAAGACAGTGACACCCCTGGATCTGACAATACTGCCTCCCTCCAGCTCCCTGTACTTTGGGCAAGGTCTATAACCCCTCCCCCATCACATCTCAGATGTGTCTGTCACCCCTACCGCGGTCAGCAGCCTTAACCTTTGAAGCTGGTTAAGAGATCCTTCAAATGACGTTTATCACTCTCCAGTCTCTCCTGCTGCAGGTGTCTCTCTTGTCCCCTGAGCTTGATAAATATACTAGCCAGCCTCATGCCTGCCACTGGTCCTGGGTGTGCTGGGTATACTTTCTCCAGCCAGATAAGCCAAAGGTTGAGCCTTTGGCAATTGGTGAAAAAATATCAAAAGCTGATGCCCTCTTGTTTCCCTGGACAGGCAGTCAGGCCTGGGGAAAGGAACGGAGAGTAAAGAGCAGTCTCATCAATAGGGTTCTTCAGGCACGTTGAACTGTAGAGGGCTCTTTAAGTGTTAGTTCTGCAAGTTTTTGGAAAAAAATCTGGACAAGATGGGGGAGACAGGAGAGAGAGAGATAGGAAGGTTATAAGTGGTGGACAGTGGAGAGGTAGCAGGCACAGGCATGCTCCCTCTCCAACAAATCCCACATTGGCCTATGCCCAGGAGTGCCACAGCCCGTCACCTGGCTAAAGGATGGGGCTTTATCTCAGAGAATGGAGGAGTCCTTGCAAGTATACATAGGAACAGTAATGCTCTCTGAGCCTTGTTCTAGGAACATCAATAAGCTAGAGACATGAGTGTTGCCAAAGAGAAAGGCTGCAGCTTTAGTTTCCCCTGTGTCCCACGTGCCACACCTATGTGACCTGAATCTGCACAGTCAGGGCACTGGCGGGGGATCTCCTGTGAAAGGGCTGGAGTGAGGAGCAGGAGAGCATCCGGGGTAGAAGCTCAGATGTAGAGGAGAACCCTGGCTGCTCAATCAGAGGCACTTTGGGTGGAGTTCTGGTTCAGTCTTTCACCAGCCACCTGATGCTAGGCAAGTGCCCCTGCCGTGTCGCAAACATGAAGGTCTGGGTTCAGTCCCCATGCTGCAAACATGGTAACAAGGTGAGGGTCTGGGGTTCGGCCACCACACTGGCTTCCAGTTCTGCAGCTCTGCAGTGACCCTACAGAGATTTGCCTTGAATCTGAGGACAGGGGCGGGCCTACCTCCATCCTGTGGGGTGTGGTGGGAAGTTTATGAAGAAAGACCCCTGTGTGCTTAGGGACATCCCTTTGCATCTTCCTGGAACAGTGGGTTCTTTTGGCTGCTGTACACCCAGTACAGCCTAGGAAATGCCCCCTGGTTTGTCGTGCGTCTGGGAGAGCTCAGGGGGCATTTCAGTTAGGGGTATTTTTCTTTCTCCTCTCCCCTCATTGATTTGTATGGTGAAGGAGAGAGTTTTCAAACAGTGGGCATGTCTGGGTCCAGCCAGGCAGGCGAGTAATTAATCTTAGTTTGTTGCTGCTGACAGCCAGGAGCAAGAAATAATAAATGTTTGCAGGGAGGGGGAAGAGGAGGAGGAGCCGAGCCCTGCATCCAGCAGTGGGGAGCACAGATTTCACTACCTTCTGTGGAGTCAGCGTCAGAGTTCCAGGGCTAGAGCTTTAAAACCCAGGGCCCTAAAACAAAACCAAAAAAGAACCATGGGCGACTCCAAAAAGCTTCACTGCTCTGAAGAGGAGCCCTGCTTGGCCGCCCCGCCAGGATTCCCCAGCAGCCTTTGAGCTCCCTTCAGCTGAGTCGCTTCGGCCACACATCTCTGAGAGCACGGTGAACCCCTGTAAGGGCAAACCTTCAAGGAAGGCAGTCTGTGTGCAGTGCCCGGCTCAAGCAGTTATTCCTTGTCTAAGGACCCCACGTTACCCAGCTCTGACTGCAGGCCTTGGGCTTGTCTGTGTTTCCTGTGGTCTTCTGAGCTGCTGAGTTTGGTGTAAGGTGGATGAGGGAACATACAGGAGACAGCAGCCATGGCCCTGCCTGGGGAGAGAGAACTTTGTCTTAGGTGAGTGCAGAGGATTAGAAGGGGGTGGGGCAGGAGCCTGGGAGGGCAGAAAGTACCACCTTGCAGTAGTGGCATCCAGTGCCCTCCCCAGGGTAGAGGTGGTCCTGTGCAGGCCAGGTGCTCTATCTAGCTCTGCATTAACCTGGCTTGGAGCTCTTGACCAACTCCCCCAAGCAGAATAGCGTAGGCTGTCTGAGCCTCAGTTTTCTCCCATCTGGGCATTTTAACGAAGAGGCCGTGACTGCAAGTGTCTCACACAATACACCTTGAGCAGGACCCTGCCTATTGATTGCGGGCTGTCTTCGTTGTGAACTTTGGAAAGCCACGGGTTATAAGGAAAGGGGAAAGGGGACTCTGCCCACATCCATGCTCCTTACGGTGGTGGCAGTTTGTGCCAGGGCTGGAGAGAAGGCTCCCATGTGGCAGCTCCCAGTCCTCTGTGACCCTGGTCCCAGAGGATCTAATGCCCTCTTCTGACCTCTGTGGGCCCCAGACATGCATTTGGTGCTCAGGTGGACATGTAGGCAAAACACCCATACACATAAAATAGATAAATCTTGAAAAGAAAGAGCTTATGTGGCTGCAACTAGAGCAAGCCTCCATTTCCATGACTGAGAACCTGAGTCTCACGGAACGAGGATCAAATCCGCTGCCCTCCTCTGGATTGTACCAAGTTGGAGATGTTGCTTGACTCTGACCTGTGTTCCTTGGAGGCTGCAGGCGATAGCTGTCTGAGGAGGCTGGCGTTTCTTCCTTGCCCTCGTCCCTGCCTGCTTCCCCTCCAGTTCTCGTACCATATCCGTACACTCTGAATGACAGCTTTCTTCTTACCAGAATCTCATTCTCGCTTCCCTGTCCCATGCCATGCAGCATGCCAGGGCCGGAGTGCTGAAGATGTCATGAACAGGAATCTTGGCATTTAGAGAACAGATGAAACCAAGGCTCAAAAATAGGAAGTCATTCCCCACCCCCCATCTCAAAGCTCAGTCAGTATTGACACAGGTGGGCTTGGGCTGGGGGTGAAAATGGGGCTCTCAGTCTGTGAGGGATCCCTGTCCTTTCGGGGCTGCTGAAGGAAAAGATGACTGTTCTGTTCAGTTGGTGTGCTGTGTTTTTTCCTTCTGGAAGGCTAAAGGAAGTGTGATAATTAAGAACTGCAGCTTTAGGCAAAGGGGCCCTCTGCATTTGGCAGGGGGCTGGAGGAGAGCGGTGAGTTTGAAGTGTGCAGATGGCCGACAGAATGAAAGGGAAGCACTGGCGGTTGCCATTCAGAAGGAACGAGCTGTGCCTGCTGCCGGCAGACACTTGCCGGGACCTAGAGCCTGTGTGTCAGCGATTTGGGGGTAGTGAGGGAGACAGTATAGAAAAAGTACAGGCAAGTTCAAAACACATGGGTTCAAATTCTGCATTACCCCCAGGTAGATGGGCATCCCACAGCAGTGTCTTGGTTCTGCCCTTGGGAAGGGATTCAGGCAGACCCCAGTTTGAATTGCCCAGCATAGCAAGTGAGACATGTCCAGTATGAACAGCTTTGGATTACTAAAACAGCGCTGTGAGGTGGGACAGTGGGGACGCCCAGAAAGGGTGGGCACTTAAAGTAGCTCTCTCTGATCGTGCTATAAGGACAGGAGCCGCGCTTTCCTTCTTGAGGTAGCAGAGGTCCTGTGATGCCGCAGCTGTGAGTGCAGCTCAGGTTTCAGTGCAGCGTGACATTCTTTGTGCCCTATGGGGTCCCTCTGAGCAGAAGGCACCCTCTTTCTTAGCACCAGGACTGTACCAGATGTTCTAGCAGAATCCATGTCAGGCGTCCTCTGGCAGCTTTTCTCAGTCAGTTGTGACTGTCAAAAGCCTGGAAACAAGACCCTGGCATTTAATGTGGGTTTAAACTCCCGAAAATGGGGCTGCTCTCTCTCTGGCTCTTACCCATGGGGTTGCTACTTTCTTCTCTGAGTGCAGTTTTCAAGCCACTCAAGTGGGAAAGTGCACCCTTACTGTTCCCTCTTTACGGAGGAGGAAGCCCAGGTTCACAGAAGCTAGGAACCTGTTCTAGGCCATGGAGCAATGGGAGGCTAAGGCAGAGTCCCCTTGACCCCAGACTCTGTTCTTTTCTGATCCCCCCCCCTTAGCTATCTGCTCCAATTAGATGTGGAGGTGCTGCATGGAAACTTGGGTATATAGGCAGAAGCTGAAGCCAGCTGAAGAGCTGGGGTACCTCCATAGGTTTTTCAGAAGCTCCTTTGCCCACGCTAGGTCAGGAGTGAGAGCTGGCTGCTTGGGAGGCAGCTGTACCAGCTCAGTGAAGGACAAGGACAGTTGGTGGATGGGTGACAAAGGGGAAGGAATGGCATAGTTGAGGACTGTGTCCAGGTTTCTGAGCAGCTAAGGGATCAGGACAGTTGGCTTTGAAAAGAACCACCCCGCCCCAGGCCCGACTCCCTGTTTCCTTCCAGTTGTGCAGACCTGGGAGGTAATTAGGTGCTATGCTGAGTCTGCCTCTCACGGCCGGTCCATTCCCTCCCAACCTGCTCCATCCTCCCCTCCACTAGACACACAGTATTGTCCTTTGTTCCTCCCAGGTCCTCTCCAGTGTCTGAACCACTCCGATTACATTTCCAGCAGATTTTTAATTATTTCCTATCAGCCTCCTTCCATCTGCCTGTGTAGCTCAGCTGCCAGGAGAGGCATTCCAACTGCCATTTGTCACCAGGAAGCCTCCATGGCCTGGGCACTTCCTTCGGAGGTGCTGTCAGGTCTCTGCAAACTGGAACACATCTTCCCGGTCACCCTCACACCAGCTTATCAATAGAATGTATTTAATGAACTTTTGGCCAGAGCCATACAGGAAATGGTTGCTTAGGGCCTACAGGGAGATCCCTGGGATATTGTAGGAAGAGAGGCCATGAGGGCAGCTGTAGAGCTTGTCTGCATGAGAAAGAAGCACCTTTAGATCTCAAAGCCACCGTTCCATACAGTAGATCATAGATCATGTACGGGATTCCCTAGATCACCTGGTAGTTAGAGCCAAGCTTTGCTTTACTTGGGTCGAGACTGTGACAAGCTGCTGGCCGAACCTCCATGTCCCACCTCTGGCTCCACAAGGTTATGACCCTTCTGAGCCCCGTGAGCATTGTCTTTCCCTCTCCTGTTTTCCCCATAGATGCTCTTGAGATTTGAGGCAGATTTATAAAATCAGACATCAGGTTTTTACAGCCCTCATCTTGCCTCCTATAGCTCAAATGCTAAAGCTTTAAAAGCACCCTTTGGCTTTGGGGGTGGGGTATGAGTGAAGAGGCACATCCTGCCACTTCTCCACCCTGTTCATGTCTAGGTAGGTCCCCCAGTAAGCAGTCCTTGCTCCCCAAAAGAGCATTTGCCACTTTTATTCATGCATGTGCTTTTTTTTCCTTTAAGATTATTTCACCCAAGAGGAATAGCAGAGACATTTGGATTTGGCAAAGCTGACTTAGTAGAAATGCTTTAAATAGAATATCTTTTCTGCACCCCTTTTGAAAGTTTTTCTTTTGAAAATCCATGTGTCTGGTGGCCTCTGGGTGTGGGATTCACCCTGCCATACTCTCGGATGCTCAGGGTAGGGTGTGCACACAAGCAGAAGAGACGAATTCCGATGGGGCCTTAGGAGGCTTCTTGGAGTTGGTGACATTTAGACAAAGCCTTAGACGAGATACAAAACTTGTATTAGCCGTCCTGTCATTGTGACCACAGTGTCTGAAAGGAACATCTGCAGGCGAAGGGTGGCTTATTTTGTCTCCTGGTTTTGGTCCAGTGCAGAGACGGTAGGAGAGTGGTGGAGTTTGCTCACATCCTTGCAGATCAGGGAACAGCCAGGTAGACCAGCGCAGGTGTAATCTTCACCCAACTTTCTTTCCAGATTAAAATGGGCTCTGTAAACCCAGGGACCCTGCTTTCTAAGTTGCCTTCTTATAGATGAGGCTGTTGGCACCTAAGTCACTCACTGAGCTGACCCTGCATCTACCTGGGTATCATCCTAGATATCTAGAGGCTCTGATAGTCTCCCCCAGGGTGACCATGAAGCAACAGAGAGATCATGATCAGGAGGGCCTCTTGTAAGTACAGATCACTGAGCAATCCTGCCCAGTGGTCGCCACTGCCCAGAGCACCCACTTTGCCTCTCAAGATCAGGGGCGTCGGGTTACTCACCTGTAGCTGTGCCAGCCATCAGCAATCATAGTGCTGCATCCTTACACAGTTCTCCACCACATCTTGGCTTGCCAGTGTGCCAGACAGTCTTTCATGCAGTGTGAGGCATCGCCCTGCACCTTAAAGCCTCATGCAGTTTCTGGACACTGGTGTTGGGAGCTGACTTAAACAGGCTGTGTGAACAGTGTCCTCTGAGTCAGGTAGAATGGTGCCAGGAACAGTGACAAGCTTGGGACAGTGCATGAGTTCTGACTGAGACTCAGATACCTAGACCTTGTGACCTGGGCACCTAGGGGCTCCACCTCCTCAGAGCAGTGTACCCCTTCTGAGTTACAATTTTCAGGCCATGGAAGTAATCTTTTCTGTCCAGAGTGGTTCCAAAGCCAAAACACCATCCAGGGTTGACACTTTGTGGGAGTCACTCGCTGTGCTGGTGAGTAACTGTAACTAATTACATGCAGCCATGCTGGGGGGAAAAGCATAATTAATGTGGCCAAACCCTGGCCAAATAATAAAATGGAGGCTTTGTTGTGTATCAAGGCAGAAATCAATTTTATTAGGGAGCAAAGAGCTACAGATTTAATTTTGAAAAAATTTCCTACCTTGTGGAAAGAGGATGTCAGTAAGTTGCCACAATGAATGTTGAACATGAGTGGTTTTGCCCTCCGAAAGCCCAGACAACTGAGAAGTGATTGTGATCTTTTGGAGTTGTGTGTCAATCTTCTGAGTGTGGCCTAAACCGTGGCTTTTGCTTGTTGGTTAGTCATCTTGAACATGTGTCCTTTGGTTTTGGAAGGGAGGTGAGAATTTTCTGCACCTAATGGCCAGTGGGGGTGGGGATCCATAGAATTCTGTCCTTTGAGATTGAGGGGAAAGAGAGGAAAGCGGTGCCCTCGGGAGGTCAGCAGACATCCGCCATTAATGATGGAGTTTATGCACGTATGCCAGTACAGGTGGCCTAGCTAGACAAACCGACCAGCGACCCCAGCCAGGCCAATTAGGCTATAAACCCAGTAGTGACAACCAGAGGGAAGGGGAGGACTTTGCTTGGTGAGGACAGCTGGGGAGGAGCTGCCTCCTGTGCTCCTCTTTGGCCTTCCAGAGCATATAGAACCAAGTCCGAGACCTGCCAGAACCAGAGCTTGGCGCTGTGGCTCCCACCGGCAAGCTGTGAGGGGCGGGGTGTGTCAGCTCAGTGGGAGGAACTTTGCATTGCGGAGCTGAGGCCCTGTGGTGGGGGATTTGGCTGCAGGTGAGCAGTGAGAGCATGCAGCGCTCACAGGAACTGTCTGTCTCCTCAGGTGGAACTAGAAAGGTGCTTCTCAATGTCTAGATGGGGAAACTGAGGCCTTGGAGGAGGAAGCAGGCCAGGATCCTGAACTCTCAACCCTACTGCCCTGTTTCCTGAAGACAGCTGGGATTTTTCCCACTGTAAATCAGTGTTGTTCACGTGTGGGCTGTTGGCAGTCCACCATGCGCCTTTGAACTGGAGAAAACCCGCCTGAGGTTAGAGGGCTGTTGAGCCCAGTCTAACCCACACCCCAGTGTAGGAAGATGGCAGTTTCCTCTGTCACCCTCCATGACCTCACAGGGCACTGTGGCATGGACAGATCATGGATGGAGTAGAGGGATTTGACCCTGCCACTTGCTGGGCCTCTCAGTGATGTCTTCTTTCTGAGAGCTCTGAATACAAGAATATCCCCAGCGAGCGCTCGACACCTGCTAGAGGTCATGTTCATTGGTAGACTGCGTTTATCAATAGAGAGACCGCTCCTCTTGGCTTTTTGAAACAGGCTCTCAGATCACCTGGTTTGGCCTGAAACTCACTGACTAGCCTAGGCTAGCCTCAAACTCCTGATCCCCCCCCCCCCGCCTCTGCTCTCCAAATGTTGCAGTTCCAGGATTTCCCACCTCACCCTGCTTGTCACCTCCTTCTATTCTCATGTGGATCCCTCACGTAGCAATGTGGGTTTGTTTTGTTTTTCCAGTATGTGGTGGGGTGAACCTCAGGTCTCATGCATGCCAGGCAGGTGCTCTACCACTGAACTATACCCTTCTATTTACTTTTTTGTTGTTTTTTTTTTTCTTTTGTGGTTTTTCGAGACAGGGTTTCTCTGTAGCTTTTTTTTTTTCTCTGTAGCTTTTTTTTTATTTTCTTTTTTCTTATTTATTTATTTATTATGTATACAATATTCTGTCTGTGTGTATGTTTGCAGACCAGAAGAGGGCACCAGACCTCGTTACAGATGGTTGTGAGCCACCATGTGGTTGCCGGGAATTGAACTCAGGACCTTTGGAAGAGCAGGCAATGCTCTTAACCACTGAACCATCTCTCCAGCCCCTCTCTGGAGCTTTTGAAGCCTGTCCTGGAACTAGCTTTTGTAGACCAGGCTGGCCTCGAACTCACAGAGATCCACCCGCCTCTGCCTCCCGAGTGCTGGGATTAAAGGCGTGCGCCACCACCGCCCGGCTACTTTTTATTTTCAAACAGGCTCTTGAAGTCACCTAGGGTGACCTTAAACTCTCTATGAAACCCAGGCTGTCCTTGAACTTGCAGCTCTCCTGTCTTGGCCTACCAGAGAGCTAGGATTACAGGCCTGACCCACCAGCTGGGTGGAAACGGTATACTTTAAAATGCCATGAAATATCACCTCATGTGGGGAAGTGAATCTCAGGCCAGTAAACACCCTGCCAGTATCACCTGCTCTGCTCGCTGATACTCAGTGACAAAGCTACCAACTAACTAGGGAGACTGCAACCAGAGGGCAACTTGGCCATCATGGGTTTGAGGTTGCCAGTTTGGCCATGAACAACAGACCAGACAGGCTTGGAGGGACCTGCTGGTTCTGGGCCCAGATAGACTGGAGCCAGGAGACAGACCAGATGGGCAACAGTTGTATGGCAGTTTCTGCTCAGCAGGGGAAGTGAGGCCCATATTGGGGGCCCAGCCCTGGGTCTTGCATTTGCACTAGAAGAGACCCTGCCTGCTCTTCAACTGCCGGCTCAGAGCTCAAAAACTCAGGACGTCCCTTATATAGGTAGAGAGAACCCCTTTGCTCCGATGGAAGAGTGAGCATAAAGGAGCATGGCGGAGGGGTAGTGTGAGCCTCAGGCCCAGGGCCGTCTAGCCTAGGGCCCTGGGTTGTATCTGTCCTTGACTCCCAAGTATATAGGTCTTAGGCCCAAGAGCTCTCTCCCCCTGTGAAGGAATAGGAGGGATAGGTGTGGGGATTGGTCTTGGAAGTAGTCTAGAAGCTGTTTGGGAACCAAGCGTTTGACAGGTCCTGTGTTATGTCTTGAGCCTTTACCAGGGAGCCAGATGGCCTTGCCTTAGCCAGGCGGTCGCATTTGTTTATCCTGAAAGTGTTTGGAGGACAACTAGGTGTGATTCCTGTCCTGGTGACTAAGGAGGCGTGCGGCTTTCCACTCGACACCATTAACATTCTAGGCTGGGTTTTGTTTTCTGTGTTACCGTCCTGTTAGAATCATCTTTGACTCCCTACTAGATGCTCAGCCCTGAACTGTCCAGACATTGCCCAATCCCTCTGGGGCAAGTGGAGTTATGGGCCCAGCTGAGAGCCTCAGTCACCTAAGGAGAATGTGGTCTGCGAGAGACCTGTCCTTTTGTCCTGAATGGATTCTGTCCACCCCAACTGGCCCAGGCGCTTGAGGTTGTGTCTGTGCCCCCATTCCTCCCTACCCCACCCGTGCAGCAGTGTCTCAGAGACAGTGAGAACACCAGTGGAAGGATCTCCTCCTCCTTTTGCAGAGGGTCCCTAGAGCCCAGGGACAGAGACTGTCCTGACACCAGTGACTTCAGTCAGTGCTTGGTCCGCTGCCGCTGCCAGTCCTCCTGTTTCAGTTGTTCACACGTGAATCAGAGGCCGGATGGGAACACCGGCCCTGGAGACACCTACTAAGCCCCATCACCGTGCTTTGCCTACCTCAGAAATGGCGGCTCCCTCCTTCGGCCTCCTCCTGTTTGTCCTCCTGAAGGTGGCAAGGCTTTCAGTTGGGCTGTCACTCCGGCTTGAGGAAGGCTGACCCCGTCAGTGTCTTTACTGAAAGGGTAATTATTTGGCTATAAATCACGCTGTTTGGCTCAGCAAGGATTACGTTTAGACATTGTTCACGACTCGGGCAGTCTTTGGCTTGTCACTGAATGAAGGCCCTTTGAGGTGGTAGGGTGCAGGTGTTGAGCCTATTCCTGTCCTCCCACCTCTTTGCACTAACAGGGCATCTCTGCTTGCGTGTGAACTTTGACAGCACATTCCATAGCGTAGGCCGCTGTTCTGCTCACAGTCTGGGGGACTCCAGGGTCTTTGCCCTGTGGTCCAGAAACTGAGGCTTCTCCCTTACTTTGGCATTTGTTTTCCACATCTGTAGAGTGGGCACGTGTATTTAGTTCCTGTCCACCTACCTACTTTCGTCATGAGTCAAGAGAACAGTCGAGATCTTCTTGGGCATCTCAGGTGATCAGGCCCTGGGCAGCACTGCCTACTCTGGTTACCACATTTCTAATTCCTAGCCCTTGGGGGTGCGGGATCCAAATTTGAGGCTACACAGAAAGACCCTGTTTTGGGGGTAAGGTTTTTTTTTTCTAGACAGGGTTTCTCTGGGTAGCCTTGGCTGTCCTTTATAGATACAGCTGGCCTTGAACTCACAGAGATCCACCTGTCTCTGCCTCCCAGGTACTGGGACTAAACATGCCATCTATTTTTTTTTTAAATGTGCATTGGTGTTGTGCCTTCCTGTATATTTATGTGAGGGTGTCAGATTCCCTGGAACTAGAATTACAGTTGTGAGCTGCTGGGAATTGAACCTGGGTCACCTGAAAGAGTAGCCAGTGCTGTTAACAGTTGAACTATCTGTCCAGCCCCAAGACCCTGTCTTTGTTTTTTTTTCCCCCAAAACAGTGTTTCTCTGTGTTAACAGCTCTGACTGTCCTGGAACTCACTTTGTAGATCAGGCTGGCCTTGAACTCAGAGATCCACCTGGCAAGACCCTGTCTTTTTTAAAAACAAAAAAGGCTGCCATGACGTTTTGGAAGGTGCCCATAGAGAAGTCACCTGTAGTCCATAGAGATCACCGTAGCTCCCCATGGAGTATGTGTTCCCTCCTCCTCCCAAAATCTGAGGTCTTATCTACTGAATGCCATCTGATTATTTTGTCACCCACTTTAGTCTAAAGTGTCACCAGGAGAGATGAAAGGCTTGCTCCTTAGGCAGTTAGCTTCAACTGACTGTTTCTCCACCCAGAAAGTTAAGGCTAGGAGGCCTGGTTGTGAGGGTATATAAACCCTGCAGGGCAGCCATACAGTGGATGTCTGGTGATTCTGTGCTCTCAAGACACCTGGCAGAACATGTGCCCTGCTGGAGCACGGGTTTCCCTAGAGATGCAGTCCCAGCACCATGTCCCTCAAGAGTCAGAGTAGGTGGAGATACCTAGGTTTCCCTTCATAAAATCCCAGGTACTTTGGAAGCAGGAAGATCATGAGTTCAAAACCATCCTGGGCCCACAGCAAGACCATGTCTTGGAAGGGTGAGAGGGGAATAGAGGTTTGAGTTGTAAAACTGGCCAAGAGGCGGGGTTATACCAGGGGCTGTCGCTGTGTGGCCCTGGAGGGACTAGGCCATGGTTACCTTCCAAGCCAGTCTGCCTCCTAACATCCCAGAGGCTTGTCTTTAGAGCAGGTCCTCGCTTCCTGTCAGTTTAGCACAAATGTCTTTGTCCGTCATGGGCAGATGGTGTGTCTTGTGTACCAAACCCAGAGCCTCGACGCTTAGCCCTTTCTCTGTTGTGGAGGACTCTCCATCTTCCTTGGTTGTTGGATGCATTTAAAATGCACGGCTGTACCCTTCAGGAAAAGAAAACGTAGGGAAGAAACTGGTCTTGTATTTGTGTTTTTTTTTTGCGTATGCATATGAGCCCATGCAAAGGGCAGTGGCCAGCTCAGGGATCCCAGATGTGAGTTTTGAACTCCAAGGAAGAAGGCAGACCCCCTGGAGAAAATAGCATGCTTTGAGAGTTACGGATCTTTGTACCCACCTCACAGGACTGTTCCTCTGACAGCCCCACCCCACCCCCATGCCTTTCTGGGCTCACTTTCCAGCCTGCCCTCCAGAGCTTGCAGCTGGAGAGGAGTCAGAGGGCCTCAGTTCCCTGCTCTAGGCAGACCCTGACTAGTCAGCCAGTGGAGAAAGGGTAAGATTCCTGGAGCACCTTGGCTGCAGGCCAGAGTCAGTTCATCTGGGAAGCATCACAGTAAGCAGATAGGGTAGCGAACTGTGGGTCTCACAGAGCTTTCTCTCAGGCAGGACAAGTTCAAACACCCACCTGGACCCATCCGGCTGGGCGTCTGGTCAGAGAAGATGAGGTCACAGTGGTCGCTGCAGGTCCTGAGTGCCAGGCTGAGAAGGGCGCTCAGGCTGCTAAGTCCAAGAGACGTAGGTTTGAGGCCGGGCATGGTTGAAGACATCTAATTCTGCCACTTGAGAGTTGGCAGGAGGATTGGGAGCCCAAGGTCGTCCTTGACTACAGAGCAAGTTTGAGGCCAGCCCAGGCTATGTTTCTAGAGGAAGAGAGAAAGGAAGGATTCAGAGCCAAATCCTGGCCCCATCTTTTCTGAGCCTCAGTTTCCCCATCTGCAAGTGATGCTAGATATGTAAGCTTAGCTCTGAGTCTGGTAAGTTTTAAGGACTAGTATCTTGAATTTTGAATTGGCATCGGGAACCATGTCTGATGATCCAGAGCTAAAAAAGAATTCAAGCACTTGACTCAAGAAAGTCAGGGCGGAGCACAAACGCTCCGCGTGGATCCTGTGGCTGCTCCTGCCGTGCTAGTCCCAGGGCTGTTTCCTCCTTTCTCCCACATAAATATTATATGCAAGTGTTTTTAAGTCATTTCATCATGAAAAGAAACGATTTAACATAACTATTACCCAGGATTCTTCATGAAATATGCATCAAGCAATTAGGTCTAAAAGCGAGAGGTGAGGCCTCGCACCCTGGCTCAGCGGCGGGCAGCTGTGGGCTGAGTGATGTTTTATTAAAGCTCATGATTAGGAGGCGAGGTAGGGCCTGTTATTAGGCCAGCACACACCAGGCATGCTTGCTAATCCTGGGGACAGTGACAAGGAGGTGCTTTTTGTGATGGTAATGAGCGATCTAAGTGCCCTGACAACCCAAGCACCCTGCCTCCCTGGGCCTTACAAGACTCATTAGACAGGTCACCCACCAGAAACACCCCTAATTGTGACTTCACTCTCACTGCTCTCACAAGATGTCCTATCAAAGGAGACAGAACCAACAAAGAAACAGTTGGCAGGAGCCTGTCAGAGCTCCCTGGGAAAGGTGCCATCCCAAAACCACCATGCCATCCTTGCTGCTGCTCTGTGCCTTGAGGAGGGTAGGAGCAGGATCTGCCTAGAGCCCACCCATCTGGCCCTAGACATGTCAGCACAGAATTCTGGTGGCATCTGAAGCCCCCTTGCTGGGTGCCTCTCTGGCCTGTTTCCTCCAGGGTGTCAAAGGGGTGAGGAGGGTACAGTGGCCTCAGGCTACTTTCACTAAACCATCTTGCTGTGAGCAGCCACAGCTTCCCTGTGCATACCCTTAATCTGATACACCCTCTGGTCCCCACAGAAGTTTGCATGGCTTCCCTTCTATTACAGTTCGATTTCTGTTGCTGTGGTAATGCCCTACCCAGGCTGGGTTTGTTGGTACACACCTTTGATCCCACCACTAGGAAGGCAAAGACAGGCAGATCTCTGTGAGTTTGAGGTCATCCTTGTCTGCATAGCAAGCTCAAAACCAGCCGAGGCTACACAGCGAGAGCTTGAAGAGAAGAAACCAGAACAAAAGCAGCTCAGGAAGGAAGGCTTATTTGACTTACAGTTCCGGGTTCCAGCTCATCATTAAGGGAATGTCTAGACAGAAATTAGAGACAGCAGATCATACCACATCCACAGTCAAGAGAGAACCAGTAAACGATCCAGACGTGCACACATACCACTCACTGACAAAATTGGTCATACCACATCCACAGTCAAGAGCAGAGAACCTCCGTGGTGGTTCCAGGTTATGTCAAGAAGATAATAGAAAATGAACCGGCACACCAGCTGCTGTCTGTTCGTGCAATGTTACAAGTTGGTAAAGCCACCCCTAGGTTTTTGTTGTTGTTGTTGTTATTTTTATTTTTTGGTTTTTTGAGACAAGATTTCTCTGTCCTAGCTGTCCTGGAACTAGCTCTTGTGACCTCAAACTCACAGAGATCTGCCTACCTCTGCCTCCTGAGTGCTGGGATTAAAGGTGTGCAACACCACCACCTGGCATTTTTAAATCTCTTATAACCAGGGGGCTGGAGAGATGGCTCAGAGGTTAAGAGCATTGCCTGCTCTTCCAAAGGTCCTGAGTTCAGTTCCCAGCAACCACATAGTGGCTCACAACCATCTGTAATGGGGTCTGGTGCCCTCTTCTGGCCTGCAGGCATATGCACAGACAGAATATTGTATACATAATTAATAAATATTTTTTTAAAAAATCCCTTATAACCAGCCAAGCTGTGATAACACCCCGTACTTCAGTATGTGCATGCATGCACACCGGGTGTCACGTGACATTTGAAGTGACTGAAGATCCAAGAACCTCTTAGAGTGAGGTCACCATCCTGTCTTTACGACCTGGAGCTTCACAGGTTGGGATAGGCCAGTCCTGGTTCCTGGGACAGTTTTGTGTATGGTCTTCCTGCCCACCCCTCTGGTCTCTGATCTGCCATTGCCTGGTGAGGTCATGGAGGCTCTGCATGGAGAGGACATCTGCTTAGGCCCTGCTGCTGCTCCTGCCACCCTGCCTAAGAGAGCTCTAAGGAGCTGGGAGAGGCTCTCCAGAGAGAAGTGGGCCTTGCTGCTGATTGCTGTGGTGACCTCAAGTCCTCCATGTGCATAGGAAGTGTGGGGGCGCTTCCACTGGCCACTGCCTGGAAATAGAGGCATACCTTCCTCCACCCGCGACAGTTAGAGCTGTCCTCACCCACTGTCTGCTAGAGGACACAAGACTCTCGTGTGGAAATCTCATATTAATGCCAGCCTTATGACTTCCTTGTTCTGCTCTGACTCCTTGATGTACAGTGGGAACTGTGACGTCAGCCCCTACTTCCTCGGGTGGGACTGTGGAAGGATCACAGAGCTAGGTGGTTTGGTTTCCACGACTTCAGCACACTCAGCACCCCCAAGCATGCACATACACATACACACACACCCGCACCCCCAGGAGAGTGACAAATTGTCATCACCCCTGGCACTTGTACACCAGTCAGGCTGAGCTGGGCTCTGGGACACCTGGGTGTCCCCTCACTGCAGCTCCAGGTCCTTTCTAAGCCTGCTGGTGTTTGTGGGCTGTACATCATGGTGGGGGGCACACGAGCCCTTGGCCACTCTGCACTTTGTTCTCTGTGTGACTTACTTGCCTTCCCAGGTGTCGGAGCCAGTGCTCCACACAGTACCGAGGTGATTCAGGTGTAGTGACCCTTCACTTGGGAGTAGAGCTTGCCACAGGCTCTGTAATTAGAACATCACACCCTTAAAACTCTCAATTTAAATTTCAGTTCTTCACAAGAATTATTCTCTCTCGAAATGTAATTGCTCTCCGAACGATTTCCTTTAAGCCCAGGGTGACATCTCTAAATACATTATTATGCGCAGATGGATTGCTTGGTGCCTGCATGTCATTAGACATTTCTTCTACCCATTTGGAAAGCATAGCAGGTTTTGGGGGCCCATTTCACCCAGAGGACAGGTCAGGTTTAAGGACCCCATTGGACCATAGAAACCAGAAAGGGAACTGGGGCTCAGGAAGGCCACAGCCCCCCAAAGCCCAGATGGGACTCTTGGCTTCCTTAGGTAGCCCTGGCTGCTGGGTCCCTAGGGCTGTTCACAAGTTACCAGGGGTGAGCCCTGAGGTAGTAGCACACCCCCAATCAGAAACCTTAGGTTTCTAAGAAATAACAGGCACTGGGTGAATTGCACAGGAGTGGGCACAGGTCAGGTTTGGGTGAATGAACAGGAAGTGGCATGCAGCCTGCACAGGGGCGGCAGGGTAATGGAGGCATGTGTGAGCAAGAGCATGGCCTCAAATGGGAGACACAGTGCCAACAGTTGAGGCAGTGGTCTTCCTCCTCCATGACACGTACCTACTGCCAGACTGTGATGGCCAGGACACTGCCTCTCCTTCTGGTCAGATCTGAAACAAGGGGAGTGGGCACAGAGGCCTGGCCCTGCTCTTCAGATGATCTTGGGGAACCGAATATTGGGGTGGGGCGTGTGTTACCACAGCTCAGAAAGTCAAGTGCAGATAGAGTCTGCACTGTCTTCAGGCCACTGATGTGAAGGAAGGAACTCTGCCTTGGGTGCCTGGGAGACAGCTGGGCAGAGCAAAGCTTCCCATACTCCATTGGCTATATATATAGCTTGTCATGTGGCTAACTGCCCTAGGAAGTGTGGTTCCTGGCTGAGTTACCCCTTTGCTGAGACATCTTGTATAACTGCAGAGTTTAAACAAGTCCCTGCAGAAGGGCTGGGTAAAACCCCCAATCCCCAGAACCTTCCAGATACAAAGTCTTTCCATAAGCAGTGGTTTACCCCTGTACCCCAGTTAGATGCTGGAGTGGAGGGTGCCCCTGGGAGAACATGCGCATACAGAAGCAGGAGCCAGTGGCTCCCTAAGAGTGCCTCCCCCGCCTCTCAGACACCTCACACTTCTCTGACATCCCTGTTTCCTTCGCAGGAGCAACCAGGGCTTTATGCACATGAAACTGGCCAAGACCAAAGAGAAGTATGTTCTGGGTCAGAACAGCCCCCCTTTCGACAGTGTCCCAGAAGTCATCCACTACTACACCACCAGGAAGCTGCCCATCAAAGGGGCGGAGCACCTGTCCCTGCTCTACCCAGTGGCTGTGCGGACTCTGTGAAAGGACCAGCCTCACCCTGCTCTGTGACTAAGCCTGATCCTTGGAGGAGCTGGTAGGGCACCAGCCAGCTCCCGGTGTCGCCACCGGTGTCCAGTGTGTCGTGTGTATGGTCCTGGCACCACTGCATGTCTTAGGATGCTGTTGTCACTTACAGGGTTGGAGAAGGCCTGGATGAAGAGGGACAGCCTGCTGCCGCACCACCCCAGCCCGTGCCCCACCCCCTCCTTGAGTTTCTGTGAATTAAAATATTTGCAATCCAAAGAGATGCCTTCCAGGGTGAACAAAGGTGGAGCTGTTCCAGTGGTGGGCAGGGCCCAGCAGTGGGTGGGGCCAAGCCCTGGCCTGCATCTCTTTGTTCTCCAGCTGTCACGAACTCACCTGTGTATGGGCGAGGTTTTCCCATTGGTGCTGGGGCCCTGGGAGCCACCCCTCTGGTGCGTGTCTGAGTCTCTGGGTGTGCATATTGAGTGTAAACACTAGAGACCATGTCATAAACCAGAGTAAGCCCCCATCTACTTTTAGATGTACACTCTGTAATCGTTAGATGTCAAGGAACTATTGTGCAGTCGAAGAGGATGCAATTATTTATGAATAGGGTGTGTAAATAAAATAGTCATTTAATATATATTACTAGCCCTTATTTAATTTTTTTAAAAGTATATCCCTGAGGGTCTCTGCAGAGCCTGCTTGTTTTAATTCCCAAGCAAGATGTGTTTCCTGGACTGGGCTTGCTGGCATGGCAGGCCCTGTGGAGGAGAATGGCATGCTCCCACCAGGTCTTGGTAACTTTCTGGGTACCTGAGTGACCGTTTTGAGAACTGGACCTGGGCGGGAGGAACAACGTGGCCAGAGGAATGCATCATCCTGTTGGGATGTGCAGCCAGACCCTCCCTGTGTGGAGTCTCTGGCTATGGACCAAGCTGTCAGGCTCCCATCGTACACATGGCAGCTGATGTCAAATCTGAATTAACCCCTCAGGTTCACCCCCAGCCTACTAAGGGCTTTCTCCCCATTATCAGTCAACCACACTGAGCCCTGGAAGTGTTTAACATGTAGGAAGAGAGACAGGCTGGGGGTAGCCGCCTAAGATCACACAGTTTATGAGCAGCCCAACAGGCTGGTGCTGCCATCAGCTCTGAATGGCCTCACTGTCAACTCCTGCTATCTCAAGGGACATGGAATGCTCTTGGTCACCACATGGATAGAAGTACCTCTGTAGCTGTATGTACTTAGAGACAGGATAGACATGAGACAGCAGGAAACCTCACAGTTGAGGGTAGCAGGAGTGTGGATGCTCTTGCTCACGTGGCCTCTTGCGTTCCTGCTGGGACCTCAGACACGGAATAGTACCACCATCTTTTACTTTTTGTTCCTTGAGGCTGTAATTGTATCATTTTCCCCTCCCCTTCAAACTCTCCCATCTCTACCACCTTCCTCTTTTTCTAATTCTTGGCCAGGAAGCGTGCCCACAGACATGGTCGGAGCGGTGTCTCCTGATTCTGACTTCCGTCAAGGTGTTGATGAAGATGGACCGGCACACCTGCCCTGCTGTGTCCGAAGGCAGCATGAGAGAGGTGGCTGTTTGACTGACCAGCAAGGTTTCAGAGCCCCTTCCAAATCCCTGTGCCAGCCGCCTGGGTGGACTGATGAACTAGAAGCTTGCTGACCACTGTCCCCCAGCACATGTGAACTAAAATATTTGCAGGTGACAATTTGGTCATCTCCAGTTTTGGTTATCACTGCTACCTTGAACAGATTCAGGCGCAGTGTTCAGAGGCCTGAGGCAGGTCTAGACCTGCCAAAGCTGCCTGTCAGGTTGAGGCAGAACAGAGCTAATAGCCACCTTTGGGTAGCTGCCATTGATTTCAAGCAGCTTGAAGCCAAGCCATTTCCTTGGCATCTCCTTCCACGTACGACCCACCTTCTTCGTCATCTTCTTGGTCCCTTTGTCAGTTCAGTGCCCCCCCATCACACCCCCCCCCAGTGCCTTGTCACCCGTACCAGGAGGCTGGCCTCCACAACTGTCACCCTTTCCCTTACTTGCCTTTTCCCAAAATGTCCTCCTCGGGAAGTGGTGAGGGAGTGCCTAAAGTGACCTGTATTCCCTCATGGAGGAGAAAGAGGAAAAAGAGAGGCCAGGGTCTGACACCCCAGGAGACCTGCTGGAGGTTGGGAGATGCTGCGGTTGCCTCACATTGGCATGTTCAGAGTCAGGCCTCCAGGGCATTTCCTGAAGTGCGCTGAGCCACAGAGCCCTTGCAGGAGTGGTGTCCCCAGTCAAAGGCCCTGTGAATACTGACACGGTCCAAGGGCATCTATACCCTCTGCCTTTGCTCTTTTAAGGGACTCCTGGCCTCCCTGCAACGCAGTCTTCATCTCCCTGAAGTTTCCCCCAGGCCCAGGCTCCCTCTCTCCTTAGGAACCGGGGCATACAAAGGAGCCAGCCTACAGGATGGGAGATGCTAAAAGGAATTTTCCCCTATTTTATGAACCCCTCCCTCTTCCTCTGACTGTGGCTAGTTTCCTCTGTCAGCGTGTGTTCATGTTTTCTTGGACATCTAACAATTGAAAGGGCTTTTCCATTCCAGAAACCTTCACATTCAGGGTAGTGGCATTGATTTGGTTTTTGTTTTGGGGTTTTTTTTTAATCTCCTGCCCATTAATGGGGGTGGGAGATGAGCTGTAGTTCCCTGAGGAGGAGAGAAGCTGCTGCTAACACTCTATCTCTCCCAGCTTTTTGTCTGAGAGCACAAACCTCTAGTCACAGCTGGGCCCGCCTGCTCAGAGCCACGGGACTGGGTTTCTTTTCTTTCTGCTGCCTTCATTATTGGTCACAATGTCCCAGCCACTTCAGCAGCTCGTCCTTGAGCACTGAGGAGTCAAGGGCCCTTTCAGCAGCTCAACAAAGTGAGATTCCATCCACAGGAAGAAAGAAAACTTTCCTAGTGGGAAGGGCCCTCACCCATATTCTTGAGAGACTCCCTGAGCAACCCTTTGTAAGCCCAAGTCTTCAGGCTACCTGGGCATCTCCGGCTGGTGGCCTTTGGTGACCAAGATACCCACCCTCGGGTTCTGCTACAGCAGTGGTCAGGGGACGAAGATTTGGACCGTGAAGACACTTAGGTATTTGGTGTCACTTGACTGAGGGTCTGGGAAGGAGAAGTGCTCTCAATGGCCCTGGGGACAGCTCATCAGAAACACTAGGACAATCAGGCTGGCTTTCGGAATTGACCCATGGATGCCCCTGGAGGGCCGGGGGAGGGGGGTGGTTCAGTACGAACTGTCACATCTGCTCTTCACACGTCCTGAGACAATATGTTCACATCTCAAAGGCACCTTTGAGACCCCAATGGCTCCCTTGTAACTGGAATGTGCTCTGTGTGTTCCTTTGCACAAGTGCCCTGTTCTCAAACACTCTGTGCCCCAAGTTCCATGTTTAGTTTCTCTCAGATACAGCCATGGGCTCCAGGAATCTTGGCGGATAGCTGCCTCCCTGCCAAAGCTGAGCCCCGCCATCCCTCAGGGGTGGTTCCAAGAGAGAGGAACTTTGCAGCTCCCTCAGGATGAGGAAGCTCCCTAATGAGCTTCTTAAATGGAAACAAATTAATTGGCTCGGCAGACACAGTACTTCCTGGTGGATACTGAGGTAAGTGGATCCCCCCTCTGGCCTCAGGAGGTTTCCAGTGGAGGGGGTAAGGAGGGAGGAGAATGTGAAATTACTCATGACACCATACAAGCCATAACGGGTTCCAGGGCAGGGACAGTGGGTGGGTAGATCTGCTTGGCAGCAGTCAGGACAGGGTGAGCCTTGGAGAAGAAGCAAAAGCCGTTCCAGGTAGAGGTGTCAAGTGTTGGGGCCATCAGGAGACTTGGACAGGCCAGTGTGGTGTCATAG
Organism: Ondatra zibethicus; assembly: GCA_004026605.1. Classification (NCBI taxonomy): domain Eukaryota; kingdom Metazoa; phylum Chordata; class Mammalia; order Rodentia; family Cricetidae; genus Ondatra; species Ondatra zibethicus. The sequence goes on from PVIU01000246.1 coordinate 268,691, forward strand.
CAATACTCCAGGGTCTCCTAGGACTTCATTGGAAGTTGTGTGTGTGCGTGCATGCGCATATGCACGCACGCGCAGCGTGGCTTGAATGGCACGAACCTAGGGCTTTGAGCATGCTTGGAAACTGCTGAGCCACTTACAGTCCCCCGGGTCTCCCGTCGTTTGCCCTGACACCATGGTCACAACATCATCCTGCAGCCTGAAATCTTTTGAAGCAAGAAAGCCCTCCATCACATACAGAGCAGCACAGAGGACCCATGGGCCCTCGCCCTTACCTCCCAGGGGAAGAACCCACTAAACCCACCAGCTTTTCCTGCTCAAGGGTATACAAAAACAAAACAAAAAAACTAGAACCTCTGTGTGTGTGTCTGTCTGTCTGTCTCTGTCTCTCCCTTTCTCCCTTCCCCTTCTTTCTCCTTCCTTCCTTCCTCCCTCCCTCTCTCCCGGCACAGTGCTGGTCCCCAAACTCACAGAGGAAATTCTGGTCTCAAAAGGGCAAACCCTGGCACAGGGACCTTGAGGTAGAAAATGTTCTTGGACTGAGCCAGGACCCAAGTGTCACTGATCTGTAACCAGGAAGTCCTAAGGGGAGAGAAAGTGCCTCACCTTGTTGACTCTTTTGTCTAGAGGTTTTTTGTTTTGTTGTGTGTGTGCGTGCACACACGTGCGTGCATGCATGCATGTGTAACAACATGGAGCATGAAATAGACCCAGGCCAGTAGGGGTAGCTGAGAAGAGTGATGAGCATCTTCCTTGAGGAAGCAGTGGATGGAGGGAAATAGAGAACCAGAGAGGCAGAGGCTTGATCCAAGCCACACAAGCAAGCGGATGCTCCAGGATTCTTGAGCAAATGGCTTGGAGGATCTCTTTGGCCAGTACCGTTCTAGGGAGCTGGGGTGGGATTAGAGGAATGCTCTGAGCATGTCAGCTAGTTGTTGCCCTCATTGTCTCCCTCTTGGCCATTAGGCCAGTCATGGCCCCATGACCTCCTGCTTAGGAGACAGTTTCCACAGAAGGCGGACTGGGTGGAAGTTACTAGCATGGCTCTGGTGCCCTCATGTGGCGTTCGTTTGCATTACAGCTGAGCCTCAGAAAAGGCAAGTAATTATGGCAAAAAGCAAAATGGAGGTGAAACTAAAATCCGTTGGAAGAGTGAACAGACAAGTTGAGCTGCAGGAAGTGTCGAGAGGTGGATAATGGATGTTCCAGCAGAGGAGAGATAGAGGACGTGGCATCCGAGCTGGCTCTTCCGTGAGGGTGGATGGCATTCCTGGTAGAGGAATGGTGAGTGGGACAGGCTGTGGCTCCCACCTCAGACACACAGAGACACACACAGAAAACACTACACTCTGACAAAGCTTCCCAGATTCACTTACAGAGAAAAAAGAATAGGGATGCGGGGGGAGAGCAAGCAACCTGAGAAAAAAATTAGAGCAACCTCACGCAGCACTCCTCCCAAGTCCCTAATCTTCTGATTAGAAAATCCAAATGTTCTTACCAATACCAATTGTATTTCAGATAAATATAAGTAAGACAAATTACCATCAGCAGTCCATGTTCTGAAGAACCTCCTCAGCCTTCCACGTGCACATGTAATTATTTATTAAGCCTATTTATGCTTGTGGCTCCATGCCCTTCACTTTCCACTTAAAGGGGTCCTGACCTCTTTCTCTTATTAAATCTCTGAAGATTTGGGCTTAGGCTGTGATACACTGGTTTAATTTAGTTAACTTACATTCATTTTTTTCATAACTGGGCCTGTGGGAAAATATCTTCATTCAGAAATCACCATCCATTATTCTGGTTGGCTTCTTTTGTTTGGTTGGTTTTGTGTGTGTGTGTGTGTGTGTGTGTGTGTGTGTACGTGTGTGTTTTGTCTTTTATTTTTTTTTTATTTTTTCATTCCAATATATAAAATGTATAGAAGTGCATTATGGGGTCAGAAGGTAAACCATTCATCTCCAAGTGTTTGTGTCCTCCTGAGAGGCATCAGTTTGTCTTCCAATATAGGTTTGGAGAAGCGCCAAACAAAAGCTACACGGTTTCTTCCCTTAATGATTCCAGCTTGTCTAAAACGTGAGACACAGGGTTAGCAGTTCTCTTCCATCAATAAGAATTCAAACTCCAGCGGGTGCTAAGGGTGGAAACTGCCTGAGCTTAGATTGTGGAGTCACCAACTGTCCCCAGCTAAGGGGTTGGTAGGATACAGGGCTTAGTGCTCAGTCTAGGGACATAATAGGTGAACCAGAACTGTTACTTGGGCTGCCAGCTCCTGGGGTGACTTTTGTCTGGCAGCAGCTCTTCTGTCCAGTGACAGCAAGAGGCAGTGCTGGAAGACCCGAAGACACTTGGAAGAGCTGTGCCCACGGTGCAGAGGCAGAGGAGGAGAAAACATGTTACCTCCTTGTCCCAGGGGAACACAACAACCCTGGCTCATGTCCTCCCGGTCGCTCTGCAGCTGTGTGAGCCACTCAGGCTTCAGAAAGCTCCATTGCCTCCTGTGTAAATGGCGCCAGCAGCGTCCACGGGGCTTTGAGCGAAGACACGTGCAGCCTCCAGACAACACCAGCAGCGTCCACGGGGCTTTGAGCGAAGACACGTGCAGCCTCCAGACAACACCAGCAGGACAAGGAACAAGGTAAGATAGCCGAGGTCATGGCAGCCATGCAACCTCAACAGTTAGAAGATCTAGAATACGGCAGAGACTTTCAAAGACATTTGAGTGTGGGGTCCATTTTACAGATAAAAGGTGCTCACACCTCAGCAAGGACAGAAGGTCCTCCTAGAGATGCAGGCTCGAAGCAGCATACCCTAGTAACCCATCTTTGTTGTTTAAAAGCACTCTGCCAAGGTGACTTGGTGACACACACCTATAATCACAACACTCACACTCAGGAGATGGAGGTAGAAGGATGAAGGTTAAAAGTCATCCTTGGCTACATGCTGGGCTTGAAGCTAGCCTGGGCTACATGCTGGGTTTGAAGTCAGCCTGGGCTACAGGAGACTCAACTCTTAAAGAAGGCAGGAGGGGGGTGTGATAGTATATTATTTGTGTTTTAATAAGTCTTGCCTGAAGATCAGAGGGTAAAGCAGCCATATTAGTCAGCCATATAGGCCAGGGAGTGGTGGTGCATACCTTTAATCCCAGGACTCTGGAGACAGAGGCAAACTGAACTCTGTGAGTTCAAGGCCACCCTGGGCTACAGAAGATTGAGTCTGTCTAAAAGAGAAACAGAGCTCACACAAAGGTGATCCCAACACTTGGTATCACATGCCTTTAAGCACTGGGGAGGTGGAGATACGGGGATTACATGCCTTTAATACCAGCACTAGGAGTTACATGGTGGGGCAGAGAGGAACTCTGGAGTGTGGAGTCTGAGGTTGGTGGAGAGCATTGCAGGATAGCCCCTTTGTTTTTCTGAGCCTTGGTAGAGGTAAGATCGCTCTAGTGGTTGGCTGATTTGCTTTTCTCATCTTCAGCTTGAACCCCAATATCTGTTTCTAGGTTTTTACTATTCTTGCTACATTTGGCGCCCAACATTTGGGGTACAAATTCAAGAAAAAGCCTTTTGCCTTTATGGCCACTGCCATAGGCTGGAGCTACATGCAACCAGAGTCACTTCCCTACCGGCCAGGTTTTTTTTCTCTCTCCTGGCGGGCTCTCCCTGAACCCCCATCTTGGACTGCTGCCAAACTAGGTAGCTGCCTTTAAATCCAGTCAGACTTTTACTGTTCTGCACAACAGCAATAAACCTCACATCTTTATCAACATTGTCAACAGATTTGGTAAGACAATTGAGAATTTTTTTTTTTTTTTGGTTTTTCGAGACAGAGTTTCTCTGTAGCTTTGGAGCCTGTTCTGAAGCTAGCTCTTGTAGACCAGGCTGGCCTCGAACTCACAGAGATCCGCCTGCCTCTGCCTCCCAAGTGTTAGGATAAAGGCATGTGCCACCACCACCCAGCAACAATTGAGAATTCTTAAAGGGAGGAATTGGTTAAAAGAGAGAGGTTCCCCCTCATTAAAAAAATAGGAAACACCATTACATTGGAGGGATTTGTGTCCCTGTATGATAATATGCTAGACAGCTTGAAAATGGAACAACTAGATGAGCGATAACTAATTTAGATGGGACTTATGAAATGTCAATTGTTAATATTATCAGCTTTATCAATTTTGTTTTATCATTTTAAAAATTGGTTAAGCGGAGTGCTAAGATACAGGCCTTAGAAAAAAACTTAATAAAATAGATCACAGAGATATTCAAATCCAGACAGAGGAATTTAATGGAGAACCAATTTCAGCTACATTATAAGAATACAGAGGAACAACCTAAGGTATTCAAACAACCAACCTTAATATATCCAGTAACCTACAGGAATTGCCAAATTCTAGAGGCTCTGTAAGAGCTGAATAAACTCCTGTGCCAATGTTAGATTTAAGGAGAATTCAAGGAAGCAATAGCCTCATTACCTCTTGTGAAGCAAATGTCAGTTTGTAATAGAATTATCCCTGAAACCTGGATAGAGTTGGTTAAAGCTGATTTAGAGCCTGGTCCACGATTGCAATGAAGTACCTGGTTCAGAGACAAGGCTAAGACAGTGGAGTAAAGCCAGAGGTATGGAAATCTCCCAAGACCAAGTTCTTGGAGAAGGAGATTATGCTACTGTAGAATGGCAATCCCTATATGATGGTCACATCCTGGCTTTATGCCATGCAACAGCTTTAAATGTTTGGGACAGAATTGAAGAAGTAGGAAAGAAAATTGAATAATTTACTAAAGTCATACAGGGCCCAAAAGAAACCTTCATGAATTTCTTACAAACTGACATCAGCAGGAAATACAGTGATGCCAAACTCAGAAGGTGGACAAATAATAATTGAATTTCTGGCTTTTGAAAATGATGATTCTCAATGCAAAACGATAATTAGGCCATTAAAGGCCTGTGGAGGAATGGATCTGGGATACAATTAATATTGAACCTCATGACCATGATGATACTTGGGTAGGAGAGGTGATTTCCAGAGGTTTGAAGAAAAATCAAAATGTCAGGTGTTTGAATTGTGGCAAACAAGGTCACCTTAACGGGATTGTAAACAGGGCGTTCCTAGAAACAATGTTTTTTCCCTTCTGAATAATACAGACGTTGTGGTAAAGACCAGTATTGGAATAATGATTGTAGATCAATAAGGGATATTCAAGGTAATCTTTTGCCATTGGGAAACTCCATGAGGGGCCTCTCACAGGCCCCTATTGCATTCCAGTTCAACTGTTTCCTGCCATCATAGAGGAAACTCCTTCCCAGAGCAATTAAAGAACCTAATGCCTATTGTAAAAAACCATACTGCTTTGGATAATAGAACAAGTCTAGAAGAGAAAACAAAACAATTCAGAAGAAACTGTAAAGCAAGTATTTTGGCAAACTTCTATAAATTAACAAAGACCAAAATTAAAGATACAGATAGATAACATTGTCATTGAAGGTCTGGTAGATGCCGGTGCAGAATGTAACAATAATTTCATTGGAATCTTGGCATCCAAATTGGCCTCTTCAGCACATAAATGTTCAGTTTTTAGGAATCGGAACTTTATCTCAGGTAAAGCAGAGCATGTGATGGGTCAAATGTATAGGGCCAGGAGTACAGAGAGGAATATTAAAACCATATGTGACTAACACAGCAATGAATTTGTGGGGATATGACTTGTTACAGTAAAGGAATACTCAGATTAACATTTCCCCAACCTTAGAAACAAGCCATAAATTAATATATGTTTCTGGGAAAAATATTACAAGATATTATAAAGAATAATCTAAAGCACAATTAATAAAAACTCAGGGTCGGAAATTGGGATTCAGTCTGAAGTTTGAAAAGCAAACCAGTCAGCCACTGGCTCTTACCTCAATCTCAGTCTGAAATGGTGATCCTACCTCCTGGAATCTCAGAATGAGACTGTGTGTTGAGAACTGTTTCCTCCCATTTTATAATCCTCTCTAGGGCTGGGATTAAAGGCATGTACCGCCCAGTTTCTATGGCAACTAGTGTGGCTACTGGGATTAAAGATGTGTGTCATTATGGCTACTGAGATTAAAGATGTGTGTTCCCATAACCTGGTCTATAAGGCTGACCAGTGGGACTGCTTCACTCTCAGATCTTCAGGCAGTCTTTATTTATTACAATACAATTGAAATGCCACGACAATAATCACTGACCATTCAGGTTGTAAAAGAACAGGGCACAACAACTGCTGGTATTTCAGAGGCACCGACAGCCCTGCCTAGATGGTTGACAGACAAACCTGTATGGGTTGCACAATGACCTTTGACAACAGAGAAACAGAAACTCTGTGCTTTAGAACATCTGGCACAGGAGCAACTAAATGCTCAGCATATTAAAGAATCAACCAGCCCCTGGAATTCTCCTGTATTTGTTGTTAAGAAGAAAACTTGGAAATGGAGAATAATAACAGACCTAAGAACTGTTAATAAGGGGATTCAACCAACAGACACTCTACAGTCTGGTATTCCTCTGCCTTCTCTATTGCCTGAAGGATGGCCTGTTATAGTTATTGATTTAAAAGATTTTTTTCCCTATATCTTTACAAAACAAAAGACAGAGGAAAAATTTGCCTTCACAGTGTTTACTTACAATAATTCTCAGGCTGTTAAAAGATACCAATGTAAGATTCTCATACAGGGAATGTTTAAATAGCCCCTCCCTGTGCCGGTATTTTGTAAGTCAGCCATTGGAAATGATACACAACTTCCTGAATCTCTACCATTACCTGGATGACATTTTAATATCTGATTCAAATGTAGATACTTTAGAATGTTTGAAGTAAAGAAAATTTTGCCTTGTTGGGGATTACAAATTGTTCCTGAAAAAAATACAAGTAGGAGATTCTATTAATTATTTAGACTATAAAATAGGTTGACAAAAATTAGACCCCAAAAGGTGCAAATTAAGAGAGATTAATTATAGACTCTTAATAATTTCCAAAGATTGGTAGGAGATATTTCCCATCTATGGCACACTATTGGGATAGGTTCTGATGACCTGATTAATTTAAACAAAACCTTAGATGGTGACAAGGATTTAAATAGTCCCAGGTAATTGCCAGCTGAAGCTGAGAGAAAATTGGCTTTGTTTGAATAGAAATTACAAAAGGCACATGTGAAACATGTGGATTTAAATCTTAACTGCATTCTGGTCATATTACCCTCTAAACATTCCCCTATAGGAATTTTAATACAGAGGGAAGATATTATCTTAGAATGGATCTTTTTACCACACAAACCGAGTAAAAAATTAAAAACTTATGTGGAAAAGGTCTCTGAGTTAATTCTAAACAGAAAATTGAGACTTCATCAATTAGCAGGAATAGACCCAGCAAAAATCATAGTACCTTTTAATAATGATGGAATTGACAATTATGAGAAGAAAATGAACCCTGGCAAAGAGCATGTAGTGATTTTTTAGGTGAGAGATTAACAACAACTATCCCAAAAGCAAGAGAATTCAACTTATAAGGACACACCAATAACTGGAGCCCCTACATTTTGTACTGATACAAATGAATCAGGAAAGGCAGGTTACAAATCAGAAAATTTAAGTAAAGTAGATCAAAGCCTTTATGATTCTGTCCAAAAGCAAGAATTATATGATATTCTCATGGTACTAAGGCATTTTAAAGAACCTCTCAGTATAGTTACCAGTTCATAATATGCAGAAACAGTGGTTTTGCATATTGAAACTGCTGAATTTTTACCTATATTGAACTCATTACTTAATTAGTTACAAGATATAATCAGGAATAAGCATCACTCCATATATATACCATACATTCAATTCCATACAGGTCTGCTAGGTTCTCTAGATAATGCAGAAATAGACCAATTATTGATTAGAAAGGTGCTGAAGGCCTCAGAATTTCATTAAAAAAATCATGTCCCTAACAAAGGTTTAAAAAAAAAAAAGACTTTTTCAAGCTCCACCATGAGCAGAAGCCAGGAGCAAATCCAGTCCCGGGACACAGGCAGATCAGGATTGACCCAGCAACCAGATCCAGAGTCAACGATCTCCACTGGGACAGGTACAGGGGAGTAACCGCTGAGCAAGTAAGCCAGAGCCAGAGACTACTGAGGGTCTGGACATGAATCTGTGACCTTCAAGGGAGTAGACCTAAGCCAACACCCCGGTGGGTCTGGGCGTGAGTCTATGACCTCCCAGGAACTAGGCCTGAGCCAGGACCTCTGCCAGTCTGGGCGTGAGTAAACCTGGGTCCTCCAAGGGAATAGGCAGGAACCAGAGATCTTGGTGGGGCCAGGTGTAAGTCTGGGACCTCAGAGAGTAGGCCTTAGCCAGGTCCTGTGAGGGTTTGGGCATTGGTCTGGGATGTCAAAGGGAATAGGCAGGAACCTGGAACCTCTGCAGGTCCAAGCGTGAGTCTGGGACCTCTGTGGGTCTGAGCGCACCCGAGCCTGAGACCTCCGAAGCGGTAGACCAGAGCCAGAAACCTTTCCAGGTCCAACTCCAACCCAGAGACTTCTGCCAGAGGGAATCCAGACCACGATTTACAGATACAGGTCAAAACCAGTAGCCTAAGTGGAAGTTGCCCTGAGGCAAGGATCTCCACCTTGGGCAACAAATTCCACAGGAGTGGGACTGAAGGAGCCAACTAGGATAGAGAGGGCCTGAGGAAACGAGCTCCACCTGGAGCAGAAGCCAGGAGCAAATCCAGTCCTGGGAGCCAACCCAGTCCCAGAACACTGGCAGATCAGGACTGAGCCAGCTCAGCAATCTCCACCAGAACGGGTCCAACTCCAAGCCAGGGACTTCTGCAAGAGGAGATCCAAACCAGGTTTTACAGAAACAGATCAAAGCCAGCAACCTAGGCCAAAGTAGGCCTGAGACAGCAAACTCAAAGGGAGCAGACCAAAGCACAGGAGCACTGAGCTATCTCCATAAACAGGAGTAACCAACAGGGTAACTAGAACTGTGACACTAACTGTACCACGAGGAACAACCATCTGAGCTTTGGATTCACTGGCACCTAGAAGATTATTCAACAGAATCTCAGACAGCCCCAACCACACCTATTAGAGGAAAAGGTGAGTAGAAAAGGTAAGAGCACATGCTACACCACAAAGAACAACACAATACCAGTAAAACCTAAAGACCCTACAAAAGCAAGACCTGAACAAACAACTATGTATGAACCAGAAGAAAATGACCTAAAAAAATAACCTCAAGGAGAGATGGCTCAGTGGTTAAGAGCACTGACTGCTCTTCCAGAGGTCCTGAGTTCAATTCCCAGCAACCACATGGTGGCTCACAGCTATCTATAATGAGACCTGACGCCCCCTTCTGGTGTGCAGGCACCCATGGAAGGAATGCTGTACACATAATAAATAAATCTTTAAAAGAAATAACCTCAAGAGAATGTTTGAAATTCTTAAAGATGAAATGAGAAATTCCCTTAAAGAAATTGAGGAAAAGGAAAAAAAATTGGAAGATATCAGCAAATCACTTAAAGAAAACCAAGAAAAAGAAATCAAACGTATAAAAGAAACTATCCAGGACTTGAAACTGAAATAGAAACATTAAAGAAAACACAAGCCGAAGGAATTATACAAACAGTAATCATGAAAAATAGATCAGGAACCACAAGCACAAGCATGAACAACAGAATACAAGAAATGGAAGAAAGAACTCAAGTGCTGAAGATACAATAGAGGAAATAGACTCATCAGTTAAAGAAAACATTAAATCTAACAAAAGCTTAATCCAAAATATACATGAAATATGGGACACCATGAAAAGGCCAAATCTTAGAATAATAGGTATAGAAGAAGGAGAAGAAGTTGAACTCAAAGGCACAGAAAATTTATTTAACAAAATCATAGAAGAAAACTTTCCCTACCTAAAGAAAGATATGCCTATGAAGATACAAGAAGCTTACAGAACACCAAATAGACTGGATCCAAAAAAAAGTCCTCTTGCCACATAATAATCAAAACACTAAACATACAGAGTAAAGAAAGAATATTAAGAGCTGCAAAGGAAAAAGGACAAGTAACATATAAATGTAGACCTGTCAGAATTACACCTGACTTCTCAGTGGAGACAATGAAAGCCAGAAGGTCATGGTCAAGCATTATGCAGACAATAAGAGACCACGGATGCCAGCCCAGACTACTATACCCAGCAAAACTGTCAATCACCATAGAAGGACAATACAAGATATTCCATGACAAATCTAGATTTCACCAATACCTAGCCACAAAGCCAGCCCTACACAAAATACTAGAAGGAAAACTCCAACCCAAGGAAGATGGCTATACAAACAAAAACACAGACAATTGATGATCTCATAACAGCAAATCTCGAAGAAGAAAAAAAATGCACAAATTAACATCACCAACGATGAAAACAAAATTAACAGGAGATAGCGATCACTGGATATTAATGTAAGGGATATATTACATGAATATCCCTTAATGTAAGTGGACTGAGCTCACCTATAAAAAGGCAAAGGCTAACAGATTGGATATGAAAACAGAATCCATCCTTCTGCATACAAAAAAATGCATCTTAACCTCAAAGACAGACATCATCTCATTGTAAAGGGTTGGGAAAAAATATGCCAATCAAATGGACCTAAGAAACAAGCAGGTGTAGCTATCCTAATATTTAACAAATAGACTTCAAGCTAAAATCAGTCAAAAGGGACAAAGAAGGTCATTTCATATTAGTCACAGGAAAAATCCATCAAGAGGAAATTTCAATACTGAACATCTATGCCCCAAATACAAGGGCACCCTCATATGTCAAAGAAACACTTCGAAAGCTTAAATCATACATTAAACCCAAAACACTAATAGTTGGAGACTTCTTAACTCCCCTCTCACCACTGGACAGGTCAATCAGACAAAAGATGAACAGAGAAATAAGAGAACTAACAGATGTTATGACTCAAATGGACTTAACAGACATCTATGGGATATTCCATCCCAACAGAAAAGAATATGCCTTCTCAGCACCTCATGGAACCTTCTCAAAAATTGACCATATACTCGGTTACAAAACAAACCTCAACAAATACAAAAAAAAATTGGAATAACCCAATGTACCTTATCAGATCGCCATGGTTTAAAACTAGAAGTTGGGGATGGAGCGATGGTTCAGCAGTCTGACTGCTCTTCCAGGGGACCAGGGTTTGATTCCCAGCACCCATATGGCAGCTCACAACTGTCTGTGACTCCAGTTGCACGGGATCCAACACCCTAACACAGACATATATGAAGGCAAAAACACCAACACATATGAAATAAATATTAAAAAAAAAAAAAACAACAACAACAAAATGAGAAAAAAAACTAGACGTCAACAGCAACACTAATTCCAGAAAACCCACAAACACATGGAAATTAAACAATGCTCCCCTGAATCATCAATGGGCCAAGGAAGAAATAAAGGGGGAAATTAAAGTCTTCCTAAATTTCAATGAAAATGACCACACAACATACCCAAATTTATGGGATTCAATGAAAGCAGTGTTAAGAGGCAAGTTCATAGCACTAAACACCTACATCAAGAAGCTGGAAAAAATCTTACACTAGTGAATTAAGAGAACATTTGAAAACTTTAGAACAAAAAGAAGCAAACTCACCTAAGAGAACTAGACGGCAGGAAATAATCAAATTGAGAGCTGAAATCAACAAAATAGCATCAAAGAAAACAATACAAAAAAATCAATGAGACAAAGAGTTGGTTCTTCGAGAAAACCAACAAAATAGACAAACCTTTATCCAAACTAACCAAAAGGCAGAGAGAGAATATCCAAATTAACAAAATCAGAAATGAAAAGGGGGACATAACAACAGACACGGAGGAAATACAGAGGATCATCAGGTCATATTTTGAAAACCTGTACTCCACAAAATTGGAAAACTTAAAGGAAATGAACAACTTTCTAGATAAATATCACTTACCAAAATTAAATAAAGACCAGATAAGCAAATTAAACAGACCTATCACTGCTGAAGAAATAGAAACAGTCATCAAAAGTCTCCCAACCAAAAAGAGCCCAGGACCAGATGGTTTCAGCTCAGAATTCTACAAGACTTTCTAAGAACTAATATCAATACTCCTCAAATTATTCCACACAATAGAAACAGAAGGAACACTGCCAAACTCTTTTTATGAGGCTACAATTACCCTGATACCCAAACCACATAAAGACATTACTAAGAAAGAGAATTACAGACCAATCTCACGAATGTTGATGCAAAAATACTAAATAAAATACTGGCAAATCGAATCCAAGAACACATCAGAACCATCATCCACCATGATCAAGTTGGCTTCCTCCCACAGATGCAGGGATGGTTCAACATATGAAAATCTGTCAATGTAATCCACCATATAAACAAGCTTAAAAATAAAAACCACATGATTATCTCATTAGATGCTGAAAAAGCTTTTGACAAAATACACCATCCCTTCATTATAAAGGTATTGGAGAGAACAGGGATACAGGGAACATACCTAAATATAATTAAGGCAATATACAGCAAGCCAACAGCCAACATCAAACTAAATGGAGAGAATCTCCCAGCGATTCCACTGAAATCAGGAACAAGACAAGGTTGTCCACTCTCTCCATATCTATGCAATATATAGTTCTTGAAGTCCTAGCTAGAGCAATAAGACACCAAAGGGAGATCAAGGGGATACAAATTGGAAAAGAAGAAGCCAAACTCATTGTTTGCCAATGATATGATAGTTTACATAAGTGATCCCAAAAATTCTACCAAGGAACTTCTACAACTCATAAACACATTCAGCAATGTAGCAGGATACAAGATTAACTAAAAAAAAAAAAAAAAAAAAGAAATCAGTAGCGTTCCTGTATACAGATGATAAAAGGGCTGGAGAAGAAATCAGAGAATCAACACCCTTCACAATAGCCACAAATAGTATAAAATATCTCGGAGTAACTCTAACCAAACAAGTGGCAGACTTGTATGACAATAATTTTAAATCTTTGAAGAAAGAAATTGAAGAAGACACCAGAAAGTAGAAAGATTTCCCATGCTCTTGGGTATGCAGAATTAATATAGTAAAAATGGCAATCTTACCAAAAGCAATCTACAGATTCAATGCAATGCCCAGCAAAATTCTTCAAAGACTTCGAAGGAATGGTACTCAACTTCTTTTGGAAAAGCAAAAAACCCAGCCAACACAATCCTGGGCAACAAAAGAACTTCTGGAGGCATCACAATCCCTGACTTCAAACTCTACTACAGAGCTACAGTACTGAAAACAGCCTGGTACTGGCATAAGAACAGATAGGAGGACCAATTGAACCGAATAGAAGACCCGGATATCAATCCACACATCTTCGAACACCTGATCTTTGATCAAGAAGCAAAAAATATCGAATGGAAAAAAGAAAGCATATTTAACAAGTGGTGCTGGCATAACTGGATATCAACATGTAGAAGAATGAAAATAGACCAATCTCTATCACCATGCACAAAACTCAAGTCCCAATGGATCAAAGACCTTAACATAAAGCCACCCACACTGAACCTTATAGAAGAGAAAGTGGGAAGTACACTTGAACGTATTGGCACAGGGAACCATTTCCTAAATAGAACCCCAGCAGCATAGACACTGAGGGAAACAATTAATAAATGGGACCTCCTGAAACTGAAAAGATTCTGTAAAGCAAGGACATGGTAAACAAGACAAAACGACAGCCTACAGAATGGGAAAAGATCTTCACTAACCCCACATCAGACAGAGGTCTTGTCTCCAAAATATACAAAAAACTCAAGAAATTGGACATCAAAAGATCACATAATCCAATAACAAAATGGAGTCCAGACATAAACAGAGAACTCTAATAACAGAAGAATCTAAAATGGCTGAAAGACACTTAAGGAAATGCTCAGCATCCTTAGTCATCAGAGAAATGCGAATCAAAACAAGTCTGAGATTCCATCTTACACCTGTAAGAATGGCCAAGGTCAAAAACACTGATGACAACTTATGCTGGAGAGGTTGTGGGGTAAAGGGAACACTCCTACATTGCTGATGGGAGTGCAAGCTGGTACAGCCCCTTTGGATGTCGGTGAGGCGATTTCTCAGAAAATTAGGAAACAACCTTCCTCAAGACCCAGTAATACCACTTTTGGGTATATATCCAAAGGATGCTCAATTGTGCCACAAGGACATGTGTTCAACTATGTTCATAGCAGCATTGTTTGTCATAGACAGAACTTGGAAACAACCTAAATGCCCCTCGCCCGAAAAATGGATAAGGAAAATGTGGTATATTTACACAATGGAGTACTATGCTGTGGGACAATGATTTGTACCCTGTCAATTGTATTTTAATAAAACACTGATTGGCTAGTAGCCAGGCAGGAAGTATAGGTGGAATAACCAGACAGGAAGTAGAGGCGGTTCAATGAGAACAGGAGAATTCTGGAAAGAAGGAAGTCCTAGTCTGCAGTCATGACCCAGCCACAGAAGAAGCAAGATGTGACTGGCTCGGTAAATATGGTACCGAGCCACGTGGCTAACATAGACAAGAATAATGGGCCAATATAAGTTATAAGAGTTAAAAAGAAGTCTGAGTTACCAGGCCAACCAGTTTATAACAGTAGACCTCTGTGTGATTTTTTTTTTTTTTTGAGACTTAACAACTGCAGGAACCAGGCAGGACAGAAATCTCAAACAACAGTACTACACAGCAGAAAAATATAATGACATTTTGAATTTTGCAGGCAAATGGATGGAACTAGAAAACATTATTTTGAGTGAGGTAACCTAGACCCAGAAAGACAATTATCACATGTACTCACTCATAAGTGGTTCTTAAACATAAAGGAAAGAAAACCAGCCTACAAATCACAATCCCAGAGAACCTAGACAACAATGAGGACCCTAAGAAAGACTTACATAGATCTAATCTACATGGAAAATAGAAAAAGACAAGATCTCCTGAGTAAATTTGGAGCATGGGAACCTTGGGAGAGGGTTGAAGAGGAGGGGAGAGTCAGGGAGGGGAGCAGAGAAAAATGTAGAGCTCAATAAAAATCAATAAAAAATTTATAAGATGTATATATAGACATGCTGGGCTATGGTAGTGCAGGTAAATCTCTGTGAGTTCAAGGCCAGCCTGGTCTATAAGAGTGAGTTTCAGGATAGGCACCAAAGCTACAGAGAAGCCCTGTCTCAACAAAACAAAACAAAACAAAAAGATATATATAGACACATACATATTGGACATTTCATCCTGATATTTATGGTCATATAAAGTAACTAATTCTAGAAAAACGTTTCATCTACCTTCCTGTACATGGTTTTTGTTTGAGTCTCTATCAGTTTTCTACAGTGAACCATGAGCACACCTCACAGTGACCTTTGAAGTCTCCATAAGGAGGATGGGGCCCTATAATGACAATGTTTTCTCCAGGACTATAATAACACCACTAAGCTGAAAAAGATTTCCTAAGGATTAGTTTTGAACTACAAACTGCTCAGAATAATTTTGAGGTGGCTAGCTGAGATGATCCAGTCTAACAGACTACTCTAATCAGGACTTGAGACAAACCCTGCACTTTCCCATTAGGCTGAGCGATATGATACAGCGACCTCTCCTAGGACTTAACCATTAATCCAAATTTCTCTTTTCAGGATCCACTAAAGATATTATCACCCCAGACAGCAGTAAGTAAATTTAAGACAATGATGCCCACATTCCCAAGAGGTGGAGTGGGTGGATTTTGGTCATTCAATGGGTTTGTCATTGTTTATGGGGGTTGGATACAAATTATTATTGGTAACGGTAAGGAAAAAAGCTAAACAAAGGAAATTAGATTCAAGGTTCTTGTTTTGAAAAGAAAAAAGGGGGCTAGAGATATGATGGAATAAAAGAGTAGATTACTGAATCTACTCTGAAAAGAAAAAAGGGAGGCTATAGATATAATAACATAAAAAGGTAGATTATTGAATCTATTTTTTAAAAGCAACTATTAGTTTTATGTTTTATATTGGATTGGATTTTTGTATATTATATGCAAATTTTGTATATTAATACAAATTTGAGATGCAGGTTAGCAATTAGTTACCTATTACAATTGAACCTGTAGTCACCTTAGGCATGTTTTCAAGGTCAAATAGAGATATATTTTAAATAGACAGGTCATCTTCAAACACTTCAGAAATCTACAGAATATGGCACTTAAGATGTTTTAATATGGCCTGAAAAGATGGCTCAGAGGTTTAGAGCATTGGCTGCTCTTTCAGAGGTCCTGAGTTCAATTCCCAGCAACCATATGGTGGCTTACAACCATCTGTAATTCAATTGGGTTCCCTCTCCTGCATGCAGACAGAACATTGTATACATAACAAATAAATAAATTTTTAAAAAGAAAAAAAAAAGATGTTTTAATATAATATGCTATTTTTTTATACAATGAGACACATCTGATCTTGGCAGCACCAATCTACTTCACAGAAGATGATAGGCACTGAAGAAAGTCCACATGGATTTACTTTCTTTGTGGCAAAACAAAGTCACTGGCAAGAAAATGCCCCTGCCTTGACTGCTGACAGTATGCTATCCTAATTGGACAAGCAGGACACAAAAGAGAGTGACTGCCAAACATTGTCAAGACAAGGTGGGACAGCCTGTCTGAATATCCTGCTTCACAGAAAAGTCTGTGGAATATTCTAGGCCTATAGGCCAAAGATGGATGCGCCAACATTGCAGAGGAATTTTGGGTGACTGTCCAGACAGCCAGCTGTTTCTGTCATTACTCACATTTTTTGGAAGTTGTTTGATCACACTTCTTGCTTACTTAGTCAATATTGTTTACTTCTTGGGTCTCTGAGGAAGTTGAAGACTAGATAGCTAGCTTTCCTTGTTTAATAGATGCAGAAAACTTTATTTTATTTATTTGTTTTGAAAGAATTAAAATTCTCAACCTGATGATTCTTTGACATGAGTGAAAGAATTAAAAAATAAAAGAAATAAAGTCAAAGTTAGGTACCCTCCTAGTCAGTCAAGGACCAAAAGATAAAGGGGAGCAACAGATGGGCACCATGACCCACGACTCACCAGCTAGCCCACCCGGGATAGCCAAAATAGGAGTGATAAAGAAGGGCAGTAAGACCCTGCCAAACACAGTGTCCTCGTCATGTCTGTTTTTGTGAAATCCAAAGTGAAACAAATCACTGGGCCCCAAAATAACTCTATGCTCTATATGAATTAACCAATGAAATACTTGTTGCTGGGTACCCTAAAGCTGCCTGCCCCAAAATCCTATATAAACTGCTTTGTTCTCTGAGCCTGGCATGCTCAGCAACCCGATTGCTGCAGCATCCACAGGCCTGTGTAACCAACTAATAAACGCCTCTTGCTTGTGCAGCCGAAGTCGACTGGAGTCTTCTCTTGGTGGGGAGCGTCTGCTGGAGGGTCTCCCCTTACCGGGGGTCTCTTCAGTTTAGTTAGCTAGTTAGGTTTTCAAGACAGGGTTTCTCTGCAGCTTTGGAGCCTGTCCTGGAACTTGGCTCTGTAGACCAAGCTGGCTTCAAACTCACAGAGATCCGCCTATATTTGTCTCCCAAGTGCTGTGATAGAAAACTTTATGATAGCCGGGCGGTGGTGGCACACGCCTTTAATCCCAGCACTCAGGAGGCAGAGGCAGGCAGATCTCTGTGAGTTTGAGGCCAGCCTGGTCTATAAGAGCTAGTTCCAGGACAGGCTCCAAAGCCACAGAGAAACCCTGTCTTGAAAAACCAAAATAAAAAACAAAACAAAACTTTATGATAGAAAGTAAATTAGGTACAAGACTTTGGACTCACTAAGATAGGATAGATATGGAATATTTACTCTGAATTTTTCAAATGCAAATGGACTAGACAGTGTTGATGTATTTATTGCCTGAATATATTGTATATAGTTATTATACTTATATATAGTCTTTCTTATATTAGTTATAGCATTTTTTATTTTAGACAAAAAAAGGAGAAATATAGTGGCTTATTATTTGTGTTTTAATAAAGTTTGCCTAAAGATCAGAGGGCAAAGCAGCTAACACTACTCAGCCATACAGGCCAGGGAATGGTGGTACCTTTAATTCGAGGACTCAGGAGACAGAGGCAGACCGATTTCTATGAGTTCAAGGCCACCCTGGGCTATACAAGATTGAATTTGTCTAAAAGAGAAACAGAGCTCACACAAAGATGATCCCAGCTCTTGGGATCCCAGCACTAGGGAGGTGGAGACAGGAGCCGTTTGTCCATATGGCTAGACAGAGAGAGGACTATAAAGGGAAGTGGAGTCTGAGGTTGGTGAGGAACATTGCTGGATCTCCCCTTTATCTTAGCCTTGGTAGAGGTAAGATCTCCTTAGTGCTTTGCTTTTCTGATCTTCAGCTTGAATCCCAATATCTGTGTCTGGGTTTTTATTATTCGTGCTACAGGGGCTCACAAATACTACAGGCGCTTTGGGGATGTACCTCAGTTGGTGGAATGCTTGCTTAGCATGCACAACGCCCTGAATTCTATCCCTAACACCACATAAACTAAGCTTGATAGCTCATTCCTGTAATCCGAGCACTTCAGAGATAGGAGTAGGAGGAACAAGAGTTAAGGTCAGCCTCAGCTACATAGCAAATTTGAAGTTAACCTGGCATACATGGGACCCTGTCTCAAAAACAAACGAAAAGGAGCAGCAAGATAGCTCAATGGGTAATGGCACTTGCCACCAAGCCTGACAGCCCGAGTTCAATGCCCAGAATGTAGTGGTGAAAGGGGAGTACCAAATCCTTAAGCAGTTTCCTAACCTCTACACACACTATGACACACATATGCCTATATACACTAAATAAATGACGGGGGGGGGCAGAAACAAAACAAATTAGCTTTACACATTATCACTGTTATCTAAGTAATAAATATGTGTGTTTACAATTTAAATAATTCCCATAGTTAATATATCTTTCTCAACACTTTATCATCTCTGTTGTATAAAAATGAACTCCTTGCATCTTTATTGCATGAATATTAAAAATGCATCTTGTTCATTATTTATTGTCCATTGTCCGGTACTTACTAGAGTGTCCCTAGAATGTCAACCCTGCCCAAGCAGAGGCCAGGAGCATGGGTGGTCAGTGACTGAGCCGTGACATAACTCCAGTACAGGGCCCCAAGTTTGGCAAGCTTGCTGTGTCTGCACTTGGCACAGTCCATGCATTGAGGGCTCTGCTATGCGGAGAAGGGAGTCTCAGAAAGACAAATAACAGTAGAAAAGCAGAAGCTGGCCCTGTGGTGGAGACCCAGAGGACGTCATGGTCCAGAAGTGAACGTCACTGGTAGGAACTGTAGGGCCTCAGGACCCTCAAGTGCAAGAGGAAAGGAGGCAAACAGGCTCCTTCCCTCTGGGGGTGCCCCAAACCTGAGCACCAGGAAGTGTTAGGTCTCCAACTGGGGACAAAGGGCTAACTGAGGTGCCTATTAACATATCAGGGCAGATGCTGGCTGCCAGCCTATTGGCAGCCCTAGCACCTGGTCTCCTCCTTTCATTTCCTCTTTCTGGATGTGCAGCCTGGCAGCACATCTTGGAGGTCCTGGATCCAGGCCTCAGGTCCCAGCTGTCTGGTCTCATTGAAGGCTTGTCTAGTTGAGCATTCCCAGCTTGCTTGGTCATACGGTCCACACGTGGTTCTTTCTGCTACAAATCTCTGGGCCCTTGTGCTTGGTGATTTCCATTCAGATCTGCGGCTGGCCTCAGGAGCCACAAGCTCCCTTGGGGCATCAGAGTTTGGGGATAGCTCTCTGGGGTAAAGGGCAGTTTGCCCCTGAGCTTGTCTTAGCCCTGGGCCTATACAAGTGCCAGAGCTACTGCTAGCAAGTTGCACCTCTGCGCTGACCCCCGTGGAGGGGGCACAGCCCCGCCTCACGTCTGTGAGGTAAAAACAGGTCAAGGGGTTTCTCTGAGCACACAAAATATGTGACAATCAGAGGGAATAATCATTGTGTAACCGCTTGGAAATCCCACAGTACTGTGCAAATGTTTGTTGCTGTATCGACCAGCCTCTTACTAGATAAAAATGTGTTTGTATTTCACAAGGATGTAGCACTCAGATACCAAATGAGGTGACTCCTGGTCCTACGTCAAACTTTCTGGGACTCAGTGTGGCACTTAGGTGTGCCTGGGAGAAAAGCAACATTGAAGGACAGAACAAGGTCATCTGGAAGGGCAACCTGATGTCTCCTCCTTGAACATTTCTTCCTCAGCCATGCTTTTCCTGAGGCCACCTTGCCAAAGTCCTGGCATCCTTTGTGGCTCCCTCTTTCAGACTGAGTGCAGCTGGCAGAGCTTCTTCTGATGTCTTTACTCTCAGCACATGGTAGCACCTACCTCAGACAATGCCTCATGCCTCCTCTCCTGGGCTGCGAGCTCATTCGCATCCGCATTCCTGTTTCCTTCAGGACCCCCAGTCATTGTCATGGGTCAGGATGGCAGTTTGGAGCTATTGTTCACCCCCAAATAACCTGAGGATAATGGCAGACAGGTCTCAAATACAACCTCAAATACAACTTGACTGGGCTCTCCTATGAAAATTCTGGTCTAGGAGCCTTCGGACTGGACTGTTAGGGTGTGTCTGTTTGCTTAGCTAACCAGGCTGGCCTCGCCTTCTCATCGCCCTGCCTCAGCTCCCCCATCTCTTTGGGGCAGAATTGTCTGGCCATGCCTTCAGACATCTTAGTCCCTTTAGCTTGTAGTGTGCACTCAGCCACTCACGCCGTGAGCCTGTTAAATACCAACTGGTTCTAAAGGCCACGTCACTTGGAGATCCCGCTGATGTCAAGGCCAAGTGTCTGTGGTACTTGCCAATTTCAGGTGATTCTGAGCTTAACACTAATGCAAACTAGTTAAATTGAATCTCCAGGTAGGGGATGGTACCCAAGGTTAAGCACATACTAAGCCAATGATCTACAACCAGGTCATACGCCCAGCTGTTGCCTTTTGTTTTTGAGACAAGGTTTCTCTATGTAACAGCCTTGGCTGTCCTGGAACTGGCTCTGTAGATCAGGCTTAGTATTAGGATCTAGAACTTTCTGAGATCCTCCTGCTTTTGCCTCCCAAGTGTTGGAATTAAAGGACTGTAACTCCCAGGTCTTTTTTTTTTTTTTTTTAAGGGATGTCTAATGTGCACACAGTTGAAAAAAAATTGATTTAGTAGGGTCCTGTCTACATGGAAATAAGTGAATGAATAAAGAGAACAGACAACCTCACTGGCTAGGTTAACTTTGGCCTCAGTTAACTTTGGCCTCCGTTTAAAGATATAGGTAAGTGACTTGGTGGAAACAGGCTTGGAAAGGAGCCAAAGGACCTGGGCGTGGCCTATCTCGTGCAAGGCCCTGGGCTCCAACTCCAGCTCTTCAGAGAAAAAAAGAGTTGAAAATGAGCCAGGACAGGGCCTCAGAGTTGACACACCCACCGGCAGTTGGACAGAGTGTAGAGGTTGGGACTGCAGCTGCTGGGGGAGGGCTGCCAGCGCTGAGGACTCTGCAGTGCGAGGCAGCAAGGGTCAGGTCAGGGACGACAGGGACAAGGAGGCTGCTGGAACTGAGGGATGACGAAGGGACAGGACATTATCTTCTGGGCAGAGGGAACAAAATGTGTACCTTTTCCTGTTCAGGGAGGGAGTCAGGCCTAGGGACAGAGCCTGGGGGTGTGAGGGGAGTGGTGGAGACCGGCCCAGAGGACTGCAGTAGTCTGGGAAATACACAGAACAGAAAAGGAAGGTGTCACTGACCCCTGTTAGCGGATGACTGGAGGTGACTGTACCTGGGCAGAGCTACTCATAGTAATTAAGACTTCCCTGATAGTTTGGACTGATGGACTCTGGGGGCACATGGCAGATTCCTAGAAAGCATTTGGGGGGGGGTTGGAGGAGGGCAGAGAGTGCTTAGAGCAAAGAGACCCCAGCAGCATTCCCATGTGTTGCTGTGGAATAATCTTTTTGTACACTGTGAATATATGTCACTCTGATTGGTTTAATGAAACACTGAATGGCCAATAGCTAGGGGTGATTTTCGGGGCAGAGAGAACGCTGGGAAGAAGAAGAGCACAGATGCCATGAGACGCAGAGCAAGCAAGATGGGCAATGTGGAGATGAGGTAATATAACACAGCCACGAGGCAGAAAGTGAATAGAAATGGGTTATGTTATAAGAACTAGTTGAAACAAGCCTAAGCTATGGGCAAAGCTTTCTTAATAAGTCTCTGTGTTGTTTATTTGGGAACTGGCTGGTAGAACAGAAAAATCCCCTTACAGCATACCTTTCCCCAAAGACCCAGATTCTAAGTATGCTGGGCAAGCCACCACCAAGTTAGCCTCCAGGCCTCTAGAAGTACTTTTGTTTATTTATGTTTGTTTATATATTTATGGTTTTTTGAGACCAGATTTCTCTGTGTAGCCCTGGCTATCCTGGAACTTGCTTTGTAGGCCAGGCTGGCCTCTGCCTCCTGAGTGCTGGGATTAAAAGTGTGTGCCACCACTGCTCAGCTACTAGAAGCCCTTTTAAAAAGCCTCTGCTCTATGTCGGCATTTTATTTTGCCAAGCACAGTCTCCCTTTTGGCATCAGAAAACTCAGGCTTTGTGAATGGCTGTAGAAAAGAGACACCTTTACGGGTGATACCACATTCTGACCTCTCTGTGTGTGGAAGAGGCAGGTGAGAGGCCTCAAGTCTTGCCTGAGGTGATCAAAGGAAGCCACAGGTGGAGGAGGCACTAGGACCTTGCCAGGATACCATGTTTGGTGAAACCTTGATGGTGACGAGAACAGACAGGTTTCTGGAACACAAGGATGTGCAAACCATGAGAGATTGCACAGGACAACATCCCCTAGTGTTAGCCTGGGATAAGGCCAGCAGCAAAGCGGAGGAGCCAGACGGTGGACTGTCCCACGTGCCATGTCAGGGAGAGCAATGAGACAGGGAAGACTGAGGCTAACCTGAGGAGCGGTGTGAATACACCTGGGCTACGTGTCTCCGTGGAGGCTGCAGGTATGCAGAACAGTTTGAGGATCTGAACAAAAGACAGAAGAATGAAGGATGGGGACCAAAATGGAAAGCTAGCCTTATGAGGAATTCCGATTTTAAAAATAAGAGGGTTTTTTTTTGTTTTTGTTTTATCTTTAACAGATAGACAAGAACAGAGAGCAAAGGCCCTCGTAGCTCCTGACAAGACGCTAGAGGCCTGCACTGTGGCCTGTAGCACAACAGGACTTGCTGGCTCTACTCCAGACGTGAGTGCTCTCGTGATGATGGATTTTCACACTTTTTAATCTGTTACGCCCCAATCGTATGTGTAATCTCAATATTTCCCTTCTCTACCCACCCCCAACACACAGGGGAATAACCTTCCCGTTATAAACTGAAATTAATGATTTATGCGTATGAACACACTAGATACCTGCCTGGTTTCTTTGTTTTTTGAACAATACAATAATACATTCGAATAGAAATTCACAGATGCCAAAGCAACATAAGTTTGAGGTAAATGCCCTTTCCCCAATTGTCTGATTGTTCTAAACCATAGTGTGGCCTTGTCATTATTCTGTGATCCAAAAACCCGTCCCTTGTGCATCTGTCAGGGAGGTTTGCACTAACAGGCCCCCCATCTGACCTTTAAATCTCCTCCCGCTGCTGTGGTGACTTCCTCTACCCGCCCACATTCCATCCGCTCATCCTCTGAGACCCCATTCCAACACCTCCTAACCTATGAATCCATGATCCCTGATTCCCTCTCAAGGGAAAAGCCCTCATACTTTGGCTTTGGAGGCTTCATTTTTGTCCTCTATCAGACTGAACTCCCTTAGAGGCCCTTGAGCAGGTGCCTACCTCCTCAGAGGGGTGTCCCTAACTGTGTGGCAGAGGACGCTATCAGTGTGATCCAACACAAAATGACAAACTTATTTTAAGAACTGAGGGTTGGGCGCTGGAGAGGTCACGGTTAAGAACATGTACCTGAATGTGGCACCCACACGGGACCACCCAGCCATCTGTAATTCCTGCACCAAAGTGCCCGAAGCCCTACTGTGGCTTCCTGGACACCTATACACACGCACTAACATGAAATCTATTGAAAAAAAAGTGTTTTGTATTTTTTTTTTTACGTTTATAGACTCGATTGCGTGATTGTCTAGGTGAACTTTGTGTAAGATAAGGATGCTTTGCAACACCAAAAGACTGGCATGCCTGTTTCCTGACGCAGGGAGGCGTGGTCTCCGAGGGGAGGTGTGGTCTTCCACACTTTCCGAATAAACTCTGGGCAGGCTGGGGACACCCGCCTAGAGATGATCCTTACTGGTGGAATTACCCCAATCTTTGTGGCGAGCACGTCACACATCCACGAGTCTGCCAAAGAGCCTCCGTCCAGCAGGGTAACCTCTTCCCTTCGGCCAAATTCTCACTTTTGTCGCCATCAGCCCTGTACAAATCAGAACCATTGCACGAACGTCACAACACCGAGGAACACATTCACGGAAGAGATGAGTAACTTGCCCAAAGACACTCAGAAAGTGCCAGGGCTATAATTCCGAGCTGGGTCTCCGTTAACGCGTGGCATAGTGAGCTTTCTAAGACCCCACAAACTGTGAGCTTCTAAGGAAAAAGCGGCTGTGTATGACCTCATGCAGACACAGGTGTCCTGTGGAGTGCGGTGACAAAGAGCTCTCCACCAAGCTTTGAGAACACTGAGCCTTCACGCACGCGCTATCTACATCCTTGGGTCTCCAGGAACTCGACAGGCCTCACGCTAGAGGACGCGCTGGCTGTTTATGGCACAGCGAGGCCACCGTACAGCCTCGGCTTACAGTGAGGGGGGACTGACGGCACCCCACAGCCTGGTGACAGGAGTGACCGAGTCGCTAACGGATGCAAGGCAGCCCAGGGCAGCCCCAGCGGCCGCCACCCTCTGAGCGAGGCGGGGTCCTGATCACGTGGTCCGACGACGCTGCTTCTCCCCACCCCTGCCTGGGTCGGGCCTGGTCTGCGCCTGCGCGGGCGCGGGCTCGCTCGCCGGCCGTCCTGCGGGCGGGCGCCCGCCGCCGTGGGTGAGTCCTGGGTGGGGTGGGGAGCGGCGGCCCGTGTGCCCCAGCTTCTGCAGAGACAGGCGGGAGGCTTGAAGCGGGGCCGCGGCGTGCTCCCGCATCGCGCCCGTGGGTCCGGCGGCTCCGGCCCAGGGCCCTGTCGTGCTGCGCGCGGCGCGCTCGGGCCCGGAGGCGCCCGCAGCCTGGGGCGGGGAACCGCAGGCCCCCGGAGGGAATCGGCCTTTGTCTGCGCCCCCGCGGGATCGCGGCGACCCGTGGCTCCCGTGGTGCTGGCGATTCCGCCCAGCGCCTTCCGGTCCTCACGGAGTGCGCAGATGGAAGCCTGGAGAATGCTCGTTCCGAGACACCATGTTGCAGCGGCGGGCCGTAAACAGTGGAACTGAGCGGGGCGGGTGTCAACTGTTCCATTCTGTCTGGATTGTTAGTGTCCAGTTTAGGTAGAGGGCGTCAGCGCCTCAGCCATATTTACGCCTTTTAGCGTAACCTTTGCCTTGTCCCTTACGGGCTGAGCAGCTGGTCCTAGTGCCCACCTTCTGCTGTTTGTTTTTTTCCTTCAGTCTATTGAACAGGCATGCCCAAATGGACCTCCGGGCCTTTGCTTTGAAAGGATTCCTAGAATCGGGTGCAGGGCACACGAGCAGCAGACCAGAGTCACGCCTTGTGTGAATTCTTGTGACACATCTAACAAGAATTGCCTCTAGTCTCCTTTGTCAGATAGAAGGACGCTGAGATAGTGGATTTAGTGGATTTTTGTCAAAGATGTTGCTTTGTATTTGCAGTGGCAAAATCCTGCTGTAGCTCATACTTGACCCTCACTAACCTTGTTTTTGAACACTGACTCAGAGCTGCTGACTAGTGGAAGTTCACATCCTTTGAGAATTACAGTCACCCTCTGCCCTGTGTTTGGACAAAGACCTTTGTCCTAAGGTCACATCTGAGTTTTGCATATCCCTGTGGGCTGCAAGTTACTTTGGGGATTTAGAACTTGTGCTCTTTCTTGCAGCACAGAAGTTTGACCCTTGGGTGAAAGTTGACTTTGCTCCCTTACCTGGTGATAGGTATTGTGCCTCGTGCCGCAGACTAGGGCAGTTATGGTAAATAGATTTTGTAGTAAATTGCAAAGGATTATCATTTCTGCAGATATAAGTAGAAACCAGTTTAGCAGGGTTTAGTCATGTTCAGAGTATAGTAATCAAACATGCCATGTCTTAAATTTTTGAAGAAACATGCCCGGTGATGGTGGCGCAGGCCTTTAATCCCAGCACTCGGGAGGCAGAGGCAGGCGGATCTCTGTGAGTTCGAGACCAGCCTGGTCTACAGAGCTAGTTCCAGGACAGGCTCCAAAGCCACAGAGAAACCCTGTCTCAAAAAAAAAAAATTTTTTTTTGAAGAAACATTTGGGGAGGGGAGCGGCTCTGATGTGCCGCTGTGCTCTGGTGGAGCTCAGAGAACTTTCCAGAGTCAGTCTTTGTTCCATCTTGTGAGTTACTGGGATTGAACTCAGCTCACCAGGCTTGGCAGCGAGCTCCTTTGCCTGATGAGCCTGCTCCTCCTTTTCTCAACTCCTTACAAGACACTGCTGTTGTCTTTCCTTCTGTTGCTGCCTTAAGACCCTGAGCCTGGACTGCAGAGAGGCTCAGCTGGACTCACAACCTAGTCACACCACCCTTATGGGTGGGGTGCAGTTTACAGGAAGTCAGTCTGAAGTCTGGGACGTTTTCAAAACATTACTTCTTGCCAGGCAAGGTAGTGTTCCCCTTTAATCCCGGCACTCAGGAGGCAGAGGCAGGCAGATCTCTGTGAGTTCAAGGACAGCCTGGTCTACAGAGCAAATTCCTGGACAGCCAGGGCTACACAAAACCCTGTCTCACGGGCTGGAGAGATGGCTCAGAGGTTAAGAGCACTGACTGCTCTTCCAGAGGTCCTGAGTTCAATTCCCAGCAACCACATGGTGGCTCACAGCCATCTGTAATGAGATCTGGTGCCCTCTTCTGGCCTGCAAGCACACATACAGACAGAACACTATATAGATAATAAATAAATAAATAAATCTTAAAAAAAACCTTGTCTCGAAAAATAAACAAAAATTACTTTTTTTCTGTATAGAACTTTTAATATTTAATAATATAAATGTTCAACAATATTCCTAAAATTCCTTATGATAGTTTGAAAAGAGGTCCATAAATAACTGACTGCCTAGGCTGTTTTCTGTTTGCTTACTAATGAGCCCCATTATTACGGCCATAAAAATTGAATGAAGCAACTTTTGAGGGGGAGGGGTGGTTCTGTGACAGGGCCTCCTCTGTGTAGCCTGGTTGTCCGGGAACTTGCTCTGTAGTCCAGGCTGGCCTTGAACTCAGAGATGGCCTGCCTCTGCCTCCCAAGTGCTGGGATTAAAGGTGTGCATCACACCAGGCCAAATGGAGCAATTTTAATTTACAGAATTTTGTTAAGCAACAGAAGGACCAGTTCTATAAAAACAAAAAGTAAATATGGCCTTTGTTTTGCAGTGTTGAGAGGATTGAACACACAGGTAAGCATTCTTGCTGAACAGCTCCAGACACCAACAAAAGTTTTTATTGTTGAAGTGCACCAATAAATTGAGTTTGTTCAGGACCATAGGTGTGAGCAGCTAGTCGATGCTGGCTTTAGAACTTAAAGTATATATTGTTAGCTCTTCGTGATGGCAGATGCTGGCCAGCCTCTGCTACATACTGAACTCTAGGCAGGCCAGCCTTGGCTAGATGGTAAGACCCTGTAAATAAAGTGTTCAGGGTGTAAAACTGAAATTGTCTTTGAATTTATAAATTGTTAGGATCTTATGTGATTGTGTACATCTTGTTGATTTGAGGGTTTTGTTTTTTTTTTTTTTTTCTTTTGAAACAGAGTCTCTGTATAGTCCTGGCTTTCCTAGACCTTGATATGTAGACTAGGCTCTGCCTCTGAATGCTGAGAGCTGAGATTAAAGCCTGGGCAACCACACTTGGGGCTTTTTGTTGATTTTAATGTTAACTATGAAACTAAAAACTTACAAGACATATCAGGCATTTCTGTGCCAGGTTTTAATTTCTAAGATTTTGTATAGTCTAAGATTGGCAAACATTAGCTACTCTTATATTGTCGAGTACAGCACTGCTAAGAGTTTTCAGTCAGGCGTGGTGGTGCACACCCTTATCTCAGCACTTGGGAGGCTGAGCAGGCGGATCTGTGAGAGTTTGAGGCCAGCCTGCTCTACATAGAGAGTTCCAGTATAGCCAGAGCTACTTAGAGAGATCCTGTCTCAAAACAAAAACTAGTTTTTAGATAGGCCCAGTAGTACCTATAATTACAGCATTTAGAGGCTGAGGCAGGAGGATTACGAGTTTATAGCCAGGGTGGACCAGGCTATAAAGCAAGACCTGGTCTCACACTAACAAAAGTTTTTGCCTCATATCTATCAACTGGAACCGTAAAAGGCATGGATGGTGAAGATCAAACAACTAACCATTACCAGGATCAGTATTTGGCAGACCTTTCGAGTGCCTATGGAACATTATTTTAAATCCACTGTATTAAGTAACAAACCTCTGTACATTAAAAAAGGAAAGGGACTGAAGGTGCCTCAGAGGTTAAGAGCATATATTGCTCATCCAGAGCATATGCCTGACTTGGATTCCTAGCACCCACATCAGGTGGCTCAGCCCAAAGAACTCTAACTACCGGGGGGGCCTGATACCTCTCCAGGCACCTGCACTTGTGCATAGACCCTCACAGACACATACATGCACACACACATAGTTTAAAAAATGAAAGGGAAGTAATATTGTCTCATTCTGTAGAGGTTTAGAATCACATCAGATATCCAAATTTTTGTTTTGGAACTGGGGAGGTGGGCAAGAATGTTGGCAGTCAGTGAAGAGTTGGTTCTTGGTTGGGTATTAGGGACATTAACAACTGATTACTTTGCTCAAGAAAAGGGGAACAAATACAGTTAGACATGAGTATAGAAATTAAACCAGATTTTTTTCTTTTAAGGAAATGCAGCCAGACTCCAGAAGTGAGAAGGTTAACAATGGAAAACGTTGGGAAGGTTACCAGAAAGCTGTCGTCATCAATGCCAGGCTCGGTCAATGTCACAGGTGAATTCTTACAAACTTTGAAGTACCAAATAGTGACGATAGCATTTAAATTGTCCCACAGTGTGATGAAAGACCACGGATTTGCTCTTAGAAAGCCAGTAGAACAGCTTCTGGAACCTGATGTAAAAATCAGAAACTGGGGTCTCTGGGGAACGGTGTGGGAAGTGGAAGACAGAATGCTTAGCAAGTGGAAGTTGGGAGGTTGGCTTCGTGGCAGAGTCCTAGCTCAGCACCCACCGAAAACCAAAACGAAAGATCTTGGCAAATGTTATTTAGCTAAAGGATATTTGGCCATAGCCAGGAGGGTCCTCTCCATGTGCTGACGCTGGGGGTACAGCCTTTGACTGGCAGCAGCTGCTTACAGTGCTTTGACTTTCTCCTCTGTGCAGAGCTGAGCTGCATTATCAGCCCTACTTTGGCTCTTTTGACTTTTTGATGGTGCAAAAGTAATACGTGTTTAATAGGAACTGCACCTTCAGTGATTTTCACTGGCTAGTGATCTGAGTGGCACTGTGCTCCTTTGCTAACGGCAGGAGCAGTGAGCCACAGCTCCCGGTAGCCACACAGCGGCAAAAAGCCAGTGCTCCCTTCCTAAAATGTGGTGTTCACTGGGTTAGGTGTTCTAACTCTTCTTCAGGGACTGGGGGTAAACCCAGTGGTTGACTTTGTGATTGACATGCATGAAGCCCTGGGTTTAATCCCCAGCACCAAAAATAGTTTCTGACATATTTTTATCTCAAAATGGATTTATGAGGATACAACCTAAGGAACATCTTTACATCAAATAAATACTTCAGAAAAGAACAGTAACATAGTTCAGCCTTGTTGAGCACCTTCTGTACTCCAGACCACTTAAGGGTGCTCTCCATGTATTAACTCAATGAGTTGAGCCAGTCTCTGAGGTAGGTAACTTCTGTGTCTCATAAACAAGGCAACCGTGACTTGCCAAAGCTCACAGGTACATGTGTGGTAGAACTGGGATTTTGATCCAGACAACTAGTAGGTTCTAAGGCTCTGATTCCAGTATCTCTGTGACCATTTCATAGCTACCTAAGAGCATTTGACTAAAGTTCAAGGTAAATTCCAATTGTAGGTGCAGGAGAAGGTGGTGGAGCACAGGTCCCTGCTAAGGCCGGAACTCCTAATAATTCCCCTGTGTGTGCTATATTCTGTCACACGTCTACAGCTCCTGACTCTTCTCTGAGCCTGCGCTCTGCCTTCTGCTTTCTCTTTAATGGTTTGTGTTTGTTTGTTTGTTTTTGAGATAAGGTTTCTCTGTGTAACAACCTTAACTGTCCTGGAACTAGCTCTTGTAGAGTAGGCTGGCCTCGAACTCACAGAGATCTGCCTGCCTCTGCCTCCTGAGTGCTGGGATTAAAGGCCTGCACCACCACACCTGCTCCCCTGACCCCACAGCCCACGTCATCCTCCAAGTGGCTATATAATCAAGGATGACCTTGAACTTTCGATCTTTCTATGTCTACCTCTAGAGTGCTGGGATAACATGCTTAAATCACTGTGTGACATTGGAAGAAAAAGAATTTAAGAGGCTTTTGTTTTTGTTCAAATCAAAGACCTAGATAGTTTGTCTGACCAGTTTCATTTCCCATGGACACCATGCAGTGTGGCTTAGGTTTGTACCTTCCCACCTCTTGAGTGGTGCTGCTGTGAGCATAGGCTACACCCCTGCAGCTGAGGCGCCGATCCTTTGGCAGGTCTGTGTGGAATTTACCAAGAGTGCTGTCGTCCATAGCACTGTGCCATTCAGTCCCACGACTAGAACACCGGAGAGCCCATGTCACAGTCCCTCTAGTGCTTGTGTTTGTCGTTGTTGGCTTTTGTGGCCTTTTTAAAAATGTATTTGTGTTTACGTGCATGCATGTGCCCCGATGTGCCTGGGAGGTCAGAGAACAACTCTCGGGAATTAGTGCTCTCCTTCCGCTTTGTTCTGAGCTGTGGTCTGTCCAGCTGCTCCAGGCCGCTTGTCTTTTCAAAGTCTACAATAGTGGTTCTCACCCCGTGGGTTACAACCCCTCGGGGAGGGGGGGGTAGGGGATCAAATGACCCTTTCACAAGGGTTGAATATAAGATATCCTACATATCAGATATTTACATTATAATTCATAACTAGCAAAATTACAGTTATGAAGTAGCAATGAAATAATTTTATGGTTGGGGGTCACCACATGAGGAAAACTTTAATATGAGGAACCACATTAAAAGGTTACAGCCTTAGGGAGGTTGAGAACCACTGTTCCAGTGGATTCTTCTGCCCCTGCCTCAAGTCCTTAGCTCATTTTTTAATTGGATTATTTGCTATTTTGCTGCTGATTTGTTAAATGTGGTCTCTTAATATAAGAGAAGTAATCTACTTATGAATATAAGGGCCTTTGAGAGGTGGCTCCATGGTTAAGAATGCTTGCCACCATTTCAGAGAGCAGCTGGGGGTTCACAACGACCTCTGACTCCAGCTCCAGGGGATGATCCAACACACTCTGCTAGCCTTCCAGGCACCTGCCAGCAAGTGCATGCAACTGCATACGCTTGTACATAGGTAAATAACACAGTAGGGCATGGCGAAACATCTTTTTCATCCTAGCACTCAGGAGGCAGAAGAAGATGGACTCTGAGTTCAAAGCCAGCCTTATCTATAGAGTGAGTTCCAGGACAGCCCGGACTACACAGTGAAACCTTAGAAAACAAAAACAAAAAAAGCCAGGTGGTGGCGGCACATATCTTAAATCCCAGCACTCGGGAGGCAGAGGCAGGCAAATCTCTGTGAATTTGAGGCAAGCCTAGTCTACAAGAGCTAGTTCCAGGATAGGCTCCAAAACTACAGAGAAATCCTATCTTGAAAAGAGAGAGAGAGAGAGAGAGAGAGAGGGAGGGAGAGAGAGAGATGTAGTATGGAGGGTTGCTTTTGGTTCCCGGCTGCCTGGCTAGCTTAGCCCCGAAATAATCACACACAAACTGTATTAATTAAATCACTGCTTGGCCTATTAGCTCTAGCTTCTTACTGGCTAACTCTTACATATTAATTTAACCCATTTCTGTTCATCTTTATATGGCCACGTATCTGTGGCTTACCCGCTAAAGTTCCCACATCTGTCTCCAGAGGGGCTATATGGCGTCTCTCTGACTCCACCCTTCTTTCTCCCAGCAGTCAGTCCAGTCCTCCCTGCCTAGCTCTGCTCCACCCTGCCCTGCTCTGCTATAGGCTCAAAGCAGTTCTTTATTCATTAATGGTAATCACCCCATACAGAGGGAAATCCCACATCAAAAAGAAAATTTAAAAATACTAAAAATTTAAAAATACAGTCAAATTACTGTTTTGTCCCCTTGGGGTGTGGGGTGGTCTCGAGGCAGATCTTGCGTTATAAGCGAGCTGGCCCCGAGCCTGCAGTTCTCGCTTCAGCTTTCTGAGCGCTGGGATGACAAGGAGCCAGGCCTGGCTAGAGCCAGCTGTTAACCGTTTTTTGTTTTAAATGTTTTTAAGTTAAATTTCTATTTACCTTGTGTGGGGGTAGCACACATGTTATGTGAAGGTCTGAAGACAACTTGCGGGAGTCTGTTCTCTCCTTCCACCATGTAGGTTCCAGGGATCAGACTCAGGCCATCGGGCTTTGTGGCAGGCACCTTCCCGCTGAGCCATCTCCTAGGCCCTGTCTTTTGTTTTTGGAGGGAACTTGGGCTTGGTGACTGGAAGGAAACAGACATACAGCTAGGACTTGGCGTCCTCTCGGTGAGAGCCAAACTCTCTATGTATCTTCAGATCTCCATCTCACTGCAGACATTCCAAATCACTGTGACCCCGGGGCAGCTCTCCAAAGTGATGCCATGTGTGGCACACAGACATCATCAAAGTATTTTGGCCCTACCAGGTACTAGTTATGTCTTGAACAATGAGGACCATTGGGGCTTTTTTTCTTTTTTCACATATAAAACTAGAAAAATCACTTTATAGTTTGAAAACTAAATTTATGGAAAATAGAACATAATACATACTTTAACCTCATTTTCCTATAAGCCTTCACATCCCGAAATATGCAGCTTGTTCCCACAGGCCTTTAGTTACCTTCAGCATTAATACACACACTGTTATGGACTTGCTCACTTGGCAGACTCACTATCTGTGGCTTTATTGTCTTGGAGGATTCAGTGCCTAGCAGGAGACCAGAGTTCACAGGTACGAACGTTAAACAAGTTGAGTGAATGGCATGATTCACTGCTGTATCTCCTGGAAGAACTTTATCCTGTTGTTTGTTTTGCTTTGTTTTTTTGAGACAGGGTCTCACTAGAAGCCCTAGCTGGCCTGAAACTAGGCTGACCTTTTGACTTCCAGTGCTCCTCCTACCTGGTTCTCCGGTGCTGGAGTTACAGATGAGCCTGTAGCTCCCGGGACAGGTGTGAGTGTTTCAGTAGGCTGATGGGCTGTAGCGTGGGGGTGGAACAGCCAGTGTTTAGTAACTGTGCCTATTGGTCTTGGTATCCCTTGTTTCAGGAGTCTCTAAATTTTTTAAAGCGTTGTTGTAAACCTCAGAAAGCTTTTGCTTATATGGATTGACATTTAAGATTTTAGGGATTAAAATGAATTTTAAATAGTAATTGCTGTTAACAAAGCAATGATAAACCTATGGCCTGCTGATATCACATTTTTATGAAAAATGACTGTTGCATTCTGTGCTCTCTTCATTTCCATGAGGCAAATGTGCTTTATAATTTTCCATACATCCTTCCTGTCTGGCTAACAGATCGATGGAGTCGTCTGTCTGTCCCTTCATTCAGTCTGCTCTAAGGGTTGTTGGGTGGAAGTGATTGCAGAGTAGCCAGTCTCACATGGAGTTGAAGGGGAAGACCCCAGAACTCCCCTGTTACTCTTCTGAGCATCAGTGATCTAAAGCTAGGCATGGTAGAGTGGGCTTTAACTCTAGTCCTCAAGATTGTGAGTTGAAGGCTGATCTGGGCTATGTATATAGCATAGCCTATGTATATAGACTTTCTCAAAACGACAGCAGCAACAACAAAGCCCACAGAAAACGACTGACCTGCTGTGCTGTGTGCATGGGTGGGACAGCAGCCCCCTGAACCTCACCAGTATATACAATTAGCAAAAGTAATTTTGTTTTTAGTAATAGTCCGGTTTTAAAGGGAAGACGTCGAGTCTGGAAATTGGAGAAGGGATTGGGGCGAGTTTGTGTGTCTCACTCTTTGTAACCCCTTCGTCATGGATTGTCTATAGGTTAAAACGCTTCCCCAGAGAAGAAAGACCGTAAGCACCATGATGGGCTCAGAAGCGCATGATAAGAGGCCCCCAATGTTGACCTCTTCAAACCAGGATCTGTCTCCTCACATCGCAGACGTGGGTGAAATAAAGCATTACTTCTGTGGCTGCTGCGCAGCGTTCAACAATGTGGCCATCACGTACCCTGTTCAGAAGATCCTCTTTCGGCAGCAGCTGTATGGCCTCAAAACCCGGGATGCGATACTCCAGCTGAGGAGGGATGGGTTTCGAAACTTGTATCGTGGGATCCTCCCCCCGCTGATGCAGAAGACAACCACGCTGGCGCTAATGTTTGGTCTCTACGAGGACCTGTCACGCCTGCTCCGCAAGCATGTGACCAGTGCTCCCGAGTTTGCCACCGGAAGTGTGGCAGCGCTGCTTGCCGGGACAACAGAAGCCATTCTCACTCCATTCGAAAGGGTTCAGACTTTGCTTCAGGACCACAAGCATCATGATAAGTTCACAAACACTTACCAGGCCTTCCGGGCCCTGAGATGCCATGGAATTGCAGAGTATTACCGAGGCTTAGTGCCTATCCTTTTCCGAAATGGATTCAGCAATGTCCTTTTCTTCGGCCTTCGGGGGCCCATTAAGGAGCATCTGCCCACTGCCACCACAAATAGTGCGCATTTGGTCAACGACTTTATCTGTGGAGGCGTGCTGGGTGCCATGCTGGGGTTCTTGAGCTTCCCAATTAATGTGGTAAAGGCTCGGATCCAGTCTCAGATTGGTGGGCCGTTCCAGTCTTTCCCCGTGGTTTTCAAGACAATCTGGCTCGAGAGGGACAGGAAGCTGATCAATCTCTTCAGAGGCGCCCATCTGAACTACCATCGCTCTCTCATCTCCTGGGGAATAATCAATGCGACCTACGAATTTTTGTTAAAGATTGTATGATAAGGTCACTACAGGAAATGTTATTCTCAACCAACTAGACCTAAAGAGAGTGCAATTTGTCTTTGTTCCTAATTGGCTTAAATACAGGTTGGTGTAAGTCCAGGCCATAATAAGTTACGGACAAAGCATTGGCAAAAACATAAAAGGTTTCAATGGGCAGATGTCAGGGTTTTGGTTTGATCATTACTCCAGAGCTTTAGGCTGTTACCTGGTAACTAGCCGTGTGTCTGATGACCTTTTCAGGGCAGCTGTGAGCCAAGATAGATTCCTTTTCCTCCCGGAAGCGGTTGCTAGGCCTTCTGTGTGGAAGCAGTGGCATCAGCAGCCAGAGCCTGTGCTCCTGGCCTAGGGCTCCTCAGGCCACCTTCTCACCTCCTTTATCGCTTCCCCGCCCTTAGCGGGCTCATCTTCATTAAACCCCAGCTTGCATGGTGGGCTCGAGCATCTTAGCTGTTTAGTTTCATGATGAATTGTCGGAGTTAGCTTTGAGACTAAGTGCTGTTGAGATAGCCATTATCCACACTTTTTATTTAGATTTGGTAGGATTAAAGAGCTAATGAAAGCTTCCATTTCACTGTTTAGCTTTGAACATTTTTTTGTTTAATTCAGAATGTGACTTTTACACCCTTACAGAATGTTCCTGTGCTTTTTTACTGAATTCATTGCCAAAAGATAGGGTGACCAGTGGGACATTGTCCCTTGTGAGTAGTACCTGTCGTGTTTGTCTGTCCTGTTCTCTGGTACTAGACTTTAAAAATAAACACTTCCATAAAGTTTTATTTTGGGAATCTGTTAATACAATTCCAGCTTATTTTTCTTGGTGTCTCAGCGCTGCAGAGTGAGGTGCGAGCCGGGGGCGGTTTTGCCCCGTGCTCGCTCTTATTTCTCTGGAAAGAGAGTCCTTCAGCGTTCTGGCATTTTAGGTGCCGGTTTACCTCTGTGCCATTAGAGCAGCGTGAGAGGATGTGGTTGGTCTGAGCGACAGCACCTAACACCTAGAGCTCAGGGTGTGCTTAACTGGCAGTCGGGGCCAAGGAATCCGCAGTTAGAATCTGGGTAAATGGTGTGACAAACTCGCGGTCCAACTGAACTCACATCCATTCTGGAGAGGTCACTTACGAATCTTAAATAGTTACATTTCTTTCCCAGAATTTGTTATGAGAGCCAGCTTGTCTCTTTTCATGGTGCTGGGGATTGAACCTAGGACCTTGCACATCCTAGGCAAGTGCTTACCCACTGAGCTACACTCCAGCCTCCCCGTTTTTTTTTGTTTGTTTGTTTTTGTTTTGTTTTTTTGTTTTTGTTTTTGAGACAGGGTCTCAATATGTAGTCCGGGCTGGTCTTGAACTTACAGAGGCCCACATGGCTCTGCCTTCTGAGAGCCAGGATTAATTAAAGGCATGAGCTGCCATCCCTGGCCTCTCCAGTCTTTAAAGATTTCCCACAGCTTTGCCTCGCTCTGGCTGATTGCATCCAAGTGCTTACCCTACAAACTGAAATCAGACCCTCAACTGGAGTTTGCTCAAAGTGTCTGGGGCAGGTAATCCAGAACAGCTGTTTCCTCTAACTACATTAAAGCAGGTTAGAGACAGTAAACATCCTGCCGGCTAGGAAGGTTGGGAGGATGGTGAGCACTGGGGTGGTGGTAACGGCGGTCAGCGCTGCAGAGCAACACTGAATGGAGGATTGTGTGCACCGCAGCCATCATGCAGGTGTGAGGGCTCGGACGACAAGGATTTGACCCAAATAAACTTGAGTAGTGATGTGACTTCAGTTAAGATGTGAAGGGGATGAACTTTGGTGCCGTGACCTCTCACCCCGTGTTGACACGTGCAGCATGGCAGCGCAGGGCCGGGCCGTGAGTTCATCAGGGATGGCACCTTGGCCCCGGGCGTGAACTTCACGGGCCGCCAGTGGCAGTGTTCCCTTAGCACTCCGTGCCGGTGGTGGACGTTGTCAAGCGCTCCTGTGTCATACATGAGCATTAGAAGGGTTGGCTTTGGCTTTCGCTGGCTCAATTATGTGGCGTCTTGCAGCAATTACTAAACTTCTCAATGACTTTAACTTGTTAACTTGAAGCATTTTGTCACTCAGAGCTCTCGAAGACTAAACTGCAGTGTGTTACAGAGACGGCTTTGTCTCCTGTAAATTCAAGCTTGACAGAAAGCTCATAACTTGCAGCCCACTTTGTCTGATCTTTTATGCCAGAATGTAATTCATAGATTCTAACTAGTATGGTGATGTTTTTTACAGGCAACCCTGATTAAAGAACTCTGAAAAGCTTTAAAGTGGCCTTTCTGTTACACGTGTGGCACAGGTGGCTCATGAGCACAGGACCCTTGTGTCCCGTGCGTCTTATCTGATGCCGTCAAAAACATCATGAGTTTGCACTTCACACAGCGCTGTGAGCCTTCAGGACTGCACCGGTGCCGACACAGCCTTTGCATGGTGGCAGATTGGTGTCTTATTTCATTTGTGGTTAGAGACAGACATCCGTGCCTGTCAGCATCCGCCTTGTGGTTGGCCATGTAATCACTTGCTGTCTGTTGTGACCCTGTGCAATAAAACAGAACTGTACATATATATATAGTTTTATTTGGGTGCCCGAAATTCCTGAGCTCAATTACAGTGTGGATCAGGCCGCAAACTTGTAAGGTGCCGAGGGCTGGCTTTGCGGGACTGCCATCGAATGGTTGGAATGAGACAAGTGCAGCGTGGGCCCGGTCAGAGGCGGGGCTACAGGCTGTTGGCCGTAAGGCACGCATACTTGGTTTATGTTAAATGTATTTTTTCTCATGTACAAATAAATGCACATCAAAAATTCGAATATGTTCTTTTGAGATTTAAAGATTGCTAGTTTTGTTGTGGTTTCTTTTGTTTGTTTTTCAGGACAGGGTTTCTCTGTGTAGCTTTGGCTGTCCTAGAACTTGCTCTGTAGATCACGCTGGCCTCAAACTCACAGAGATCCACTTGCCTCTGCCTCCTAAATGCTGGAATTAAAGGCATGCGCCACCACCCATGGCTGATTTCTAGGTTATAATGCTCTTTGCTTGCCAAATTGGTGAGGAGGTGGGTCTACATATTGCAAGAAACAGAACAGATTTCTTGTAATATGGGTCTACATATATTCTTTTTATATTAAAAGTGGCCAAATACATATATATATATGGGTCCACATATATTCTTTATATTAAAAATGGCTAAACAAAGCTTTGGTTGCTTTTTTGAGTTGTGACTTTGAGTTTGAGTAAATCTGTTAAATATTTGTGTTAACTTTTGGGAAATTGGAATACAATTTGGTGTTTTGTGGCTGGATGGTCTTTTAACCACTGTAGCACGAATATTAAAAAACCCAGAGACAGATATTGGGGTGCAGCCTGAAGATCAGGAGAGCAAAGCAGCCAGCCACTGGCTCTTACTTCTACCTCAGACCGAAATGGTGATCCTGCCCCCATGAATCCCCAGAATGAGACTGAGCTGAGAGCTGTCTCCTCCGGTCTTACATCCCTAGCTAGTGCTGGGATTAAAGGCGTGCACCACCACTGTCCAGCCTCTGTAGTTAACTAGTGTGGCTACCACTGCCTGGTCCATAGGGCTGACCAGTGTGGCTCTTTTACTCACTGATCTCAGGGCAAGCTTGCTTTAGTATATCACTACATACCACTAGCGCATTGTGGGGGTGTGGTAGAGTAGTCTACCAGTCTTTCTGTGGGTGAGCATTAGCGTACTGGCTCAGCAGTTCACCTGAAGGCTCAGCAAGGGCCACACACATCTTATTTAGTAGGAGGGCTTGACCTCACCCTTACTGCAGGGACTTTGTTTCTTAAATGCTTCTCTCCGCTGTTATAGATTTCCCCACCCACATTGTAATTCCGTTTGTCAGTCATTTCTGCTGTAAAGGCTCCCCTCTAAACTGTGCTTCCTGGGGAAATGGGCTGGATGCTTGTGCTTTCTCACCTTTGGTCTCCACTGAGGACTTGCTGCCATCAGTAACGGACTGTGGGCGTGTCTATAGGGACAATTCTTTTTTCCTTCTTTGGAGATGGAGTCTCACAGTGTCATCCCAAATGTCCTAGAAACTCATTATGTAGGCCATGTTTGCTGGGATCTCACAGAGAGCCACCTGCCAGTGCCTCTGAGTGCTGGGTTATTTTCTTGATTGCTAATTGATTTAGGGAGGACCCAGCCTACTGTGGGAGGTGTCAAGTGGGCCTAGGTTCGTGAGGAGCAGAATGTGACCTTGGAAGTGAACCAGTTGGCAACTCTCTTTCCTGTTTTCCACTTGGGCCCCTGTCTCTGAACTCCTGCTCTGCCCCCCCCCATGGCGGACTGTAAAGTGAAGGAGACCTTTCCTTCCTTAGGTTGCCCTTGGTCCGTGTTTTGTTACAGCAGCCAGGAAGCACATCCAATTTTAAATTACCCCCGACTGGAAAAAACTGAAGTCCTATAAGGGGTAGCTAGGCGAGGGAGACTCCAGTCTAGCATTTTAATCTGATTTTTGTTTAGGTACCCAGTATTGTAAAACAGCCTCTTTAGGGCAGAGCATTCTGAGTATTGAGAGTCTGCACTTAACACAGAACTTTGGCTTCCCAACAAATTCCGAAGGAAAATGGAAAGCTCTTTTTAGTGAATGCTGTGTCCTAGGCTGCATTGAGTTGTGTGCACCCCACCCCCACCCCCTGTAGGGAGGTGTTGTAAGAAATTGACCACAGTCATCCATGTTCAGTAGACGAGTGTAGAGCTCGTCAGTAGATCACAGATAAATGTGGCAGCAAGCCCTTCTTCCTGGCTGGCAGGCAGCACCTGCCCGGATGGGATGCCTGGGCGCTTGTTAGCTTCTCTCCCTTAGGGCTGAAAAGCTTTGGTTTGCTATGGAACTAGACTCGGGTGTCAGAAAAAAAGGAGCTCTCCCAGCCTCCAGAGGATGGGGCGTTTGGAGTGCTACACAAGCAGGAAGGACTGTACCTCCCTGAAGAGCCAAGACCGTGAGGGATTCAGGGGGCATTTCGAAAAATGTAATTAGCAACATAAAAATCACTGTTCTGCACCACAGGGAAATGCCGATCATTTTTCCTGTTCTCTAGGCTGACACCTTACTTGGCAAAGCGGTCAAATAAACTGTTTCACTTCGGCACATTGGAGTCAGCAGCGCTCTTAGGAAATGAGCGTGGGTGTTGCTCACAGCATGTAATGGCTGCACTCTTGGTTTAATCTGTAGGGCTTGAGCTGTGTCCCTGATTAGGGGCTTGGGGGACAGGGTCCCAGGTCTTTGAACCCACTAAGGTTCATATCCCATAGAAGAAGCATAATCTCATCCCAGACGTTGTCTTTATCATAGGTCCCCCAGTTCAAAGATGGTCTTTTTTGTTATTAGAATATGCTGCTGTTGTTTCGTTTTTCGAGGCAGGTTTTCTCTGTAGCTTTGGAGCCTGTCCTAGAACTCGCTTTGTAGACCAGGCTGGCCTCGAACTCACAGAGATCCCTCTGTCTCTGCCTCCCAAGTGCTGGATTAAAGGCGGTGTGCCACCACCGCCCGGCTTCAAAGATGGTCTTAATAGTTTAGTAATTTCTTCTAAACATCAAAGGGCTGCATAATATATGACCCCACTAATACAAGATTAGATTTAAACTTTATTTCAGCTACTCCTCAAAAGTTAAATGTTTAAACTGGGCATGGTGGCGCACCCCTTTAATCCCAGCACTGGGGAGGCAGAGGCAGATAGATCTCTGTGAGTTCAAGGCCAGCCTGGTTTACATAGTGAGTACCAGGCTGTTACACAGAGAAACCTTGTTTCAAAAAAAGTTAAATATTTAACAGATTTACTCAGACTCACAGTTACATAAAGCAAAAGTGCAAGCAAAGTTTTCTGTCTAGCCATGAAGACTACTGAAAAGAGGAGACACATGGAGAGGTTGCTCTCCACACCTGAGTCTCTGCTGGGGGAACTGTCTGCTTGAGAGTAGCCGCAGGGGTGAGGAAGGGGCCGGAGGACTCTGTTTAGGGAGTTGGGGTTCACAAGCACATTTGTCTAAACTAAGCTAATATATAGTTAATACTTGTATTTCATATGTAAATTTTATTTTAAAATTGCACTATAATTGTAATGAGTTTTAGTAGAATGAATACAGATGAAGCAATTCGAAATGTGGCTGAATCAAATGGATTGATGAGTATTGGGTAAGCGATAGAAGCGGTAAATGTCGGCAGGGAATCTTGGTTAATGGATGGCCTCTGTGGAATCCTTTCAACTTTGTTGTGAGCATTTAAATAATAAAATGTTAGAACATGCTGTTTATTTTATTGAGTGTCAGTAGATGGGGACATAGTAGTGTCTTGCATGCTGGCAGGACATCTGTGAAGTTATAGGGCTATGGAAATGCTAGAAGGAAAGAGCCAGCTGGCCTAGGAACTTCTTTTCTAGGAATGATAAGCCAGGTTGCTCCCACCACCCTTTAAGGCCCAGAGTGCCCACCTTAGATTGTGACTGTTCATTCTGTGTTTGGTGTTGGGGGTCAAATTCAGGACTCATGCAAGGCAGGGACTCTGGACTCTACCACCAGCTCTTAGTGGAACTCACTCTGTAGCCCAGGCTGGCCTCGAACTCACAGAGATCCGCCTGCCTCTGCCTCCCGAGTGCTAGGATTAAAGGCGTGCGCCACCACTGCCCAGCCAATTAATTCTTTCTGAATAACTGTCACAGTATGAGCGTCTGCCCACTTCTGACAAGAAAGCACTGGGGTAAGAGTCATGGTTTTGCTGTCTGTAATTTTTAAGAAATGCTAGGAACGCCTTCAATTAAATCCACTTGTTTTGGTTTGAACTTTGTGTATGGCTGTTTTGGCTGTGTGTGCATGCAGTACCTGCAAAGGCCAGAAGAGGGTGTCAGACCCCATATGGAACTGGAGTCATAGACAGTTGTGAGCCACCTTGTAGTGTTGGGAATTGAATTCTGGTCCTCTGGAAAAGCAGCCAGCATTCTTAACTGCTGAGTTATCTCTCCCACCCCTCAATGTTATGTAACAAAAAAAATGATTTTGAGTTGGGGTAGTAGTTCACGGCTGTAATTCCAACAGTCTAGGGGGCAGAGGCTGGAAGCTGGCTACATGTTCAAGACCAGTCTATTGGTAACCAGTTCAGGCCAACCAGGACTACATAGTGAGTCCTGTCTCAAACAAAAACAACCCACTCAAAGAACAATTTAGGTAATAACCCCTTAAGAATAAATACAATGGATATATCAATCTATTTATAAAAGAGCTTGATATTTTGTATTTAATTCCTCCTCCCTCATTACCTAGTATTTAATGTTTGAAAAGCCTTCTGTTCACATTGAGATTTGGATCCTTGATTGTACCCTAATAAAAACTGTTTTATTGAGGAGAGCTTAGTAGTTAATGTACACACAGCAGTGGATCATACTCATAATGTAAATGGTTTCCTAGGGAACTAGGGTTATATATATATATACACATATATATGTATATATATATACATATCTATAATTTTATTTTCAAAGGCTGGGGATCCAACTTGTCTCCAGGTTGTTAAGCAAACTTGCTACTTAAGCCCTACACAAATGTTTTGAATTATGTATCCCCAGCTGTTTTCTTTCATTGTTACTGGCAACGCAGGGGCAGCTACTTACAGGTCTTACCAGAGTGCTTTAGCGCCAGCTTTCCTCCTGACTTAGAAAGGTCTGCTCCTGGA
The DNA here is from genome assembly GCA_004026605.1 of Ondatra zibethicus. NCBI lineage: Eukaryota > Metazoa > Chordata > Mammalia > Rodentia > Cricetidae > Ondatra > Ondatra zibethicus. Next base: position 311,833 of record PVIU01000246.1, read on the forward strand.
AAGCTGACCTCAGAGTAGCTGCTCAGGAACTGAGATGTTAAACGGGGAGAGGCTGGCTCCAGCGGAAGCAGAGCTCCAGTGCTGACATTTGAGGATGGTGGGCCTGACGGAAGACACTGTCAACCGCAGAGTTGTTTTCTCGGCAGGCCTGGCCACCCCAGAGAACATGTAAAGAGAGGACCTCTACACACACATACTATGGCACTCTTTCACACACACAATAAAAAACTTACACATGAAAAATTTAAAGTTGTTTTCTGACTGACTTTATTATACAGTGATCCATCCAATAGTCATTTAAAAAAAAAAACAAACCTTAATTCTAACTTGTCTCTGTTTCTCAAACTGTGGTACCCAGAGAAAAATTTAAAGCTGTTTTCTGATTGACTTTATACAGTGATCCATCCAATAGCCATAAAAACAAAGACACAAAACCCTTAATCCTAACTTGTCTTTGCTTCTCAAATTGTGGTACCCAGAGCTGCAGCAGCAACAGAAAATCGGGCAGACAAGTGGTGGGCCCTTTAGACAGGCAAAGGCAGATATCAAGCGGAGGACTAACATCTGTGGCTTAGCTCTTCCAGATGATTCCAACGTGCATTAGAGCCCTCTGCTGTGGGAGGGACTGGGAGGAAGAGGCAGCTTGTCTACGTCACTGTTCAGAAGGAGCAGACTTGCCGGGTGGGGGATGGGTTGGGAGCGAGCATGAAGTGAGAATTACGGCGGTGACGCAGCTTCTAGCACAGACTTCTGATTGCGAACAAGGAAGAGTTGTTCGGGGCCTGCATAAGCTTCCCATCACTGAACGAAATCAATCAAAGTGGGAAGGATGTCATGAGATGGCTCAGCAGACAAAGGTGCTTGATACGAGCCCGATGACTAAGGTTCAGTGCCCAGAGCTGAAGGTCAGGAAGCATGAAGGGACCTCCACTCCCACACCACGGTACAAGTACACCCTGTACCCCTACGTAATAAATGAATGTGATAAAATACTTAGATCTCAAAAGGTGGGAGATTTGATTTGGCTTAGTTTTGGAGGCTCCAGTTCATGGTCTGCTGACTTCACTGTCTGGGGCTGTGGTGACAGCCAGGAAGCCACTGCCCAAATGAACAGTCCCCCAATTAGACTCTGTTGTTTAAAGGTTCTACCACCTCCTTGCAAATGTGCCCTGGGTTAGGGAACACTGCAGACCCAAACTACCACAGGGCTAAGTGCTGCTGGGACTGGGGAGACAGGATGGCAACTTGATTGGAACTAGGTGTAGAGTTACACAGTTGTAATTCCAGTTCTCAGGAGGCTGAGGCAGAAGGATCAAAAGTTTGAAGCCAGCCTGAACTGCATAGGGAGATCATCTCAAACAAAAACTAAAAATCCCGTGCATGAGTGTGTGTGTGTGTGTTTTCATATGCACATGGGTGGGAGCCGGAAGTCAATCTCAGGTATTGGTTCTCAAGCCATACACCTTATTTTTTAAGACAGGGTCTCTCACTGGGACCTGGCAGTTCCATGCTTAGGCTAGACTCAATGGCCAGTGAACCCTAGGAATCTGTCTGTTTCTGTTTCCCAGCTCTGGGATTCCCAAGCACTGACCAGCCCATTGGATTTTTATATGGATGCTGGAGGTGAAACTCAGATCCCTGCCAGGCATGGTGGCACACACCTTTAATTCCGGCACTTGGGAGGCAGAGGCAGGTGGATCTCTGAGTTCAAGGCCAACCTGATCTATAAATGAAGTTTAGGACAGCCAGGGTTGCACAGAGAAACACTTTCTGGAAAAAAACAAAACAAAAAACCCCACACATGCTAGTCATGATTATCAAAACCTGTGTTAGAGGGACTCGCTGACCTGTGGGGAGCTACAGGTGGGAATTCCCAGTAGGGAATTGTGGTAAGGTATAAAAGGGAAGCATGAGAGCGTCCTCTCCAAAGACTCCCTGGGCTGGAAGGAAACCTAGACTCCAGTGGGAGTGTACACCCTCAGGATGTCTTCCACTCTCTTCCTGTGCCAGCGCTGCAACCAGCCCCTGAAACTCTCACAGAAGCTCCATGCGATGCAGGAAGGGCCCTTGGATGCCCAGCAGCATGCCAGCCCCTCCCCAAGGGTCCGGACCTCCAGCAGCCCCCTTCCTGACTGGGGCAGGTCGTCCCAGGAAAGTGCCTGCTCCACCTTCACTCTGCTTGGTGAGTTGACTGCCCAGAGAACTTTGAACACTATCCAAAATGTTGTCTTAGAGACCTTTGAAATCCTCTCCGGCCAAAAAGATGTGGACCACCCGCTCTGTGTGGACTGTATGGACAATCTTTTGAGGGAACTAGATGCCCAGCTCACTCTAGTTGAAGCTGACACCCAGAAGTACAGAAGTTTCCTGGAGAGAGAGTCGCTGGTGAGTGAGGAGGAGAGGGAGGCCGTGCGTGTGGAGCTCTGGGCTGAGCTGCGGAGTCTGGAGCAGGAAGAAGCAAGGCTGGCTCAGGAGCTGAAGGACGTAGACTGCCATCATGCAAGAATAGCTGCCGACCTCAGAGCAGCCCAGGCAGAGAGCAGGGAGCTCGAACAACAGACAGAGCAGGATTTGAAGGACTATGCTGCCTTGAAAATGGAACAGCTGGAGCTGATGGACGAGCTGAGCAGTGTGGAGAACCGGTTGGAGTATGCCCAGAAGCAGCTGTGGCGCCTGAGAAAGACCGATATCTTCAACATCACATTTACCATCTTGGATGAGGGCCCGTTGGGCATTATCAACAACTTCAGGTTGGGCCGCCTCCCTGGCATCCAGGTGGGATGGAGTGAGATCAACGCCGCCTGGGGACAGACAGCCTTACTGCTCTTCAGCTTATCCAAGATAGCTGGACTGCAATTCCAGAGGTACCAACTAGTTCCCTACGGGGACCATTCCTACCTCAAGTCCTTGACTGGTGATGGGGTGCTGCTGTTGTTCTCAGATGGGAGCCACAGTGTCTTCTACAATAACAAGTTTGATCGTGGGATGAAGGCCTTCCTGGACTGCCTGCAGCAGTTTGTGGAGGAGGCTGAGGAGGAAGGCCTCTTCCTGCCCTATAGGATCCACGTGGAGGGAGGGATGCTGGAGGATGCCAGGGGCAGTGGTGAGTGCTACTCCATCAGTACCTACCTGAACTCGGAGGAGGAATGGGCAAAGGCTCTTAAATTCATGCTTACCAACTTAAAGCTGATTCTTGCTTGGGCTTCATCAAGGTACTGTTTTAAGACAGAACCAGACTGGAGCCATTTTGAATAAAACTTCCATTTTGAATAGGGGTCAAATAAAGTTTAAGTTCACAAGACCTCCCTGGGTAAATGACATCCTGCTTGGCAGAGAGACACATGTATGTGGGTAACTGATATCCTGACTTCAAGTTGAGACTTCGGAGTGAGTGGGGGGCAAGCCACCCTGGCACACTGGAGTAAGTCAACCAATGAGAACAAGATATGAGTACCACATAGATAAATGTTCCTAGGAATGTCCCCTATCCCTGAATCCTGATGGGTAGAGAAGTATAACTGTAACTTGGTACAGATGTTGTGATTTTCAGGCATAAAAGCATTGTAACGTTCTGGCTTAAGGGTCGCAGCTCAGCTCCTGTGCTTGTTCTGCCACTCTAGTCAATCACTAGCTAAAACCAATTTCTTGTTTTCTGCATTGCCTTGGTGTGCTAGTTGTGTTGGCTCCAAGCAGACTCTATAATGCTTGTCATTTTAAAAGTTTTAAAATGAGTTTTAAAACAAGATGACAATGAACTCATCTTCTAAAATACTAGGGAAATAAGGTGGCACAACTCAGAATGTAACACGTTTGTGATCCAAAGATATCATTTTGGCTTTCTTGAGAGACGTTCTCTGTGGCTCAGGTTGACCGTAAATCCTTGACACTCCTCCTGCTTAGTCCTGAGTGCTGGGATTACATGAACCAACCAGGAATGAGTTTTAAAATACTGCCTCAGAGGCCCTTGGTTGATCCCTAGTACCAGTTATGTGTTGCTGAGAGCAACCCAGATGTCACTGCTGCACTGTGTCTCTTTTCCTTCTTTTTCTTTGGCTCATCTTCACCCAAGCATTCAAAATGATGGCGGGGGGGGAGGGACAAAGACATAAGATCGCTCCTGCATTAAAAATGATAAAGAGATGAGGAGGGAATTGGCTAGAGATGAGTGGAGTCGGGGTAGCGGGGAGAAAAGCTGAGGTTTGAACTTTGAGAAAACTGTGTGTGGAATGGACCGCTTTTGGAGGGCGGCAGTCATGAGGTCAGACTTCAGGGAGTATGAAGGCTTTGAGTTTTGTACTGCATGAGCCTTCCTTTTCATCTCTAAGACAATTTCAATAAATGTTTACATTTTCTGAAATGAAAACCTGTATCAGAAAAACATGAGAACATGTATGTCACTGGTTTTGCAGGGGGAGAGACAGTAACCTAGAGAAATCAAGGCATTCTCACTAGAGTCGGAAGGAGCATAGCCCACTCGTGCTGTGACTTTTGCGTAGGGACCCATGTTGGACCAACAGCTAGAATCTCATCCTTGCACTAGTTTAAAGCACCAAGTTCATGAGAGTTTGTTACAGCACTAATAGGAAACTAATATGTATTATTTAGAATGCCAATTTCTTATCCAATTAAAAACTTATTTGCCTTTTTTGTTTTTAATCTCACTATGTTACTCTGGCCTTAAGTGTGTGATCCTCTTGCCTCAGCCTCTCAAGTGCTGTACTACAGGCATGTGCCACCATGCCTCGCTGGAACACCCTGTTTTTAAGTAGCCCCAATATGTCAGTGAAAGAAGTCACAGTGAAACTTAGAGCTACAATTTGTTAAATCAATTCATCTAGTTTGGCAAAATAATCTGAATTGAATGACACTCTTTCTTATTTGAGTTTTGAGATGGGGTCATGCTATATCACCCAAGCTGGCCCTGCCCAGGCACAAGTGATCTTTGTATTTCAGCTTCCAGAGTGCTTGGAAGTACAGGCCTGTGCCGCTGACCTGGAAAAATCATTCTGTTCTTATCTCTCTAGTACAGGGAGAAACTTAGAACTTTGACTTTTAAGTGTTATACTTTTTCTTCTGCATATTTTTTGTTGTTTTTTAAGACAGGTTTCTCTATGTATATCCCTGACTGTCCTGGAACTCACTCTGTAAACCAAGCTAACCTCAGATTTGGAGATCCTGCCTGCCTCTGTCTCCCAAGTGCTGGGATTAAATGTGTGTGCCACCACTGCCCAGATTTGCATATGGTTTTTAAATGGCAATAGATTAATAGCATAATTGGTAAATAATCAAAATGTGGAGCCAGGCTCCTACTGATGGCACGTGCCTTTAATCTCAGTACTCAGGAGGCAGAGACAGGTGTACGTCTGATTTTGAGGCCAGCCTGATCTACATAGTGAATTCCAGGCCAATAAGGGCTATATTGTGAGCCTCTTTCTCAAATAAAAAAAAAAAAAAACCATGAGAAAAAACAAACAAAAAATTTAGCCGGGTGGTGGTGGCGCACACCTTTAATCCCAGCACTCGGGAGGCAGAGGCAGACAGATCTCTGTGAGTTCGAGACCAGCCTGGTCTACAAGAGCTAGTTCCAGGACTGGCTCCAACGCTGCAGAGAAACCCTGTCTCAAAAAACTAAAAAACAAAAACAAAAAACCCCCAAAATTTGACATGAATTCATAATTTCTTTCTGGAGGTTACATGATCCGAAAAGTTATTACCAGTCTACTATGCCTCTGTCTCAACCTTATAGTCAATCCTGATCTAAAAATGTATACCCAGGTGGTGAAAGTAAAATATTTCAAGTCACTACATTTGATATCTCATTGATCTTTCAAACATGTTAATCATACACAAAAGTGTGTCAAATGTTTGCAAGTAACATTTATTTCTTAAAATCACATAATGAGGTAGACATGTACCAAAATATTCAGGGCACATATAAAGGTTTAATAAAACCTGGAGATTTTATGTAGGTATGTGTGGTGGTCATCTGTAATTCTGTCTATCCACTCAAAGGCTTAAAATAATTCAATGGAAAAGGTAAATCCATTTTACAGTCTAAGAAAGTTTATCTATTCTGAAATGAACATTTCACATACCAAAAACCTTCTGGAAGTAGCTTTAATTATAGATTACAAATTAAGGAATGAAGTCATGCACTTTGTAGCTATCTTTGGAGGCCTTTACTTAAAGGTAGGTGGGCGATGTGCAATTTACGGTTCTTACACTGTCCTAAGTGAGAACTACTTACTGTGTGAGTTACGAGCCGCATGAGGATGCACCACAGGCTGGACGTAACCAGGATGGAGCCTGAGTTACTCCACAACCTTCTAATGCCAGCCCGGCTGATGTCTGTTTCCTATACTTCTATAGAGAGACCTTAGTTTTATCTCGGTTCCTTGAGTACCTAGTACCAGGCATATAATAGGGTTCAAGTCCATGTTCAATGAGAATTAGAACCCTGATTTAGCTTTCAAAATCAATAAATACCCAGAGGAAGACAGCATACTATTTAAAAACGAAACAACCACCCCAAAACAAAACCAACCAAAACCCAACCACCACCACCTGATACTGCCGCTGGGGCTTGATAATTTTTCCATCACATTCTGGCTTCATGAGAACTTGAGGCCGCACATAGTGAAGGTTCACTTGACTCATTCAACAGCTATTTATTGAACAACCACTCTGTCAGATCCTCTCCCGGGCACCATGGATACAAGAATAAAGAAGATAGCCCTGCCCTGAAGGAGTGCACAGTCTAGCAGACAAACCAATAGCACCTTAGACCCTGCGACAAAGTGTTCTGGTTGACAGCTTATTAACTAGAATATTCCAAGTTTGTCAAAAACACAAACCTAACGTTTCACCAAAAAGAGCTTTGGGAAAGCTACGGATTTGGCCTACCTTAAAGACTGTGACTGGATTTAAATCCTGAACATTTTTTTTATTACTCCGGGGGGTCACCTACAGTGACACTTCTATATACATACATTCAAAAGATGTGTGCATCAGATGTGCTCCTCGGGGCTTTTGGCTGAACCTCTGTCAGCTCGTTTATGGCAAACGAGATTTTCCTGTTGGCGATAATTTCCACCACGTTTGAACAGGAACAGTTCTCAGGACGGTGGCAGGAGTTAGCCCTAGGATGTAGACGATCGGTGGCCGTGAGTGTGATCATCAAGCCTACACTTCAATGGTTTCAGTGGCATCTCTATAGTCCTAAGCCTACCTGGAGCTTCCTTTTCCTTCCTCTTCTGCACTCCTCTGTTCTTAGGAGCGGGCAGGACCCCTCTGACGTGGGGTGCCCTTCTGTATGTTGTTTTACCCCTTGCAGACGGAGAACTGTGACCGCTGTGCTCGGCTTCAGTTCAGCGCTGGTCTGGGACGAGGCGGCAGCTCTGGCTTACACGCCCCTTACTTGCCTGGCCCACCTTTAACTGCGGGCTTTATTTTTCAGATGGTGAGTAGAACACAGCCAAAGGAGCTGCCTCACTGTGTGCCCAGTTTGCCCAGTTATTTTTGTAGGCAGTGACCAGGACTGATTAACTCATGTCACAGCCCATAAGACAGCACAGAAGAAAGTAGGAGCCTGTTAGAAACAGGCGTGCTGATAGAATACATTACTTCACAATATACATTTTTAAAGCTAACAATGAGGCAAATACATAGTTGAGGGAATATTCCTAAGAGATTTCTCACATTTCTTATAGCCCTTTGTGTTCTATGAAATATTCTACATGTATCAGAGCTCGTTGTGTATTTGCAATAATACATCATGAATGTAATCTAACTTCATCATGATAAGGTGAATCAGACCGAGCATGCTGTTTAAGAAGGCAGAGAGGTAGACTACCATACCTACAGAGACTTACATCAAAAATAACTACAAATTTAAAATTTTGGCACTTAAGAGATACACATTAGTTATCCAAACAAAATCCACATATATGGATTCCTTCATGACCAACAGAAGGTGTTACTGAATGGATCTATACAGCACCCAAGGACCACTGGTCACTGAATGAGGATGACTGTCATCAGGAAGTTACCAGACCATATCCCCTGCTTTTGTAAAAGTCAAATGAAAGCCTGGCATGGTAGTGCACACTTGGGAGGCAGCCTGGTCTACACAGTGAGTTCCAGGACAGTCAGGTCTACACACAGACCTGACTTGTCTCGAAAAAAAACGAGAAATAAACTAAAAGCCAAGTGTAACATACACTTAGGGACACAGTGCTGCATGGTCCAGTGTGAGAGACACCAGTCTTCTAAGGGATTCTTGGGGCGTTTCCCCTCTGCTCCCCTTCTAGAATGACAGCCTTTAAGATTCCATGAGCTGACCTGGTCCTAGATGCAGGAGTAGGAAACATCAACTTTCTATTTTCCTTGCGTTGTTCCCTTAAAACTTTTATTGTGGCTTCTTCTTAGGGATCTAACAGGGAGAAATAAAATAGACATGATTTGGGCTTTGTGAAAAAACAAAAAGACACTTAAAACAAATAAACTGGGACTCACTGCATAACTCTGGCTAGCCTGGAACCTTAGCATTCAGACCAAGCTGACCTCAAGCTCACTGAAGATCCACCTGCCTCTGCTTCCCCTGCGCTGCGATTAAAGTATGTGACAACACCAGCTGTGATCACTTTTTTTAAAAATAATTTTTATTTTATGTTCACTGGTGTTTTGTCTGTACGGATGTCTGTGTGAGGTGTCAAGCCCTGGAACTGGAGTTACACACAGGTGTGAGCTGCTATGTGGGTGCCGGGAATTGAACCTGGGTCCTCTGGAAGAGCAATCAGTGCTCTTAACTGCTGAGCCATTTCTCCAGCTCCATGGTCACACACATTTTTAAAAACAAAAGACTCTTATTTTAGCCCTTCATTTCCTGATTGAAAATAAGCAACTACTGTATATTTGATGCACCTAAATCATTCAACATAGCATTCCTATCAACAGGTGTTCTGAAGGAAGCTTTTAGCCAGAATAACTTAGTTACCAAGATTTACCAACAATAACTTCATTATCAATTATAATATACTTCTACCAATTATAATAGAAATGTCTGAATAAAACAGTAAAAAGTACCAGATTTTTCAGACTGTTCAAATGAGACCTTAAAATGGCAATATGTAACTTTTCCCAATAGTACAGGTTTTTTGAGGCCCTTCAAGTCTTGGTTAATACTGATTTTTGTCTTGGCCCTGACTCCACCTCAGAGAGGGCAAAGGTTCCCTGCTGTACTTGCTGGCTCTTTTCAGTTCTCATCTCTGTGGCTTTGCTTTCACACAAAGCTATCCTCTACATTTTCAACACCATGAGTGCAGCTTGCTTTGTTTTTAGCTTAGGAATGGCCCACATGTATGCCTGGGGTGATGATCTTCAGTCTCATGGAAACATCAGTGTTTGAAATGTTCTTCTATGCAGCACTGAAGGCAACAAGGCCAGCCTTGTAATAAAAATTTGCAGAAGATATCAAGCTCATACATTAACAGACCAAGGTAGCTCATCCTTCACAAACTAAGGGGCAAAATGGTAGAGAAGTCAGTACAGACTTAGTAATAAAATAAACAGGCAAATCTGGGTCTGAATCCAGTGCTGCTTGGGAGGGAGACTTGCACAGCCTGAGTTTGATGTTTTTCCCCCCAGGAAAACCAGAGAGAGCATAGACTCCAGGTAACAGCTCGGTTATCATAAGGGGAAATAAAAAGCATCCCTCTTCGAAAATTGCTTTTGCATCCTTCTGAATTCTCCCATCCAGGCCTGACCCTCCTTAGCTTCTAAGATGAGTTCATGTGCTTTCAAGGGTAATGTGGCTGTAGACTATCATTCTGAACTCTGTATTTGCAACTAAGAGCACAGCAAAGAAGTAACTCACCACCTTAATATACTTATGTCTAAATTAGTTATAGAAGCAAGCCTATGATTTTCACTGAACTTGGCTGTTTTATCAATGACTACAAAATTTCCAGCTTTTCTAACATTTATGATAAGATCTAACTTTTAAAGACTGCCCCAGAGCTAGCATTGTTCTTAGGGAGACACAAGCTCTTACAGGTGTGTGAATGGTTGATGGGCACTATAAAGGACTGTGCATTTATTTGTGTATTTGGGCTGTTTAAACATTTCCGTAAGTTTAAATACCTTTTTTGCTATGGATGAAACTCTCAGCATCTACTCCCATGGCTGCCTATTCCAATCTGATCATCGTATTCACAATAATATAACCTAAAGACAAAATGCTCATAATCACTTATTTTTTTTTTTGTTTTGTTTTTTTAAGACAGGATTTCTGTGTAGTTTTGGAGCCTGTCCTGGTACTCGCTCTGTAGGCCAGGCTGCCTCTGCCTCCTGAGTGCTGGGATTAAAGGCATGTGCTACCACTGCCTGGCGTCACTGATGTTTTTAACAGCCATCATAATACAGTAGAAACTGCCTTGAGCGAGGAATTAAGAGACTTGAAGCTCTGGCCTTCCCACTAACTTTGTATGACCTTAGGCAAATCATTTAACTTCTTTCATTTGTCTAACGGTGAAATGAATACTATTTCAAGTTATTTGCTACTCTAAAATTGCTATTGTTGATTTATTATTATTACTGTTTAAATAGATGAAACATCTTGTAGGAATTTTGTTAAGCACCAAATGGGTATAGAAATACCTACTGCAATTTCAGGTTGTTTTCAAACTATGACCTGGAGGCCACCTGGATACAGATGATTTAAGGTTCTGTTTATAAACAGAGTCCTGTTCTTTCCCTGCCTAAACCAGTCTTCTAAGGTCAGGCCCAGATTCCTGCATTTTTCATACATCCTTCAAGGATTATACTGCATCCTAATATTTGAGAAACACTGGCCTAAAGGGCATGTGACCAAAGAGAGCAAGGCTACTGCATGGCTTAAATTATTCCAGCTTCTAACATATCTCAACACAGTGCCAATCAATGTAGCAGAGACTGGAAGGATGCTGCCCATTCAAGACAGGAGTAGCATTGCCTTCACACCTTGCCTGATACTTTCCATAACCAAAGCAGAGCCAGTAGTGCTACTCAAGTCAAGGACTATCAGGTTTATGACAGCAGCTTAAAAGACTACAGCTCCTTTCTTAGTGACGGAGAGAGCTGAGTTTATGCTCTCTGGCTGAAGGAACAAAGAAAATAAAATCTTTTATTTTCCTCCCACCCTATTACTGTGAACAGCTCATCTGTGTGATTCAAAGAATCACAGCCAATCTAAGCCAAATTAGTCTTCTCACTCTATGGCCAGACACTGTACCAAACTAATGAATAAATCTGTACAACAGAGATGACCGAGCTTATTCCTTTCCTTTCCAATGCTGCTGACAGGAACAAAATACCAAATAAAGACACATGCTGGAGATTTTAAATTCATACAAGTAAAATAAATTACAATGAGGTTGCAATATTTTTCTAGAATTTCACAACAAAAATCTCACATGAGATAACTTGTATAATTTTAACAGGAAATTTTAAAAGGATATTTGTTGCAAGAGTATCAGTTATGAGAATAATGCCATTATCTGTGCTCAGTATTTGACAGTAACTTTAAAGGCCAAGTTTACTGATAAATGAAGATGAACTTTTTTTTCTTTCAGCAAGTGGTATGCCAACATCCAACTTCTGGGTTTTATTTAACACTTGTGCCATAGGCTGTTCCTCATCCCAACCATGACTCTTATCCAATGCTCACAAAATTCATACCAAAATAAAATAAAGGTGGGGGGAAGGGAGGAGTGATGAAAATAGGGATGGGGGAGAGAACAAGAGCCACACGCAAAATGACTAGGAAAACCCAACTCAGTGGCACAGACAGCAGGAGCAAAGGAATGCTGACAGAACAACGATGCTGCATGGTCAAAATGGAGATGCCCAGATGATGCTGGATGGCCAAGGACTTGGGTCACATGTGTGTTCACCAACCCATAAGAACCAATATCTTGACCCAAACTCATAAGATCTTCTAAAAAAGAAAATACTTCACCTAAATTGAAGTAATTCATAAGCAAACACCAGAAGAGTTCCTCATTTGATGTAAGTTGTGCCTAAAACTTTGGCTGATACAGAGAGACCCGTCCACTAAGGCACCCTGAGGCAATCTGACAGTGTGTTGGAGAAAACTTTGTTGTCAGGACCACGTCATTGTGAGAGTACAGAGAGCGAATCACCCGTAGGGGGCTGGCTTCTTTGGGTAAACAGTCAACAAGCTCACTGCACTGCTTGTCAAATCCCAACAAGCGAATCCCATAGCCATGTGGGGAAGAAATCATTCGTCCATCAGGGCTGAAGCAAAGTTCTTTGATGTAGCCCCTGCCTACATTAGCTTCTTCAACGTAATGAGTCAGCCGCAGGGAACATCGAGGTGAAACAGGCCGCACTGGAGCTCCCTCTTGGAATTCATAGACGCAAGTCCACTGGAGGAGGAGAAAGGAGACAATCTGAGGTTACAGATCCCCAAACAGTACTGCAGAAATACTCTTCTATTTCTGAGAAGCTCAAAAGAGATCCAAAACCACAGGAGTGTTGCAAGAAATCAGTTAGATGAATATCATCCCTCTTACCCAACTCTAGATTTATCTTCATAAGCTAGAGGTATTGTGTGCTATAGCTATAATGCTTTAAGACCTCCTGCTCCTGAGGCTGCCTATGACTTCTATCATTACATTGCTATCAATACATTTCATTTTTTTTTTTTTTTTTTTAATTTATTTATTATTTATTATGTATACAATATTCTGTCTGTGTGTATGTCTGCAGGCCAGAAGAGGGCACCAGACCTCATTACAGATAGTTGTGAGCTACCATGTGGTTGCTGGGAATTGAACTCAGGACCTTTGGAAGAGCAGGCAATGCTCTTAACCACTGAGCCATCTCTCCAGCCCATTTTTTTTTTTTTTTTGAGGGCAGCAGCAATCCAGAGCTCAGAGTATTTCCATCCTCTGTGTATTTCAAAGGCCTTTCTGCCTTCCTTCAGTTTGGTCTGTAGAGCCAGTGAGCTCCTTGCAGACTCCTGCCTACCACAGTAATGAGATCCGAAGTTTGTTTATTTACTTATTTTTTTTGTTACAGGTTTTCTCTGTGTAGCCTTGGTTGCCCTGGAACTTGCTCTGTAGACCAGGCTGGCCTCAAACTCACAGAGAACTGCCTGCCTCTGCCTTCTGAGTGCTGGGATGATCCTAAGTTCTTTTAACTCTTCCTCCAGACATCAGCTTAGACCCTTCCTTTCTCAGTTTCCTCTGGTTTTTACATAGACAGGTACGATATCTCTTTTTTTCTTTTGGTTTTTCGAGACAGGGTTTAGTTGTCCTAGAACTTGCTCTGTAGATCAGGTTGACCTCAGACTCACAGGGATACACCTGCCTCTGTCCCCCAAATACTGGGATTAAAGGTGTGCACCACCACTGCCTGGTGATAACTATCTTACTAAACCCTAAACCTCACATTTAGTCAGTTTAACTCAACAGCTTGGTGTAACATATAATATATGGTTTTGTTTGTTTTTTTCTGTGATGGGGACAGAATGAAGAAGCTAGGCATGATATCAGCTGCTGCTGGTCTTTAGTGCGCTTCTCAGCTTACTATAACAAAGCAGGAGAGGAAGAAGAGACTGGAAGGGATACAGCAACAGAGGAGGAGGTAAGAGGAGTTGAGAAACAGGGCCTTTGGTAGTATGTCCGGAGGGCAGGGCCTGAACCTGGTTATCAGCCTAAGGTCTGCACACAGGGCAAGGGCAATCTGTCCATTGAGTCCTGCTGAATGTGAAGCACAGTAGCCTATACCTCCTGATCATCAGTGTTGCTTGAGCACCGAAGAAGGGTGGCCCAGCCTTTGGGGTGCAGCTGTAAAGATGTGATGCAGTTTCCACGATCTCTCTCACCAGGAACTTCAGGGGTTAAGACTTCAAGACTATTTCGTGGTGAAACTCCTGAGATACAAAAAAAAAAAAAAAAAAAAAATACAGATTTTGTATTTTTGTTACACAAGGACTAAGGCAGAACCAGGATTTCTGGCAGCTACCTTCTTGCCTTCATCCCTTACTTTATTCCTTATACTATACCACATGTAAAACCATCTTAGCTCCCTTAATCCCAATATATGTGAATTTTTCAGCAGGAATAACCAGTGATCGAAGGCATGAAAGCTGAGTGGGGTCTTTTTTCACTGGACCTGTATCTCAAAAGGTTCTTTATTTAATAACTGAAGTCATGTGCATGGAAGGAATCTAGAAAATTAAGGTCACAATTCTCAACTCAGAGAACTTACTGGTCTATAGGCCAAAGAATTAAATACTTAGAATCCAGGACTGCCTTTTAGAAAAAGATCAGGACTTATGGTCCTTAAGGACAATACAGATGCTCCTTTACACTGGGATTAATAAACTCATCCAAAGCTGAAAATATTTAGGTTGTAATACACCCAACCCACTGAATACCACAACTCTGTGACAGCTTGCTGTAGAGTATTAGCTGTTTACTCTCACAACTGTGTGGCTAACTAGAAGATACCCTGTTACTTTCCAGAACCATGAGAAAAAGTAATACATATTGCTAGCCAGGGATCAAAGTTCAAAATGTAAAGTTTGGTTTCTGTTGAATGTATGCCACTTTATACCACTGTGAAACTGGAAAAATTGTAAGTTGAACAACTCCAAGCCTCTACCCATACTATAAATAGATTAAAAAAAAAAAACAAGGGTGAGAGATATCTTCCTGGTGACTCTACTATAAGCCACATCATTTCCTTCAGCCTAGTTCCCAATATGCTGCTGTTGCTGATCAAAATGTCATAAGAAAGCAGCCTTGAAAAAACTTTGTTGTTGTTGTTGCTGCTGCTGTTTTTTAGACAGGGTCTCATGTAGCCCAGGCTGGTTTAGAAGTCTCTGTAGATGAGGATGACCTTGAACTCTTGATACTCTTGCCTCTCCCAAGTGCTGGATAATAGGCTGTGCCACTGGCCTAGCTCTGCATACATGCTGATTTAATTTTCATGGCATCCTTGTTCGGAATCTACATTTCTTAAATACAGTTCTCAAGTACTTCATCTTCAAACTAGACCAAATTAAGGTTGGGCTGGGACAATAAAACCAATGCTTCCAAGAGGTTAAAGCACAAGATGGTTGGTCTTTTCAAACGATGGCTAAAAAGCAACATAGATTTTGTTTTTATGGATTAAAACTAAACCAAAGAAAGCTGTTTGATAGAATCTATTGCTGTGAGATTGTGAAGCCAGCTTTTAACCTACCTTCTCGTTGAGAGGCTCGTGACATGTGTTTCTCAGATGAGTTAGAATCACTGTGATGACAAGGTGAACCAGAAACTCTAGAACCAGAAGAACTTGATGAAGTGGTCAAATCTTGAAAAGAAAACCAAACAATAAACCTAGAATAACTCTTACAGTATCTTTTAATTTTTTAATTATCTACTTGAACTTTTAATACAACTAAAATGTGCCAACATAATCTCATGTAAACTGGACTATAACTAAGAAAAAGGCAGACAGTTCTTGGTTCTATTTCAGGTCTACTTAAAACCTTTTTAAAACCTTTCATAGTAAAGAATTATGTGCAATAAGATAAAAAGCCAAATAAGCATGCAAACATCTTTGCTTCTCTAACATTTCTAAAATAGAAGAAAAAAAAGTTAAAATCTGTGGGACAATGAATATCAGATACCTGAGTGTGTTATGTTACTTCACACGGCTATGCTTCACCCTGCATTTCTGGCAGCTGCACACTTCTGGGGAGTCTTTGACAGACTGATTTCCTGTGACATTTGCAACTAGAATCACCCGTAGAAGACTGAACAGCTTTTTGGTTTTTCAGTCAAAAATGGACAACTTCAGGGGTGTTATTCACACACTTTTAGTCCTAATACTTCATTTCCAGATGCAGATGCAATATGATGCCTAGCAGATAATATTGATATAATATAGCATTTAAAGTTTTATGAGCCCCAGCTTCATTTAAGTTTACTGAAATCAGCAGTGAAAAAAGAACAAGGCTTTGGCAAAAGGATGCTCCAAGATGGATCAGCTGTGAGTGGACATGGAAGTGTAGGATAGATTACAGACCCAGAGCTCTTGGAGTGACTGTAACTTAACATCCTAAAACAGGCACCATGGGTCAGCATTAAGTTTGAGGCAGGGATGGCGATTCTCTGGCTAGGAAATCAGAAAGAGCTCTTAGAGCTAAGAGTCTTCCTAGAGGCACAGGTTAATGTTATTATTGGTACACACAGATCATCACCCATCCTTGGAAAGCCATGAGTAAGCTTTCTAAAGAACAGCTTTGATTTTCTATCCTTTTCCCTGCTCACACATTTAGAACAAAACCTCTGTGGCTCAGATTCTTCAGAAAATCTTTTAATCAGAAAATCTTACCTGAACTTGAAGTAGTTCTTCTTGCTCTCAAAATGGGATAGCTGCCTACTTCTAAAGACTTAGTTAAGTCCAGATCGTGCAAAATCAAAAGATATCCAGAGGATGTTGAGATCAACATTTTAGAACAATCTGGTGTTAATCTCATTCGCATGAGAAAACGTGTATGAAAAAATTTTTTATGTGGACACCCATCTTCTGTGCACCTAAGAAGAAATCAGGCCAACAAACCTAGTGTTACCACAGATAGGATGACTTGCAGTCCCAGTCAAACTGCTTTACTCCTAAAGCAGAACTGAGAGCCAGGGAAAACCTTCCACACATACTTTATGCTGTTTTACTTTTACTACCTCACCTTAGTCTCCAACCCTTCCTTTGAGATCATTTTCTGAGTATACCGTCACAATTTTTAAGTAAAGCTTTATTGACGTAAACTCTCACTCTTTTAAACAAAGGTCTCACTGAGTACACAGCGGAGAGGGAGGTGGCTCCTCGACGACTGTGAGGAGCCTGTTTCAGTGCTGCTGTTCGTCAGTCTGCTATCGGGCTGCTACTTAGGATGTTTTTTCTCTACTTACTTCAGCTAATCTTTTTGTCTTTAGAATCCTGCCATTTTACGCTGAGACATAAGAATTTAGATTTTTATTTATCTTTATGGAGATTCATAAGAGTTTCTAAATCTTTATATTATTCAAATATTCTGAAAATTTTAGTCATTATCAATATTGCCTCTTACCTATTTCCTCTATTCTTTTTGGTTATTGTAAAAATCAGGAACCATATAATAACCACAGAAAAGCATATAAACTGAACTTTTTTTAATTAAGAAAAATGATATGTGATGGGTACACATGTGGAGGACAATCTGCAGGAGTTGGTTCTCTCTTTTTACCATGTGGGCCCCAAGGATTAAACATAGGCTGCAGGCATATTGGCAGGTACCTTCACCCACTGAGCCACCTTGCCAGCCCATAAAACATATCGAGAATTTTAAAATGAAGAGCTGTGACTCATTACCCAAAGGATGAATAGTACTAGTCCATTAAAAGGCCTCTCTTTCAACTGTATCTTACTTTTGCTTCAAGCACTCAAGTCTTATATATGAGAATATGGGTAACTAGTTTATGTTTCATTTTTGTTTTTGTGACAGGGTTTCTCTGTGTTACTTTGAAGCCAGTCCTGGAACTAGCTCTTGTACACCAGGCTGGCCTCGAACTCACAGAGATCTGTCTGCTTCTGCCTCC
Organism: Ondatra zibethicus; assembly: GCA_004026605.1. Classification (NCBI taxonomy): domain Eukaryota; kingdom Metazoa; phylum Chordata; class Mammalia; order Rodentia; family Cricetidae; genus Ondatra; species Ondatra zibethicus. The sequence continues at coordinate 329,463 of PVIU01000246.1, forward strand.
AGAGTGCTGAGATTAAAGGTGTGCGCCACCACTTCCTGGCACTAGTTATGTTTTATTCTCCCTATGTTGTCTCTCTGCCCTCCAAAAAAACCTTCCTACTTATGTTTTCTCTACTAGAAGATTTTCTCAATCATCTGATTATCATTAGATAGTTTAAGAGCAAGGGATTCAAGTCACTGGGAACTCTGAGTATAGGGTCAGGTGAAGTCATTTCTGAGGAAGCTCTCAGTGCTTTGGTCTTTGGGGTTGACAACTGAAAGAAACTAAAAATGTCTGAGCTGAACATTCAGTGTGCATTACCACTCAGTCACCTTGGCTTCAGCAAGGCATTCAAGCCCCCAACTGTTTCTGGCATCCTTCAATATGGCAATATTTTCTATATTGCCCTCCTTACCAAAATAGAAACTTCAAGTAAAATGATGCACTGCCCATTAGAAAGGGTGGAGAATAGACCTTTAAGTTCTTAAATATTTCTCATTCAAATTTCCCCTTTAGCTACCCCCTTTAGTACAGGATACCCAGAGTTGCCAACTCCTATGGTTTTTGAGGATTCTGGGTAAACTCACTAAAGTCTTAAACCTTTCCCTCTGAAACTCAAGATTTAGCTTTCTTTTAAAAAATTACTTTTATTTATGTGTGTGTGTATCATCTGTGTGCAGGTGCCTGGGGGAAGCCAGAAGATGGTGTTTGATCCCCTAAAGCTCTAGTTACTGGCAGCTGTGATCCACCTGATCTGTGCTGAGAAAAGGCAGTCTTCTGGAAGAGCAGTAAGTACTCTTAAACTCGGGACCATCTCTCTGGCCCAAGGATTTAGCTTTCTTAAACTTCTTGAGTCAAACGGCCTAAACTGCAGTTGCTAAATCAGTTGATATTCTTCTACCTGCCTCCCAGATTCTAAAATCTATTGTCTAGCTTCTTCTGTTTTCCTAACATTTTAAGTTTATGTCTGACTGACCTCCTACCCTACCCTCTTGGTTTTTGAGTCTTCTTATCTATAGAAGTCTTATTTATCTCATAAAGACTTAAATTTAGGTCTTAAAATTAACATAAAGACAATCCATTTTCTGAGAAATTATATACTGTAGCTACATGTGGAGATATACCTGTAGCTTTAGCACTTAAGAGGCTATGGCAAGAGGACCTTGAATTAGAGACTAGCTTGTTCTAGGCCAGTAAGTTCCAGGCCAGTCTTAGCGACTCAATGAAACCCCATCTCAAGATATATGTAACAATCTGGGTGTGATAGCACATGCCTAAAATCACAGACCTTGGAAGGGTAAGGCTGGAGGATCAGGAGTTCAAGGTCATCCTCAGTTACCTCATAAATTGGAGGCCATTGTGAGTTGTAAGAGACCCTGTCTCAAAAACAAAACCCAACCATCAATCAAACAAATAAACTAAAAAAATATGTATTTATATTTGTGAATACATATAAATCTATATATAAAACATATATACACACTACTTTATTTCAAAAGTACTGGTATAGATGCTTATATACCAACTCTGACAGAAAGACAAGTTCAAGGATAAATTAGGCTACAAAATGAGATCTGTCTCAAAATTTTTTTAAAAAGGAAATCTTTTTAACTATTTGTAAGATACAATGGGAACATGAACAATTTGTACATTATCTTATACGTAGTAATCTTTAGTTGGTTTTGTTTGTTTGTTTTGTTTTTCTCCAATACAGGGTTTCTCTATGTATCCCTAGCTGTCCTGGAACTCACTCTGTAGACCAGGCTGGCCTTGAACTCAGAGATCCGCCTGTCTCTGCCTCCTGAGAGCTGGGATTAAAGGCATGTGCCACCACCTCCCGGTCTTTTTGATTAAAACATGGTATATACAATCATATATGAAAATTGTGTATAGTTCTTGTATACAACATAATTTTTCTTTTTTTGTGTGGCTAGGGAACAAACCTGGGGCTTGCACATACTAAACCTGTGCTCTACTACTAAGCTACATTCCCAGCTCACATGTTTTGAAATGTCTACATTGTTAAGCTAATAATTAACTTACTATGTATTACTTTATATACTTTCAGGAATTTTTGTTTTGTTAGTCTCTCTATATAGCCCAAGTTGCTCTGGAATTCACTATATAGACCAGGCTGGCCTTGAACTCACAGAGCTATGCCTACTTCTGCCTCTCAAGTGCTAGGATTAAAAGCATATGCCATCAAGGCCCTCTCTCAGGGATTTTTCAAGTATTATACACTGTTATTAACTATGGTTACTATGTTATATAATCTATACCTCTTGAATTTCTTCTCCCTAATTGAAATTTTGTATCTACTGACCAATCTCTCCTCTCTGCACCAGTTTTCAGCTTCTTAGATAATTTACCACTATTCCAATCATTGCTTCTCCAAGTCTACTTTCCTAATCTGTCATTCCATGTTTGGCTTATTTCACTTAAGATGTGTCTACTAGGCTCATCTATATTGCTGAAAAAGATTTCCATATTTTAAGGGGCTGAATAACATATTGTGTATGTATCATACTTTAAAAATCTACACATCTGTTGGATGCTGTACAATGAGTGACTGAGTACAAGCCTTTAGTAGCTGACTTCAGCTACTCTGGAGACCGCTAGGTTATTATGGGAGTTCTTTCTGAGAAAATTCCATACTTTTCCATAATTTATATCTAACAATTTTGGGCGATGCTTACTAATTCTGTTTATTTCTCTGAAGACTTTCTAGGATTTGTGTATAGACAAGGAGTTGGAAAGCTATGACTGTGAACCAAACTTGGTCCACTGGCTATTTTTATATAGTGAGCATGAACATAGCCACATCAACTCATGTACTGTTCCTGTGTGGCTGCTCAGAAACCACACACTACCAAAAACTAAAATATTTATTACTTGGTCTTTCATAGAAAGTTTGTCAATACTTGAGAGCCACATAATCTGTGAATAATATTAAATTTCCAATCCATATACATACATGATGACTTTTCTTTTATTGCACCACCTCACCCATGGCACCGATTAGCAACAGGAGAAGTGGTGGACATATTCTCTTTCCCAATTTTATAGAGAAACTTCTGGAGGTTTATCACTAAATACTGTCCTGAGGTACTGAGATGTCATGCAGTTAGCAGAGTGCTTGTCTAGCATGCACTCTTGTGTTTGATCCCCAACAGCACATAAACTGGTTATGGATGCACACACCTGTAATCCCAGAACTCAGAAGGTGGAGGTAGGAGGCTAAGAAAGATTTCAAGGTCAATTTCTGCTACAACAGAGTTTCAGGCCAGCCTGAGCTAGAAAATTTGTCTCAAGAACAAACAAAAAACAAAACAAAAACCCAAAAAACAAAACTGAATACTCCATATACTTTGGTGAATTTCCACTTCTGTTTACAATCATTTGGTTTTCATAAAGTTTTATTGAGGAATAATTAACACACCATAAAATTCCCTCATTTTAAGTGTACAGTTAAATGATTTAGAATTGTACAATCAATACACTATAGCTTTGTAACATTTTCAGCATCTTAATAGTCTTCCTGACCATCATTGGCAATCCTTCTTTGTTCCAACTCCCAGATCTAGGCAACCACCAATCTACTTTTTATCTCCATTATTTGCCTAGTTTATATACATAGTCTTACAATAAGCGCTTTTTTTTAAAAAAAAAATCTGCTTCTTTTTACTTATGATATTTAGGGTTTTATCCCTGCTGTAATACACATCACTATTTGGTTCTTTTCCTTTTGTGTGTTTTTTTTTTGTTGTTTTGTTTGTTTTTTGAGACAGGGTTTCTCTGTAGCTTTTTGAAGCCTGTCCTGGAACTAGCTCTTGTAGACCAGGCTGGCCTCGAACTCCCAGAGATCCACCTGCCTCTGCCTCCCGAGTCCTGGGATTAAAGGCTTAAAGGCATGTGCCACTACTGCCTGGCTCAGTTATTTTTCATTGCTAAATGGTATATATCTTTAAATTAGATATGCTACCTTTTTTTTTTCTTAAAGGCAGGATCTCTCTACATAGCCTTTGCTGTTCTGAACTCAATGTAGATCAGGTTGGCCACTGTCTCCCAATGGCTTGCACCACCATGCCCAACTGATACGCTACCTTCTGTTATCACTTGAGAGATCAGATTAGCCCCATTAGCTCCATTTTTGGAGGCAATTATGAAAAATACTACTGTAAACATTCATGTACAAGTCTGGGTGTACACATATATGTTCATTTTCTTGAGTTAACATACCTAGGAAGTAGAATTGCTGGGTCATAGGCTAGCTATATTTAATATCTCATAAAGCTGGCAAACTGAGCCAGGCATGGTAGCACACACCTTTAATCCCAGTACTCTGAAGGCAGAGATAGGCAGATTTCCAAGAGTGGAGGCCAGCCTGTTCTACACAGTGAGCTCTAGGACAACCAGAACTATGTAGAAAGACTCTATCTCAAAACAAACAAAAAACAAAAACAAGCTGGCAAACTGTAATTCCAGTAATGAGAATTCTAATAATGAGGTTTTCAGTAATGAATTCCAGTTTCCCACATTCTTGCCATTGTTATTAATAATATTGAGTCTTTCAAACACAAACATGTAGTATCTCTCCATTCATTTACAACCTTTTTTCTCCAGCAATGATTTAGTTTTTACTGCACAAGTCATATATATATGTCACACAAATGAACACACACACCTTTATTTATTTATTGTGTTATAGATCAAACCCAAGATCTTATTTATTGTGTTATAGATCTTGCTGAGCTATACTCCCAGCACAAATCTTATACTTTTGTTAAATTTATTCCTAAATTATCTTAGTTGTTCTGATGCCATTGTGAAATGGAAATATTTTTATTCATTTTTGGATTGTTTTTCTACTCATATATAAGAATAATTGGGTTTTGTGTATTAATCTTATATATCTGCTCATAAGTAGAGATACAGTTGGATTTTGTATATTAATTAATCTTGTGTATCTATTCATATGTAAAAATATTATTGGGTTTTGCATATTAATCTTGTATATTTGCTCATAGGTTGAAATACAATTGGGTTTTGTATATTAATTAATCTTGTATATTAGCTCATATATAAAAATGCAATTGAGTTTTCTGTATTAATCTTATATCTTATAGACTTGATGAACTTAGCTTAGGGATTTTGTGGACCCATCAGATTTTCTACATAGTGTGCAGATCCTTTGCAACTGAAGGGTGATTTATTTCTCTGTAGTCTGGATGCATTTTACTTTTCCTGTCTGACTGCACCTCCACAGCCATGCTGTTCCTTCAGAATAATTTGGACAAAGTGGTGTTAGCTCTGTCCTCAATCTTATCCAGTAGATATGTTTTAATTTTTGTCATTGAATTTTTGTAAGATTTTTAAAATTGTAACTATACGTATTATGTCCTGTGTGGATATATTCTGTGGGTGTAGGTGCCCATATAGACCAAAAGAGACTGGATCCCCTGAAGCTGGAGTTGCATGCCATTATAAGCTGCCCGCTGTAGGTGCTGGAAGCCAAACTGTCCTTCGAAGAGAATAAGAGCTCTTAACCACCGATCTCTCCAGACCCCAATTTTTGTCAAAGCAAAAATTATGTCAAAGCAAAGTAATGGTTAAAGCAAAAGTAATATTAAGTACTATATAAACACTGGGTACTTAGAATAAATGTGAGTGTATAAGGGGACTTTAGCTACTAGATCATGGGATGAAGAGTGGGTACCAGTGGGTGCAGGGTATGACTTAGAGCACAAATATTTCTTAATTAGTATGGCAGAAATTCACTATGTGTGGGTGCTGGGTATCAAACCTAGAACCTAGTGCAGCTATGTATCTAAGGTCTCTTTAAGTTCAATCTTCTAATGGCAGCTTCTGCTGAACCAGGGAGTGTTGGTTAAATATCAAGACTTGATAAGAAGTCAATTCTCATTGGTCAGTTTTACTGAGGTGCTGCTTTTTTGTTTGTTCTGTTTTGATTTGATTTGACTTATTTGAGATAGGGTCTCACTGTGTAGGCCAGGTAGGCCTGAAACACTGTAATTCTCCTACTCAGTCTTTCAAATGCTAGGACTATACGAATGTGCCATTATATACCTAGCTTCTAATGTATATTAAAGGAGATGGCTTGTTCATCAAAGTTTTAATGTATATTGGTATAAAAGTGTTGTTGCTGAATTTTTTAGCTTTTAAATTATTTTATTATTTATTTCATGTGCATGTATGTGTGGGTATGTGTGGAGGACGGAGGACAACTTTCAGAAGTGGGTTCTCTCTTTCCACCAGGTAGACCTGGGGGCTGGCGGATTGACTCAGGTTGTCAGGTTTGGTGGGAAGAGGCTTTATCTACTGAGGCTTTATATACTGGCCACATAGTGTTGTTGTTTTGAGATAGGAATCCTATTGTGTAGTCTAACCTGGCCCTGAACCTATGCTCCTCCTGCCTCAGGCTCAGTGTTGGGGTAACTGGTATTCATCACCACATCTAACTCATGCCTTAGTTATAGCTCCTTTCTTCATTGCTAGCATTTTTAATTTTGTTTTTTCTTTTGAATATTGGCCCCTCCTCTATTTGATTAGCTTTTCTTTTTACAGATTTTTATTTATTATGTATACAGAGTTCTTCCTGCATGTATCCTGCAGACCAGAAGAGGACACCAGATCTTATTACAGATGGTTGTGAGCCACCATGTGGTTGCTAGGAATTGAAATCTTTACCTCTGAGCCATCTCTCCAACCCCTTGATTAGCTTTTCAAAGAACAGATTAAGAAAAAAAATCTTTTCTTTTTTTTCTAGATTTTGAGACAGACTCTTATTATGTAGCTCTGGCTGTCCTGGAACTCAAAGAGATCCATCTGCCTTTGCCTCTCAAGCGCTGAGATTAAAGGTGCGCACTATTGTGCCTGGCTGCATTTTCATTATTCTCTTTTTTAAAAAAAAAATGTGCACTAGTGTTTTGCCTTCATGTATGTCTGTGTGGAGTGTCAGATACCCTTGAGGTGGAGTTAGACAGCTGTGAAATGCCATGTGGGTGCTGGGATTTGTACCCAGGTCCTCCAGAAGAGCAGCCAGTGCTCTATACTGAGCCATCTCTCCAGCCCTATATTTTCATTTTCAATACTGATTTTATATTTCTATTTTTCATTATTCCCATACATCTTTTATTGAGTTTATCCCACTTTTCCTAAATTTCTTTGAATAAGTTTATCAACTTTCAGTCCTCTAATTTCATTACACCTCGAATTTCTCTTTCTTTCTCCTTCCTGGACAGAATCTCACTTTATGTAGCTTAGGTTAGCATCAGTCTCATCCTCCTCCTGCCTCAGCCTCTCAAACGCTGGAGTTAGTGTGAACTACAGTGCTAAGCTAGATGTGGGCACTTCTAGTAACTGTGCTAACTAAATTGTACCGAGTTCAGAGAAAATTGTTTGTGACAGCATTTCTTTGATAACTACTGTGCAGTTTAATAAAGTTGTTTTTGTTTTTTGTTTTTGTTCTAGGTCTGTTTGAAGGGATATATTTACTGTTTGAGGGAACAGAATTGAGCAGAATTTTAAAAAAAAATGTATGTCTTTAAATTTTCTAAAGCTTTATTCAAGTTTTAAATCCCTTTTAAAAAGCATGGTGTGTGTGTGTGTGAGAGAGAGAGAGAGAGAGGCAGAAGAGAGAGCGAGATAAAGAGAGTGTATCATGGCATAGGTGTAGAGATCAGAGGTCTGTTCTTTCCTTCTACATTTGTGTGGATTTTTGGGGATAGATCTCGGGTTTTCAGACATGCAAAGCAAATGCCTTATCTACGAATCCATCTCCCTGACCTTTTTTAAATGTCTTCTTTACCTATTAGAAAAATGAGAAAACATTTTCTATTGATTTCTTGCTTTTTTTTTTCTTGTAATTCTGTCAAGTTTTGCTTCTAATAAGTTTTATTTTTAGGTAATATAAGAATTCATTTATATTATTTATCCATACAAGCCTGTGTTGTAGGAGGCCAATGTTCATGGTAATTATTGCTACTATTGACATTTTAAACATGATAAAAATATCCATTCATCTCTCTCCCCCTAGTTCATTAAATTGAATATTTTTTTGTTAAAAAATAATTCATTTATACTCTAGTAAAACTAGTCTTTAATATGGTACCTTTTTATTGGTTATAAAGCTTCTTGCCTTAAATACAATCTTGTCTGCTATTAATGTGGCCATAACTGTTTTTTTCTGATGAATACTTATCAGTTTTCTTCCTTATTCTGTTTTCTGGTTTTGTATATTTTATGTAGCTCATCTAGAGAGCATACAGTTTGACTTTACTGTTTAATCTACCACTATATTTTAATTGGCTACTTTAGTATTAGGGATTGAACCTAGGACTTCACACATGCCAAGCACGTACTCTGCCACTGAGCACTGGCCTTTTTATTATGTTATTTCGAGACAAGGTCTTACTAAATTGACTAGTTTAGCCTTCAATTTATAGCTTTTTTGCCTCAACATTTCCAGTAGCTGGGATTACAGATCCAGCTTGTTTTTGTTTTCTGAGACAAAATGTTACTATGTAACCCAGGCTGGCCTTCAAGTCCTTCTGCCTCAGATTCCCTAGCACAAATCACAGAAATTTGCCATTCCAAGTGGCCTGTTTGCTTTTTAAATGACTCTATCCACCCACTTTTATTCTTCTATTGGACTGATTGTTTTAAGTTTTCACTTTTCTTATAATTTGGAAATTATTACTTATATTCCTATTCAAATTTTCTTCCTAAATTAGCTCCCCACATTTATGTCTGCATTTTAAAAGATGTGTTTGTATTTAGTGAGAAACAATAACTCTGTCCTTCATTCCAACAGTTGGGTGTACCTAGAATTTTTTTTTTTTTTTAGGAAGAATAACTCCTTCTTAACATAACATCTGAAGGCTCCAATATGTCAACTATATTGACAATTCACCACACCACCATTAGCAACAAGCCAAGCTTCAACTCTGCAAACAATTTCTCTGTAAGCGAACATTTCCTTGCAGTGCTTCACAACTGAGGTAACTGTATAAAGCGTGCTTTGTACTACAGGATTCTGAGAAATTATGGTTCCAGCTAAACTGGTACCAGCAGGTCTCCTTTTTCTTCCACAGACAATCCAAACACACAAACCAAACGATCCCATGCATTATTTCTAAACACTGCTTCTAGATCAGAATCATTCCAAATGAGAACTGCTTTTTTTAATGCATGAAAATAAAATTTAAAAACTACAAAATAAATACCTTTAGGACCAAAGAACCAAAGAATGAGGAATATTTTTGTTTCACATAGGAAATAAAAATATTTTCCCTTATATTTAGGAAATTCATTTTATAAATATGCCTTGGTCTCCTGCCCATGTAATTTCCCCCATTTTCTTCTTTATTTTTGCAGTGGTGGGCCCATGCAGGCTAGAAAAGCTTTCTGCTACTGAACTATATATACTCTTAGTTCTAAAATCTTTAGCTTTAAAACATGACTAAACATAATAAAAGAAGAAATCATGGTTTCTTTTTTTGGTTTCCTCCTCCTCCTTTTTTTCTTTTAGGCTGGGTCTCTCTACACTGCCCTGTCCTGGAACTCTATATGTAGACCAGGTTGCCGAAAATTCAGAGATCCACCTGCCTCTGCTTCTTTGAGTGCTGGGATTAAAGGCCTGCGCCACCACACCTGCTCCCCTGACCCCACAGCCCACGTTATCCTCCAAGTGGCTATATAATCAAGGATGACCTTGAACTTTCGATCTTTCTATGTCTACCTCTAGAGTGCTGGGATAACATGCTTAAATCACTGTGTCTGGCTGTATGTGGTGATGAGGAGCAAACCCCAGGCTTCAAGCATGTTAAGTAAGCATTCAATCAGTTGAGCTATGTCCCCAGCCTAGGAATCACTTTCCCTTGTTTTTCTCTCCCCATTAAGCTAACTTTTTGACACCCAACTCCCCGACTCTAGATCAGAACACTGAACTTGTTCACTTTTTAAAGACAAAAAAAAGTTTTACAGTATTACATTCCTAACATGGTCTCCTATTTACAAACCTGTTAGTGTCCCATATAATGACATTTCCATCAAATCCTGATGTTACTAAGAGTCTTGTATTAGTATCATATTCGATGTTCTTCACCCAGCTAGTGTGACCATGTAAAGTGCATACTTTGGTGTTCAATTTTCTCAGATCCCATAGTGCTATTGTAGTATCATCAGAGCAGGTAGCAAATAGCCGGTTATCAAGAAATCTACAAAAGCAGAAAAGAAAAACTGGTTCATTTAATCTCTACTTAAAGAAAATATGATTTTAGAAACAATCTCTATACAACCAATGGAAACCAAAGGACTGCAACCTCCCTGTAGAACCCCAGCAATTCTGACACAATAGACAGTCCACACAGACTGCTAACGAATCCAAATGCACTATAACTGGCTTATGTCACTGTGGATTTTATTTGAAACTAGAAATTGTGAATAGGTGTTTGGAGCATAGTTGGCAGAAAGAAAGAAAGGGGGGGGATGGGAGGACTCCAGAATCTTCCCAGGGATTGAAAAAAAAAAGGTTTAATAGAAAACAGATTTTAAGGATTCAACTGCTCAGGGGACACTGTATTAAACAAAAGATTCTAAGAGAGATTTGTTACAAGTAATGTCTCTTTCTACTTACAACATATTTACATACAAAACTTGCGATATGAAGTGCCACCATTTAAATCTATTAATTCAAAAGCATTCCCCCAAATAATCTCCAATGACAACATTTTATTAGTGAAGACTGTAAGACAGACTTATGCTTATGCTACTTATGCTATAATGTAGACTTTTTAAAATTTTTACTAATTTCCAAATCCTTAGTAACAACATACAAACACTTATAAACTGACCATTCACTTTTGTTTCTGTTTAATAGTAGTATAGTATCTTTAGCAAATACTGTTACATATAACTTCATAGTCTCCGGTAGAACAAATGAATTCTGGAGCTTCTTCCAACATAAAATTATATATAATTCTGTCTAAAATGAATATCAATATCCACAAACAACACCATGACTTTATTGCAGTTTATCATGGATTTGTCTCTTTTGCTTGTTTATAAGCCAATAGCCTATTTATACCCAGGCTGTCTCCCATCCAATACTAAGCAGGCTTAACCTCTGCTCAGAAGCACGGCATGTGAACCTGCCTAGCACATTTGGGGCAGTATGGCCGTAGAGTTACTTATAATGGCTTTAATTCTAGGCCCATCTTCCTCCTCTTTCTTAATTTTGTTTTCTTTTTAATATTTAGCTGTCATCTCTTCCAGGAAGCCAACACCCTTTTTTTTTTAAATAAAATTCAGTCTTCTTTATCTAGTCTAGAGTAGTTTACAAATATGTTATAAGCTCCCCAATCACTCTTTAATTTTTGGGGGTGCATGTGTGGTGTATTTGTATGTGCACATGTATGGAGTCAGAGGCTGTCTTCCTCTATTGTTCTTCACTTTATTTCTTGAGGGAGGGGATCTTGACTGAAGCTTAAGCTTGCTACTTCTGCTAGAATGAAGTTAAAAATGAGTACCACTGAGTCCAGCTTTTTGGTGGATGCTGGCGAGCTGAACTGAGATTCCTATGCATGTACTTTATCCACTGAGCTATTTTCCCACCCATATGAACTCCCAGGGGTAAGAAACACAAAGGTATGTAAAAGATTGCTATATGTGGTCAAGGAGACAAATGGGGAATTTACTGACTTACTGCAGTGATTCCCTGCTGTGGGAGCACATTCTGTTCCTTCAGTCAATAGCCTTTAAGAGACCAGGCCCAAGTGGGCTGGTATCCCCAATGGCTTTTCCCCTTCTTCCCTGCCTCCTCTAAACAGGATCTCACTATGTAGATCTAGTTAACCTGAAATCCACTATGTAGACCAGGCTGACCTCAAACTCACAGAGAGCCTCCTGACTCTTCCTCCTAAGTGCTGGGATAAAAGGTGTGTGCCACCACTTCTGGCCACTCCAAGACTTTTAAGAAAGAGAGTGAGATGATTTCATAGGAATTTTAAGATCATTAAGATGACCAGATCCCCAAACTTTTGGGGTTTTATTTTAAAAGTTAAGATGGAGGAAATCAACTTTTCAGTATTTGGTAATAAAATAACTAAAGTAATCGTTGCATAAAAGATATTTTAATCTCTAAAATATAGAAAGAATCTTAGAGTAAAAGTTAATAATTCTGAATTTTTACCGTAATGAAAAATTCAATACTTTTACTTTAGTTCACTCATTTTCCCTCAAAGATTTAACTGATAAATTTTTTATACTGGTAAAGAGGATAAATCATACAGTAGTAAGAGTAGTGTGTAGATAAAGATATCATCTATGGCAATTTTAATCCCCAAATATGTATATGTACAGGAAGTAAAGTATTAAGATAGCCCTTGGATACATGGCCCATTCCTCTCCAGTTAAAACTTAGAATAGCCTAAAAAGCTGTAACTGTTGGGCTGGGATGTAGTTCAGTGGGTAGAGTGCTTGCTTAGTATACATGAAGCAATCCCAGCATGCACTTAGAAGGCAGAAGTAGGAGAATCCTAAATTCAAGGTCATCTGTGGCTATACAGTGAGATAAGGCCAGCCAGGGTTGTGTGAGGGTGCCTTGCTGTCTTAGAAAAGGAAAAGTTATGAGATATTTCTAACTCTACCTTCTTTGACAAGTAGGAGCTCCTCTTGCACAAACACTGAAATCTGTCTGAATCAGAACCTCTCAACTGTGCCCACAAAACTCTAAGTTGGCTATAAAAGCTGTGGATGGACTTTTGTCTGGAGGAGCTAAGCTCTCTATTTGAGGAAAACTGGAAAAGGATAAAGGCAACTGAAAGTGAATTCTTTTAGGACTTACATCTCATTGTCCAAGCCAAAATACTGTTGAATATTTAACAAAACTTAAAAAAAAAATCAGGAAAAGAAACTCTTCCCCATTTTGAAGAAAACATGTTTTTGTGAACTAGAGGGGATGTTTTTGTGAACTAGAGGGGATGTTTTTGTGAACTAAAGAAAAACATGTTTTTGTGAATTAGTCATGACCCCCACTCTGAGATAACCAATCATAGTAAATGCCCTTTAAATGAGCCAATGCCTGCATTTGACAAACAACCCCTCCCTGAAAATGTAGTTTTTGCCTTTAAAAGCAGCCTGTAATAACTAGTCGGGGCTTCTCTCCCTCGCCTGGCTGAGGAGCCCATTTGCGCAAACGAGAATAAAATTCCTCTTGCTTTTGCATCAACTTGACTGGTGAGTGGCTCCATGGGGCAACCCTCCTGAGGAGTTAGCATCCCAGAGTTGGGGTCTAACACATTTAATAACTACATATAAATTCTTAAAACTGGATTAAATCTTGAGTATTTTTGGTATAATATCTGCAATAAAATTATGATAGAATATTTTATCTTCCCTTCATATTTGGGTTTTGTTCTATAATGAAGATCACTTTCTCATAAATCCTCAGATTTTATCAGCTGTCCCAAGAGCCAGTGAGATATTCATGAAATTCTAGATATCTCTTGTGCCATTATTTCCATCACTGTTTTTTTCTGACATTTTCCCTATCAGATCGCTATTGCCAATGATTTTACATGTATCTTGACTACTTCTCTAATATCACTTTCAGGGTTTTATGAAATTACACATGCATTTCACCTTGGCTGGCAAATATTGTATTTGTCTTACACTGTGTGAAATAAACACAAGAACCCAGGAACAACAAATAGTTAAGAAGATGCTACATTGATTGTTGCCACATCACTGAGTGTATATTCTTAAGTTTTACCTCGAGGCTTTCTCCTTACAACCTCATAATTACAGGGATCTAGATTGCTATATGAACTCTTATATCTAAGTATAAAGTTCTCAGGAATAAGAAGTAAGCCTACAAAATGTATTTTAACATAAACATTTTTCTTTCTTAAAACATGAACAGAAAATATTCTCAACTATCATTATTATTATTTTACAAGATTAACAATCCACAAAACTAAAAAATAAACTAAAAGACATGACCAAGAATGTGCAAAATGACTGCCTTGAATGAAACTGAAAAAAGGTATGTATGCCCACACCTCTGCAGAGTGTTTACAGTGAGGTGGTTTCATGGATCCATGTATGATTTCATTTCTACTACTTCCTGTATATGAAGCCTTGAAGAAATCTTTTTATAAAAGTCATTATTTCCTTATTCCTTAAAAGAAATATGGCATCTATTCACATGAAGACATGATAAACATCAAAGTAGCTGAAGCAGATAGACCACAAGTTTAAGACCAGCCAGACCAGCCAGCCTGGCAAGACCTTACCTCAAAAACCAAATCATTTTTAATTAATGTGTGTGTGTGTACATGTCTGCGCACTCACTCTTTGGTGCACATGTGCAGTTGGTTCCACCGTGTGGATCCCAGGGATTAAACTCAGGCTGTCAGGTTTGGCAGCAAAGCACCTGTTGTCCCCCACTCATCCAGATTTTTAAAAATCTTGAACAATATAGCATATTAAAAGTGTTTTACTGGTTTGACACACAATAAAGACTCAAGAAATGTACGTTAGTATTATTAAGTAGTGCACACTTAAGTTCATGCACCCAGAGACCTTTCAGATCCTTAACCTCTTAGGTTACTTGTGCTTCTACACAAACTTCAAAATCCGTTTTCCTAGATTGAAATCTGTAGGCACGTGCGCTGCGGCAGCACGCTGACAGTAGCACGTGAGAGCTGACACTGATAAAGAGTTCAGACAGGTTAGTCAGATGTCATTTTGAGTAGGGGCAAACAACTTGACACAAGTCTATTCTTTTTGAGATAAAAGAATTTTCAATTATAAAATATTAGAAATAGAGACAATTAAAATGAATTTAACAAACACCTGTGATACCCACCACCCAGCTTTATCAAATTTTAACATTTCGTTATCTTTCAGAATTGTCTGAAAATATAAACATTTGAAGTACATCGTGAGTCCCTCCCCGAGCCCATTCCCCTCCCTCCCTCTCCAGAGGGAACCACTATTCAAAATTTGTCATTCCCCATGCACATGTTTAATACCACGAATTAATATGTATGTATCCATCATTTCCATACTTTTTTATCCAATTTATTCTGGAGATAGTTACTGAGCACCCACCATGTACAAGGCACAGTTCTAGGTGCTAGGATAAAACAGAACAAATGTATGCCTTCATCAAGCTTACGTTTGTGAAGCTTTACAATTTTATATAAATGGCATCACACCATACAACTCAATCTACAATTTGCTTTTCTGTCTCATCCTTACACTTCTGGGATGTTTTTGGTTCATTTAACTGATGTATAGTATTCCATTGTACACTAAAGTTTATATGCTTTCCTCTTAACAGATACTCAAGTCATTTCTACCTTCTTTTTTATTTATTTATTTTTTAAAGATTTATTTATTTATTATGTATACAACATTCCTTCCATGTATGCCTGCATATCAGAAGAGGACACTAGATCTCATTATAGATGGCTGTGAGTCACCATGTGGTTGCTGGGAATTGAACTCAGGACCTCTGAAAGAGGTCAGTGCTCTTAACCCCTGAGCCATCTCTCCAGCCCCCCCTTCTTTTTTATTCTAATGCTGTAACGAACCTTTCCTCCCTTATGCACCTAATTCACATGGTTAAGGTGTGTATTAATTTCTTAAAAGCATGATGAGCTCTAATTTTACCAGGCATTGCTTAACTGTTTGAAAACTGTATTACCCATTTAGACTGTCAATATAACTAAGGGTTACTTCTCATCACCTGTATTTCTTCACTGACAACTGATGAGCTTGAAAACCTTTCAAATGTAGTGATTCTTTGCATGTTTTGTTGGGAGGTTTAACATACTCAAGATCCTTCTGCTCATGATTGGAAGTATCTTCTATCAGCCTTTATCTTCCCATTACTGTTAGGTTTTCTTTTCTTTCTTCTTTCTTTCTCTTTCTTTCTTTCTCTTTCTTTCTTTTCTCAAGACTGGGTTTCTCTGTGTGGTTTTGGGAGTCTGTCCTGGAACTCACTCTGTAGACCAGGCTGGCCTTGAACTCAGGGATCCGCCTACCAAACGCTTGCACCACCACTGCCTGGCTCTGTTAGGGTTTCTGTAACAAAACTACAATGACGTTTTATTTCACTCAGCTGAACTCACCAATCTTTAATGGTTTATGCTTTTAGGATCTTAAAAATACTTTCTTGGGCTGGAGAGATGGCTCAGTTGGCTAAGAGAACTGGTTGCTCTTCTAGAGGACCCGGGTTCGATTCCCAGCACCCACACTCACAACTGTCTGTAACTCCAGTTCCAGGGGGTCCAATACCCTCACTCATATCAATCCACATAAAATAAATTAAATAAATTAGAAAAAAATACTTACTCACACTGAGACATAAGTATATTCTCTAGTTTCTCCTGGAACTTTAAGGTTTGCTTTCACAGTCAGGTCTTTAACTGGAAGTTATTCTAAGCTATGGTGCGAGGATCTGGTTTTGTTTTACTTTTCATCAACATAGTCAATGTCATCTTTTCCACCAAGTTGCAATGCTTCTGCTGTTATGTAAAATGTTCGTATTTCACAGGTCTGCTTCTAGGTGATCTATTTCATTCCACTGTCACATATCAGGAAGGGTTGCTATTCCCACATTTATCCTCCAAAACAACTTCAGCTGTTTCTGGCACACTACTCAACAAAATGTTTAAATTTAGTTTTATGAAAATCTCTGATAATATGTATCTTAGTCAAAAGCTCATGGCATTAATAGACTAATTTGGGGAAGAGTTAGCTTGTTTATGGTACTGTGTTTACTTCAGGGAGGAATTACATGTTTGTGGGTTTTTTTGTTGTTTGTTTTCCCAAGACAGTGTTTCTCTGTGTAGCCCTAGCTGTACTGGAACTTGCTTTGTATACTAGCATGGTCTTGAACTCAAGATGTTCTTGCCTCAGCATCCAAAGTGCTGGGATTAAAGGTGTGTACTACCACACCTGTTTTTTGTCTTGTTTTTTAAGTGTGTAGCCAGCCCAGGCTGGCCTCAAACTTCTGATCCTTCTGCCTCTACTTCTTTCAGCGAATCCCACCAGCATGTGCCACCACAACCAGCATTTGTTTTTTAAGCCCAGTCAGCCTGGAACTCACTATGCAGACCAGACTGGCCTCTAACTTAGAGGTCCACTTAACTCTGCCTCTAGAGTGCTGGGATTAAGAGCTATGGGTCACCATACCTGGCTGACTTAACGTTTTTGTTTTACAGGTATCTTGATCCAACTTACTGATGCTGGCTGGAGGTGTTGGGCTATATAGTAGGATCAGCTTGTATGAGCACTGGCTTGTGGTTAACCCCTTTCCTCGATTGCTAGTCTAGATTTAGAGTGCTTTATACTGAAAGTGAGATCTTTTGGGTTTCAGATTTTATAGTCTTGTAGAAGAACCTTTAGATGGAGCTGACCCTAGAATAAAGTCTTCTGGCCCCTGTACTCCTCATTACTGTCAAAACAAAAGCTCAGGGTTACCAGCACTTGGCAGATCTTACAAGGTAAAAGCTGAAGTCTGTTTACTTCTCATTGTTACAGCTTCTACCTCCTTTGTGGCTCAAGAGTTCCTTTCTTTCCTATTCATTAAACTCTGTATTAAAATGTACATACATGTATATAACTACTTCATTC
This sequence comes from Ondatra zibethicus, assembly GCA_004026605.1. Lineage (NCBI taxonomy): Eukaryota > Metazoa > Chordata > Mammalia > Rodentia > Cricetidae > Ondatra > Ondatra zibethicus. Next base: position 347,109 of record PVIU01000246.1, read on the forward strand.
AACACTTCTTTTATTGGAAATGTTATTCTGGAACCTTTAAATGTGCAATCTTAATTCTTCAACAGCTGAGTTTACACTAACTAGCTTTGCCCTCAACTATCAAAACCTCATCACCACTATGGACTAGGCACTTTGTTTCTGTTCTGTGATATCAGGGCTGGGTTTAAAGTGCATAAAAGTTTGTGATTATCTTGAGTTTTCCCTTTACTACAGATACTATTACATTTTACCCTTAATTCCTTTGTTCTGTCATCTGTCCAATACTGATAATCTTAGCTTTCACATTTATTTTCTTATGATATATATATATATATCATATAGATTATTCCGTTTCGTATTCAAATTGCAGATTGTTTGTTTGGTGTTTGTTGTTGTTGTTCTGTGTTTTTGAGACAGTGTCACCGTTTAGCCCTGGCTGTCCTAGAACTCATTATATAGACCGGGCTGGCCTAGAACTCAGAGAGATCCTCCTGCTTCCACTTCCCAAGTGCTGGGATTAAGCACCACCAGGCCCAGCTTCAGACTGTCTTTTAATTTATATCAATCTATGTTTTCTGTGAAAGATCTAAATTTTGAACTTCTGTTTCTTATCCTTCCTTTGCTTTAAATTAAAAACAACAACAAAAACCAATTCAAGCTTTCCTATTTCAACTGAACTGGCCATGTGTCCTCCCTTTCTAGTGGTCTGGAAACTCTAAAATTATATTTACAAGGTTTTTGTTATTCCTTTAAGCATTTTTTTGTGCACACATTTAATTATGTGCTGATCTAAAAATGTCTGAAATTGATTGATATTTCATCATCTTCTTAAACATGATGTGGGTCTTATTATATTGCACCATCCCACACTATAAACTTTCTCTCATTAAGCTACTGTTGCCACTGTATAAAGTCACATTGTCAAATATGGCATCTATAATTCCCACTAGGCTTTCAAACACTTGCTATATGACCAGTGTGAACTGAGATATATTCTAAATATAAAATACACACTGGGCTTTGAAGACAACATTACAAAGTGGAAGTGAAATATCTCAAGAATTTTGTACTGATTATATGTTGAAATTATAGTATTTTGGAAATATTGGGCTAAATACATTAATATTGCCTTTCTTCAGTAATATAGTCACTAATAAAAATGCAAATTTGGCTAGCATTACATTTCTACTAGACAGTTATTATCTACCCTTAATTGCCTCTTTGTCTTGCTGTTTTGCAATGCAATGCTGAGAATCAAATCCAGGGCCTCCCACATGCTAGGTGCTAGAGCACTGACCCTGGGCTGCATCTCTAGCACTGTTAACTGTTAGTAGATGGTCTTTCTGTGCTCCAGAACTCTGGGCTGCAAGTGCTCTTCCCCACTTCAGCTTCATAAATAGCTGAGTGTACTGGCACATGCCACTGCTTACGTACTAGCTTACTGCTTTAGGTTTAGTTTTGTTTTCAACAGATCAAATGCAAAAGTAAAGGCAAACCCTCAGAATTATATTTCCTGCACTATTAATAATTACAGTGAGCATTTCACCTAATTAAAATTCCTAGGTCTGGATTATATTTATCTGACATAATATGGTACACGGCCTTGCCTTATCAAATACATTCCATTTTCTTCTTGTATCAACTGAGAAGAAATCCTGTCAGTTTACTTTATACTTCTAACTTTATAGCTTTTTAATACTTTTAACTTTTTTTTTTTTGCTTTTTTTTTCTGTTTGTTTTTTCAAGACAGGGTTTCTCTGTGCAACAGTCCTAGATGTCCTGAAACTCACTTGGTAGACCAGGCTGGCCTCGGACTCACTGAGATCTGCCTGCTTCTGCCTCCCAAGTGCTGGGATTAAAGGTGAGCACCACCACCGCCTGGCTACTTTTAATATTTTTTAATTTTATGCTAATGGGTATTTTTCCTGCATGTATGTCTGTGTACCACATGTGTGTCTGGTGCCCACAGAGGCTAGAATGGGGTTCACTGGAACTGGAGTTACAGGGGGTTGTGAGCCCCCATGTGGGCACTGGGAATTGAATCCAGGCCTTCTGTAAGAGCAAAAACATTTTTCTAGCTCCCACTTCTTAAGATTTAATCTAGAGTTTTACCACAACCTGTCCAGATACAGATTCACGACGACCCTGTTTCACACTCTAAAGAAACTGGCTCTCTCTTATTACTAGTCTGAACAACTATCAAGTTAATTTCCCAGAAATCTCTGTAACTTATTATTTACAATTAAGTAATCAATTAATTTTGAAATAAGCTTCCACTTGAGTCCCAAGCTGGCCTCAAATTTGGGATCTTCCAGTTTCCTAAATGCTGGGATTTCAGGTGTGCACCACCATGTCCAGTTTTGTAATTCCTTTTTTTTTTTAAGAATATATATTTTTTTATTCTTAAAATGATATTGTTTTACATATCAAGAACAAGAATTTACTCTCCCTCACCTCCTACCACTCCTCCCACCTTCCACCCATCCTACCCCCAGTCACTCCTCAGAGAGGGTGAGGTCTCCCATGGGGTGGAAAAAAAGTCTGTGCCATCACTTGAGGCTGAACCAAGGTCTTTCTCCCGTATCTAGGCTGAGCAAGGTATCCCTCAATAGGGAATGGGCTCCAAAGAGCCATATCGTGCACTAGGAATAAATACTGGTTCTACTGCTAGTGGCCCCACAAACCATCCATGTCACAGAACTGTAACCACCCACAAGGCCTAGTTTTCTTTTTTTTCATTCAAAAATATACACTTCCTCCCCCTCCTCCCGTCCCCCTCTTATATTGTAGTTTCTCAGTTAATCTTGTATTTTAATTATATATTCATAACTTTTAATACCTTTTAATCCTTTTTTGATGTACTGGATGAATATTTTGGTATTATTTTCCAACTTCCAATTCATTCATCTGATCAATTAAACTTAAAATTTTTTATCTATTTTAAAATGTGTTATTATTGCTTATTTTGCATTTGAGACAGGGTCTCATCCCAGGCTGGCCTCCAACTCAACATATAGTCAAAGATTACCTTGAATCCCTCCCAGTCTTCCTGTTTTCCTCCCAAGTGCTGGGATTACAGGCCTGAGCCACCATATCCAATTCTGTGCAGCATTAAATCCAGGGGCTTCACATACGCTAACCAAGAACTCTCCCAATTAAGCTACATCCCCAGCCCCAAATTTTTATTTTGAATTTTGGTGAGAGAGATTAAACTCAGAGCCTCACACATGCTAAGCACACACTTTACTTCTGACCTACATTTCGGTCCCAAACTGGAACTATGCCCCTTCAAGTGTCAAGTCTTTTTGGGTTTTGTTGTTGTTGTTGCTGTTTTCCCTAGCAATGTTGTGAGATCCAGCCCAGGGCCTTGCACATGTTAAGCAAGTTCCCTACTACTAAGCTAAAGCCCTAGTTATACCCTCCCCCTTTAAAATACAATTATGTAACAACATTTTTAATTTCTATGTGTTCTAATCAGTTCTTTACTATATAAACCTGCTACTTTCATCTCTTTTAATGTATACTTTTAGTGTATACATTAAAGGTAATGAAGAGTATACTTTACCTCTTTAAGCATCCAAAAAGGTTTTAAAGTTCTCCCAATCAATGGAATACTATGCAGCTGTTAAAAAGAATAAGATCATCCCATGGATACTAATATGAAATGATCTCTAAATATGTTCAGTTAAAAAGGCCAGGAATATAATAGTATGTGTAGAATGCTACCATTTATATAAAAGTGTATGTGAGGTATATGTGTGTATGTGTATATTTATATGCTTGCACATGCATAAACTATCTCAGAAAAGATAGCAAATTAATAATAGTGGTTGCCTCTGGGGAGGGAAACTGGGTGGCCAGGCGACAGAGGTGGAAATAGACTTACTTTTCACTGTTTACCCTTTTGTACCTTTGAATTTTGTACCACGTGCATGTATTACCTAGTCAAAAAAAAAAAATAAATAATTTATTTTTAAAAATAAAGTCTTTGTTGGACTACTTACTCCATAAAGTTAATTTCATCCAGAGAAATCCCTGTTCTGGTGGTTCGAATTTGTTGTATTAATATTAGATGTCTTCATGAATGTTGAAATTTTGGTTATAGGCTTGAGTGGAAGAAGTTAACTTTTTTCTCTCCCTTCCTATTTAAGTGTTTTAGAATTACCTCTACTTGGCCATCTGGGCCCCTCGTCTATCACCAGGTTTTAACAACATTTCAGGGCTCCAGTTTCATGATAATATTAGAAATAACACACATACACATCCAGTCACTGGCAAATACTTTCACTCAATTTCTGTCATGAGGCTGTGTCTTTATTAGCTAAAACCTACAGCCCCAGGGAGCAAAATAGCTTTTTCTTTCTTCAGCCTTTCATAAATGAGACAGATATTTCAGCTAATGGCTTCATGTGGTGATTGTGGCTCTGGGTCTTTCTGCACACAAAACTCCTCAGTGCTTTTAATCTTTTTAACTGATAAGAGCATAACCAGGTATCAGTGCTGCAGTGAAAACCCAGCATCCAGTAGCTTCAGCCCTGTGCAAATCTCAGGTCTGTCCTCTCTGATCAGAGGTGCTGACATTTGTTCTGGAACCTAACTGCAACTTTGTACTACTTATTCTCTGGTTTTGCATGTATGTGTCAGTGGAGTTACATCAAAACACAGTATGCTACCTAAACTACAAGTAATTTTCATATTTCCTTTTTAGGTAACATTGAAAGTAATAATTATAAAATACAATTTCATTTCATATAGTTTAGAAAATAGAACATTAATAGTAAATTACCCAATTTAAACCACTGTTAGGAGTTAAAAACAATCTTTTAATCTTCTATATCATTTCATCCTTGTATAATCTGTATGACTTTAATTTACATAATCCCAAACATTTGTCTATAGTGTTACATAATCTCTACAATCATCATTTTAAGGACTGCAGATTAATCCACCGAACTGTTCACCTGTAATTTTACAAATCACTGAATAGGGAAGGAGCTAGCATCCAAGGATGTTACAAAGATGTTTCTCTACATGTGTTTTTCTCTCAATACTCTGGATGTGGGTGTGGTATGACTGTGAGCAATGGTAAGCCAATGCATGGCTTAAGTACATGGCTAAGGTTCATAGTGATGACCTTGACATACAAAGAGGAAAGAAAAAAATTGCATGGAAGTAAATAATATATATTGCAGAAAAGTTCCAATCCGAAAGGTCATTAACAGTAAATTTACAATTATAAGTTTTGCAACTGGGTAATGCACGACATATTCTCATAACTTGCAAACCAGATGAGTCACACTAAAAGCTCATTATTTACCAGCACACTCACCTGATATTATTCACACAGTCTTCATGCGCTTCAGAGAGGGTTTTTATGTGCTTTGAAGAAATAGGGTCAAAAAGCAGAACTTCAGTCTGTTCACAAGCAACTGTCAGCACTGACCTGAAAGGAAAGAACAGACCTCTTGTTTACTTTTCTAAGACTCTCTGGTTCACTTACTTATATATATTTAGATAAATTTTTCTCTGGGAATTTAGTAGAGTCAAGTAATTATCAACAAATATAGAGAGACATATAAAGATATGCTTCATTGTAAAAAGGAGAAATTGAAAGCAACCTAACTTAAAATGAAAGAATGAGTATTTTATAACTGTCCTGCTCTTCATAAGGGAAATATCTCAAACCCCAAGTGAATGTCTGAAAGTCCAAATTGTAAGGAATCCTACACATACTGTCTCCTTCCTGTACATACTCATGAAAAAGTTTATTTACAAGTTAGACTCAGTACAGATTAACAAATATAATCAAGCATGACAGTTATAACTACATGGTGGTGCATGCTACACAAGTGTGCTCACTCTCAGAGCATGTTGTCCCGCTGCAGTCTTGCATGGTTGTTTTTTGTTTATATTGTCAAGTGGAGAACTTCTAGTCTTTTCAGCTGCAGGATGAACCCTATGTGTGCTCTCTGGCATACTCCAACTGTCAGCACCACTGCTCTTGTGCTCTGTAGGTCTTACTACCTAAAATAACAGTTACACACAAGCACTGTGAAACCTGAGTTGACTTGGTAACTGAGAGCTCCCAAGTGATTTGCAATGTGTTCTTGCACACAGTATGGATACAGTAAAAGGGGATGTTCCACGTGGAACAGAGTGGAATTATAAGAGATTTCATCAAACTATGAAGAATGGCATGAAATGTAAAACGAGTTATTTCTCGAATTTTTTCATATGCTTTTTTGTGTACTATGGTTGATTAGAGGTAACTGCAAAGTGAAGTCATGAATAATAGGAAATACCTTTTCAGACGTTAATAAAAGGGCAGTGTGGGGTTTAGAATTTAGAATAGCCACCACGCCTCATAGGTTCATAGGAGTGGCACACTTATTGAAGGAAGTTTGTCACTGGGGGGTGGGCTTTGAGGTTTCAAAAGCCCAAGCCAAATTCAGTGACTCTCTCTTCCTGTGGCCTGTGAATCCAGATGTAGAACTCAGTTCCTTCTCCAGCACCATGTCTGCCTGAGTGCTGCCATGTTCCCTCCCATGATGACAGTGGACTGAATCTCTGAAACTTAAGCAAGTCCAAACTAAATGTATTCTTTTATAAGAGTTGTCTTCTGAGATCTCTGTTCTCTGTGTCCTGTCGTGTCTGGTAGTCTGCAAGTCCAGCTCTTGCCCATGCAGTAATGGCCTCCCGAAACACACATATCAGAAAGCTGGCCCTTGACGTCACAGTCACCGTGGTGGTTGACGGCATCTTCAAGAAAGTCAATCTTTTGGACCAGAGAGGAAAGTACATGGTCCTCTTTTTCTACCTGAAGGACTTCTCTTTCATGTGCCCTACAGAGATCATTGCTTTTAGCAACCATGCCGAGGACTTACAAAAGCTGGGCTGCAAGGTGCTCAAAGTGTCGGTGGACTATTTCAGCTCATGAAAAGTTGGCTTTGTTGCCAGGCGGTGGTGGCGCGCGCCTTTAATCCCAGCACTCAAGAGGCAGAGGCAGGCGGATCTCTGTGAGTTCGAGACCAGCCTGGTCTACAGAGCTAGTTCCAGGACAGGCTCAAAAGCCACAGAAAAACCCTGTCTCAAAAAACCAAGAAAAAAAAAAAAAAAAGTTGGCTTTGCATGAAATATGAGACAAAACTAAAAAGCTATAAAGCAAAGAGTCATATGTCTGATTTAATCTAATTAGCCTGGTAGGGTAAAAGTCAGCTCCCTTTCAGTACACTTTATAGAAATTGATAAAGAAATACATGATTTGGTTTTTATTTTCTCCCCTACCCCAAGTTTTCTCATACACATTTGCTTACAACTTTTTCATTTAAATACATTTTGAAGCTGAGTATGGTAGTGCATACTTGTAATTCCAGCACTCAGAAAGTTGAAATAGGAGGTTTAACCCAATTAGCCCAGCCTGGACTACATAGGAGTTCAGGGCTAGCCTCAGCCAAATAGTAAACCTCTATCTCAAAACAACAACAAAACCCTCACATATATGTGTATATGTATATGTGTGTGTATGTATATATATAGTTTTTTATATATAAAAGTTTTTTGGGGGGCTAGAGAGATGGCTCAGTGGTTAAGAGCATTGGCAGCTCTTCTAGAGGTCCTGAGTTTAATTCCCAGCAACCACATAATGGCTCATAGTCATCTATAATGGGATCTGATGCCTTCTTCTGGCATGCAGGTGTACATGCAAATAGAGTATCATATATATAAAATAAAAAAGTTTTTCATTTCCATATTAAGTACCAGATCTCATTATAGATGGTTGTGAGCCACCATGTGGTTGCTGAGAATTGAACTCAGGACTTCTACAAGAACAGCCAGTGTTCTTAACCTCTGAGCAATCTCTCCAGCTTGATGATTATATTTAAATCTAATACCTGTTTAATCTTTATGTAAATATCCATTCAAGCTTCCAGGCAGAGCTGAGTTCTCACCATTATGATATAACTTACTCACTTCAGTAATTGTTTGCCTTCAAGTCAATTTTATTCTTCTTTTAATATAGCTTATCAGTTTTAGAATATTGGATATATTTTAATTATTTCCCTTTGTAATCTAACAATCTTTGTCCACCTTTTGAAATAGGGTCTTGATATAGTCTAAACTAACGGGTCCGACTGGTCCTCCTGCCCTCAGATTCCTGGCTGGAACTGTTTTTGTTTTTTCATTAGAACATTTATATTTATTATACTTAGTTACATTTGGATCTATTTTCAGCTATTCTTTGTGCTTTTTATCTATTATACTTCAACATGTGGGAGGATACTGAGATTAAATTCACATGCTAGGCAAGTGCTTTACCACTGAACAATATCAGCAGCTCTTTTTGTTTTCTGTCCTTTTCTTTTCTTTCCTTTTTATGTCTGTGCATATGTGGTAAGCTTGTGTGTGTGTGTGTGTCTGTCTGTCTGTGTGTATGTAGACCAGAGGCTACCTCTATTGCTCTCTACCTTATTTTTTAAAGTTTTACTTATTTAATGTGTGTGTTTTGCCTGTATGTATGCATGTGTGCCACATATGTACATAATGGATTCCCTGGGACTGGAGTTACAGACAGTTTTGAGCTGCCTTGTGGGTGCTATCCCCTGCAAGAACAGCAAGTGCTCTTAACTACTGAGCCATCCAGCCTCTCTACTTTGCTTGAGACAGTTTCTCACTGAACATGGAGTTCACTGTTTTGGCTACAATAAATGGCCAGTTAGCCCAAGAATCATCCTCTCTCTTTCTGAAAGTTGCTGGGTTAGAGATGTGAGACACCACACCCAGTCTCCATGTGGGTGCTAGTGCAAAACTTAGGTCTTCATGTTTGCACAGCAAGCACTTTACCCATTGAGCCACACCTTCTTACCTTCTTTTTGTAATCTTTTCCCAAGTTACAACCTTTTCTTTTCTTTCTTTCTTTCTTTCTTTTTTTTTTTGGTTATTTGAGACAGGGTTTCTCTGTGTAGCCTTGGCTGTCCTGGAACTCACTTTGTAGATCAGGCTGTCCTTGAACTCACAGAGTTACGCCTGCCTCTGCCTCCCAAGTGCTAGAATTAAAGGTGTGCACCAGCACTACCCAGCTTGTTACTATATACTTTTTTCTCTACTAGTATGGAAGAAAATGATCTATTCTTTGCTTTCTTGAAATTGTAATACAAATACTTATTAAAGTCTCTTAAGTTATTGTTGTGTGTGTGTGTGTGTGTGTGTGTGTGTGTGTGAGACATATGGATGCATGTGCATGTCAGAAGACAACTTAGTGGAAACAGTTCTCTCCTTTACCTTCACATGGGTTCCAGGGATCAGAGCTCAGATCAACAGGCTTGCACAGCAAGTACCCTGACTTGCTGACCATTTCATGGCCTGAACATCAGAATAATTACTTTTTAAAAATGTTTCTGGGGCTGGTGAGATGACTGGGTGGGTAAAGGTACTTACCAACAAGGCTGACTACCTGAGTTCCGTCCCTGGAATCCATGTAATGGAAGAAAAGAATGACTCCTATGGGTTGTCCTTTGACCTCCATACATGTGCCTCCACATGTAAGTCATGGAATGCACATGAATCTGTATGAATATGTGATGCCTTTAATGCTAGCACTTGGAAGGCAGAAGGAGGGGAATCTCTGTGACTTCAAGGCCAGCCTGATCTACATAGTTAAGTATCAGGGCAACCAAGATTACTGTGAGAGACAAAATAAATACACAAACAAACAAATTTCTCTGGAAGAATGAAGAACACAGTTAAATAAGAACTATATGTAATATCCCTCATTCTAGCAGCCCTGGCATTTGAGTTAAATTTTTTATATGTAATTCTAGGATCATCATTTTCTATTTAAAATTCTACCTCCAGAGAATTGATATAACTACTTCTTAATTCCTGAAAGTTCGGTTTGGTAAAACTGAGCTACAAAACAGAGAGGCATAGACAGTATTTGGGGGAGAGGAGGAAGCTTTAAGAATAGCACATAAAGGAAGAAGGTTCCATGAAAAAGCTTCAGCTGAAGTTTCTCTTCTCATTAGTTTTCTTCCAGATTCATGTATGCACCCACTGCTAAAATGCCAGCCACCTACTATAAGGAAACACCGCAGAGATTCTAGAACCAGGTATAATTAGGAAGAAGCATTCTCTGCCTGGTAGTGATGGCCATACCTTTAATCCCAGCACTCGGGAGGCAGAGGCAGGCGGATCTCTGTGAGTTTGAGGCCAGCCTGGTCTACAAGAGCTAGTTCCAGGACAGGTACCAAAGTTACAGAAAAACCTTGTCTCAAAAAAAAGAAGCACTCTCGTCAATGAACTAGAACAAGTTTTACTTGCTCAGTAACTGTGTTCCCAGGCTTCTTTCTCAGCATATTCGAGGTCTTTCTTCCTTGAAAAATTTGTTTCATTATTTCCATTTCCTCTAACAGTCTATGCTAATATGGCCCTTCAGTATAAGTACACATTCCTATGAAATACTTCTATTCTTTACCCAGCAGTCTTGAATCATGTGGCTCCTGCAATTTTTTTTTTCTGATCTTAATCCAGGTGTCACTTTTTCAGGGCAGCCTAGCTCAACAGGCTTTAAGCCTTTATCTCAATTTGTAGGTGTACAATGTACACCTACAGAATCTCATATCCAATTGAACTAATAGAGCCTCGGCTCAATAAAAGGAGTGTCATTAGCTAGTTTTACTCTCTACTATTATCCATGCGTTTGCAACCTATCAAATGTTCCAGGAGCATCTGGTTAATGAGGGATTGAGTGAATGAATGCACTAACTAACCAGAGACTAGTAACTCAGAGGCCCAATGTGCTAAGAATGCTACTAATTATGTCATCTTAAGGTGAAACCATGAACAGTGTCTCTCCTCTGATTGGCGTTGAACTTGTCCACGCACAAGATAAAGTATTAAATAGACCTCGGAGAATTTTGAAATTGTCCTATAGCTTAAAGTGACCCGAGAGTAAACAAACGTCAGTTAAGAAAAAAAAAAGTTGGGTACCCTTAACCCAAGGATGTAGTCTATGCCACAAATGGCCCAAACACCGAGAAACGTATTTCTGCAGTGTCTTAGTATCTTTCTAGAGCTTTCGATTGTCTGCTCATGGCAGGATTTGGCACAAGGTCTAAAGATTCTGGAGGCTTCCTACCTTGAGCACTTTAACACACGCTTGGCTCAGAGAAAGGCCAGCTGAGGGTAACAGCGGAACGATGGGCATTTACTTAAGTGTATTTACTGAGCGCCTATAGTGTACCAGGTATTCCTCCTTGTGGAGCGGCTCTGACAGACCAGCAAGGAGCCTCCAGGACCCCCAAGGGTGGCACTGGGCCTGCCTACCTCAAAAGGCCAGGGCGGGGCTCCCAGGTGACAAACAACGTGCTCCCGCAGGTCGCAGGGGCACGAAGGCCGGCGGCCGCAAGCCGACCAGAGCGGAGGGAGGTAGCTGTGGCGCAGGCGCTTACCCGTCGGGCGAATACTCGAGGTTGAAGACAGCCCCGTGGGTGCGGGTGCTGAGGTACACGGAGTCCGCGGGGTGGATGGAACCATACAGGTTCGTCATCGTGCGGAAGTTGTCCCGCGCCGGGTCCACGAACAGCCCGCGGCCGAGGCTCCTCTCCCTCAGCCACCCGAACAGTCGGGCGCCAGGGCCGCCCAGGCCCGCGCCGAGGCCCTGCCGGCTCCGGTGGCCGGCCCTGCAATCTGGCCTCGAGCGCCTGCGCGGCGAAGACGACGGTGACAGCTCGGCCTGCGCTGCAGCGGCCGACAGCTCCAGCGCTCCGAGGGCCGCGAGCTCTCCCGCACGTTCGGCCGACCACAGAGCGGGGCCGCCCGGGAGGCGAGGGCTCCGGGCTGCGGGCGGGGGAGGGGCCGCGTCAGCTCCCTGCTGCGGAGGCGCCGGCCGCGGAGCTGGAGAGGGCGGTCTGGAAGCTGCCGCCGGCCCTCCGAGAGGCGGCGGCTCCTCAGCTCCAGCCGCCCCGTCCCCGCCCGGGCTGTGGGGCCCGAAGGGAAACATGACCAACACCCCCGCCCCCTATTCCGGGCCGCTGTCCCGCCGCCCGACAACTCAGCGCTCCCGCTCCAGCCGCCACTTCCGGGTGCCGCGTCCTAAATCCGCCGGCTGGGAAACCCGCGTCACCGCTAGGCTGCCCTCCGTCGGGGACCGAAAAGCAGGGACACCGCCGAGTCGGGAGCGCCCCTGCCCAGGAGGACTGTGAGGTCAGGAGCTACTAGCCCTCTGTGAGCAAGGTCGGACGCACAGGACCAGCTACAAGCAGCTGAGTCGAGTCGGGACCACAGCTGTCAGGGAGCACGACTGGCTGTGTGCCTGACCAGTCCGACGAGACTGGGTCGGATTACCTACTGTTGTCCTTACGAGATTGGGCGGGGTGAGGGGGGGTGGGTGCATTACTGTATTTTATGTAGGTCACACAAATCTCATGGCGCACTGCCTACTCAGCCTATTAAGTCTAAAGATTCAAGAACAATTCGCACGTGAAAAGCACTATACTGTATAGTGCCTAGAATAAAGGACTCTATATCAGTGCCTTAAATATCTGCGCAAATCCGCCTTCTCTTCCCTGCTCATACTGCATCTGCTGAGCACTGCACGAAGGGCCTTTTTCACTGCTGCTGCTGAGTACAAATTACCTGTTTTCGGGGAAAGCGTTAACAAGGAATGGGGGGTTTCCATGCAAGGAACCTTAGTTCTCAAAAAGGAGAGTTTGAGGGAAAAGGAAAGGCAGACAGATACAAGAACTGACAAATTTTCTAGGTCTTGTTAAGGGCAGTATTGTAGGAAGTTCACATTTGGTGACTGTAATGGTAAACCTGGAGGACGATCTAGGCTGTGTAGACCTGGAAGACGTCTGGAGGAAGGTAATTAGATAGGCAATGGCTGAACCGTCAGCAGAAAATCAGTAAGTCTTCATTTAGTTTGTATTGGCTCCAGATAATCAGATTTCACAGTTCAGGGATTCAACATGAAAAACATATCAAAGTCCCAAAGCTATTTAAGAGCTGTTCACGGAGGTATGGTTCAGTGGTGGAGCGCTTGCCTACCATGTGTGAAACCCTGACTTTAAACCCCTAGTACTGTAGAGAAGACAAAACAAGTGTTCACTGATACAAATTCAAGACAAGTGGCAACACAGAGAATAAGTAATTTAGTAATGCCTTGTTTTTAAAACATTTGTATTTAATATGTGAGTACTCATTTATTCCAAATATTTTTTTACTAAAACCTAAAATAAGAGCATATTACACATGACTAAGATTCTCTAACATCAAGAGGGGCAGGAGTGGGAACTGGGGTAGGTATGTAAAATGAGAAAAGATTGTTTTAAAAAATAAATTTAATAAAAAAGATTCTATAACATCAGTAAAAAAAAACTGAGAAGGCACTGAAAATGGAACTAAAATTAGCTGTGCTTGTTCCTGTGGGCCCTGTATTAGAGTCTATACGCACAGCCATGTTAATAAGGAGCCGACGTCACATCAGTCTGTCGGCCAATTTCTAGGTAATAGCATTTGGAAAGCTAAAAGATTTTCAACTTTAGCCTACTCATTTAGATGTCTACTCATATTTAAAGCATCATGGGAATTTCTTTGCCTTATAGTCCTTCTGGATCACAATGAAAACAAATAATCAAAAGGCTTTCTGAACCATGTCCCCAAGTCTCAAGTGTCACATGTCTCTGGACACTCAAGGACTTCATCAGGAAGGTGGGGAACAAATTTTTTTCTCTAACCAATAACTAGATGTTTTTGTATTTATTTTTAATTGCTACCCAATAGGTGTCTTCTAATGCAACCTAACTGAAATGATAAATACTGGTCTTTCCTGTCAGGCTTTTATCCTTTCGGAGCAGTAAGTTCATTCTCTGTCTGTTTAGCATCCTTGTTTCTGCCCAGTGAATAGTATCCCTTGTTAGGAATGATGTTGATAAAGTGAACAAGGCGGTTGGCCATAGCGTAGAAAGCTGTAATGGTAGCTATGTCCCAGGCATCTTCTCTACTGAAGCCATGCATTTCAAGCTTTTTGAAATGGTCATCTGTTATGTCATCAGCTTGGGAAACGGCAAGTGCAAACTCTATCATTGCTTTTTCTCGAGCAGGGAGGTCAGACTTTCTCCAGTTTATACAGACCTGCAATGAAACTCACAATCAGAATCTTGGTCCAGTACAACACAGCTAATAAAATCCTAGATCCAGTGGAATCAATGGGGAAAATCCCTCAAGGTTATTCTAGAATAAAGGAGCAAAGTTAGACCAGAATGAGAAATATCTTGGTCAAGCCTAATGGAATATAAACCTGGAAATCTAGTTCAAAACCATGTCTACCAAGAAGTGCTTTTGCAGGACTAGAAAGACACCTCCATGGTTAGGAGTACTTGCTCTTGCAGAGGGGCTAGATTCAGTTCACAACCATCTGTAACTCCAGTTTCAGGGAATCTGACACACTCTTCTGACCTCTGAGACCAGGCATTCACATATGGTACAAATACATGCAGGCAAAGCACACACACACACACCCCAAATAAATATTCTTAGAAGTCTTTTTGTTTGTTCTAGCTTCAAAACCCTCTTTATTTTCAGGCTAGAAAAAATGGCTCAACAGTTAAGAGCATTTACTGCTCTTTCCTAGGACCCAGGTTCAGTGTCCAGCACCCACATACTGGCTCACACCTGCAATAACCCCAGTTCCAGGGGATCCAATACCCTCTGCTAGCCTCTGAGGATACCTGCATGCATATAGTGCACATAAACTCATGCAGGCTTGCACACATACCCATAACTTTAAAAAAGAAAAAAGCTCCCCCCCGCCACCAGACACAGTGGCAATCCCTTCTACTCAAAGCTGAGACAAGATTATTAATTCAGTTTAGTAAAAGTCTGGGGAAAAAAAAAAAACTGAGACAGTGTTTCTTGAAAAAAAACAAACAAATCCTCCCTTTTCCTCTAAACATTTGAAGACAAAAACCCCTCAGTCAAAAACAGAAACCTCATACTTGAAGAGCTTGCCTTCCAGATGAGAGCAGCAGAGCCCACAGGCTACCCCACTGTCCCCAGGGATGCCCAATCAAGACACAATATTTGTGACGTTAATAGTTTGCACTTATCCAAGTATGGTGGCTCATGCTGAGGCTGGAGGTTCCCTGAGAGGCTACACTGTGAACTCCAAGCCGTCTTGAGCTACAGCACAAGAGACTGTCTCACAAAGCTAAATTCAAAAACAAAACCAAGAAGACCCTCACATTTTAGCCATGGGAGCGTTAAGAATGCGTTTGACATTTCACATTCATTATCTCATTCTCTGAGCAGTAGTATTTTTATTATCCTCACTTCATTAAGAAAAAACTGCAGCTCTGAGAAGCAAAGTAACTTCCCTAAGGTCACATGGCCACATCATGGCAGAGCTGGGGTCAGGTTCCAAGTGCATGAGGTCCCACAGACTGCACTAATAATCATTTTTCTCTGCTGGAGTAAAATACTGGAAACCCCTAAAACTAAAGACACTTGACCAACTTAGCAACCACAGTATGACAACTTGTTTAATGGCAACCAGGAGGCAAGACCTGACAAAGCCTGGATGAGCAAGGAGGGGGCACTCTGTAGGACAAAGGGACCCATATGGAAGTTACCTGCAGGCCAGTCACACAATCTCCACCCAGGCCAGGTCAGGAGAGAAGACCATAGGGGCAGAGAGACTGATGAATCTCCACTTGAGAATAATTCAGAGAAAATGTTTTAGTTCCCCAGCTCCAAAAACAAGGGATTTCACTGTAGAAATTAGAACTAGGGAAGCTTTGTGGCAAATCCTCATTGGCTGTCTCTATCCTCAGCCATTTTCTGAATAATTAGGATGACCTGTGATGGCCGAAAGCCTGATTTGAGATGAACCAAGGGCAGAGTAAGGCACTTACTGGGGAAACAGGACCAACTTCACAATCAATGTTGGTGATAAGAGAGGACAGAGCCCATTCCAGAAAGATAGGCAGATTGGGGCCAGCGCCAAAAAAATAAATAAATAAAAGAAAAGCTAATACTCTGACTTAGTCCCTGTTGTAATAATCAATGAATTTACCATTTGACACTGGGAAATTAAAGCAGTGCAGCGTAGGAGCAAAGAATAGCTTTGCAATAAGACTTATCTTACAGTTGGATGCTCCATGCCGAGGGCAACCTCTAAACTGAGAGTGTAAAATAGTTAAAGAAAGACTCCCTTAGAGAAAAGAGAATATAGGCCAAGTAACCAGTACTTTTGGATAAAGCCTGGGGGTTCAGTTACTCCCTACCTCCACATTACATGTATACCGAAAAAAGCAGGTGGGACTAGTGGTAGGAACTCAAATAGTGGGAGGAACTTGAGGTGTATGCCCCACACCTTACAAGGACATGGGCTTTGCCCTTTCTCCAGGTACAGAGAGGCCCTAACATTGACACGGAGAGGTAGGCACTGACCTGGTCAGAGAGTCCTGGGTTCTTTGAGTAGACCCTGTACATGGCACTGTGGACAACAACGCTGTATAGGCACTTGTCACCCAGGCTGGTCACTACGATGATGAGTTCCTTGTCAGCTTTGCTGAGCCGACCTGGAGAGGAAAAGGAAAGGAGACCTGTCTAGAGAGCCCAGACAGCAGCTTAGGAAGAACCCATCTGGCCTAGGCGTGTCCATCAACAACTCTGCCCACAGTCCTACTTGCTGACCCTCACTCATATAGTCATTCTAGTTTCTTGTTATCTTCTGTCACTCGACTCTTTCTAAAGTCAACTTGTTCTTCTATTGCCTGTTTCTCCTCTCAAGAGTATTTGTGAAACTGCTGGTAAGACCCTATTGCTGAAGACAGCACCGATATATCTCATTGAACGTGGAGAGATTGTGCTGTTGTCTAGCTAAAGCTTTCGATCCTACTATCCAGTATTCATAGTACCAGAAGGTACTTTGCATACTACCAGAGGAGAAAGGTGACCACAATGGTGATCTATCTGCAGAATGCTCAGGTACAATAGTGGCACCAAAGTTGTGGGAGTGACCAACAGCTATGATAGGATTTAAGGTCCACTCTGTGAGATGGAACCATGCCTGGCACTGCTCAGGGAGCCCTGGACCAGAGACCAGGTAGGGCATGGACCAAGAGGAAACCCACATACTATTTTTCTGCTAAAGGAATGTACAATAAAATGAGTCCTAATGGGCAGTCTGCTGTGCCTGTAGATCAGTGTCTTAGGCAGCCACCATCACCGAAGCTTCCTCTTGCAGTAGATAGGAACTAACATAGAGACCCACAACTGGACAATATGCAGAGAGTGAGAGACTCTGAAATACTCAGTCCTGAGTGGATATAGTCATCAAACCCCTTCCCTCAGAGCTCACAGAGCTACATGGAAAAGGAGGCAGAAAGCTAAGAGTCAGTAGGGATGGAGAACACCAAGGAAACAGTGCCTTTTTAGACACAGCAGAACTGACATGCACATGAACTCACAGAGACCATGGCGGCATGCACAGGGCCTGTACAGGTCTGCACCAGGTAAGGTCCCAGTGCTGACAGGGGAAGTGAACATGAGCCCTGTCCTTAACCCAGAAGCTATCTCCAATTGTCAATCACTTGCAAAGGAAAAAACTGTTTTCCACAATGAATTCCCACTGGATATATAAACCACACTTAAAAGAGTAGGCCCTATGCCCAGCAGGAGATGTCCAACACCAAATGAACTCCATTGTTTTTGTGGAGATTCCTTGGTCTCATAATGCAGTGTTTGAGCTTTTTTTTTTTAACCTTACTACTTTTGTTTGTATATTATGGTTCTGATTTTGTGTTTTTATGGTATGTGTGTGTTTCTCTTGTTGTTTTTCTGTTTTTTCCCCCATTCTGGTTTGTTTTGGTTTTTAATTTGCCTGTTCGTTTTCTAAAGAGAGAGAAAGTGCGAAGTTGGATGAGTAGGAAAATTGGAAGGATCTGGAAGGAGATGAAGGAAGGGAAACTATGATAAGAATATATTGTATGAAAAAAATTCATTTTCCAAAAAAGAAGAGTATATGTGAAAGCCCATGCATTTGTCTGACTTTTAAAACTACTATGATCCCAAAGGAGTACTAACATAGGGCAGCTACCTCAGAAGATGTGCTGAAGGAATTCCTAAGCTGCAGAGCTAGCAGTTTTAAGATCAGAGACTACTTCCTAAGCTCAGCAAACCTGCTCCCACGCATAGCCTGTAGAAGCGGAAGTGACTCCATGCCTGGCACAGTTCACATACAGTTCTGGGGACTTTATAAGTGCTATCCCCTTCTCTCCTCACACCAGCTCTATGGTGTTTAAGAGTTCACAAATAAGGAACGCAGGGCTGCGTGACATTTCAATGCTCTGCAGAAGTCTGCTTGGATTATTTTGAGCAAAATTCATTATTGGAATAATCATCAGTCTTCTCCCAGTGGGATAGAGAAGCTGAAGAAAGATGTGCTGCCAACACTATGGAGGCAAATCCTACATAGCACAGGAAGGGAAGCTGGCAACTGTAATAGGTCACAGGAGGAACAGTCCCTTGTTATTGAAAGCAGATGAGGAGGATTTTGGAGGAAAGAGCTGGTTCACAAGGGCATGAATAAGTGAAGAGACATCCTGGGGCATGGCAGAGTGAGCAGTCAAAGTGAAGAAAAATCATGAGACCCCTGTATTGTGAGAACAGAATGTAGCCTCTGTTGACTCAAATACAACATAAGAAGGGCTGTAGATGAAGCAGCAAAGGTAAGCCAGCAATAAGCCGTGGAGAACTACTGTGACAGACTTGCTGGCTATTTCCCAATGTGCTACCCACTGGTTATTCGCCAGGCACTGTGGTGCATGTGTTTAATCCCTGCAATAGGAAGACAGAGGCACGGGGAGCTCTGTAAGATCAGCCTGGTCTACATAGTGAGCTCCAGGCCAGCCAAGACTCATGGTGAGACCCTGTCTTAACTAACAAACAAAACCAATCCGTATCTTTTACTCCCTTTTTTCTTTAGTAATTAGGATCTTCCAATGCAGCTGAGCACATCGTCATACACCTTCCTTTGTAGCTAAATGTGATGGACAAAATCCAACCTATGAGATCTAAGTGGAAGTAATGTGTGCAACTCCTATGTCCTGACCTTATGGGAAAGGGACAAGTGACCACCGTTGCTACTTCTTTTTGTTAGTGACATTCATGAGCCAGCATAAGACTGTAGGCAAGGGCAGTTCCTAAAATTAAATAAACAATATATTGCTGGGTGGTGGTGGTGCACATCTTTAATCCCAGCACTCAGGAGGCAGAGGCAGGTGGATCTCTGTGAGTTCGAGGCCAGCCTGGTCTACAGTGTGAGTTCCCGTGTAGCCAGGGTTACACAGAGAAACTCTGTCTTGAACCACTCCCCCCACAAAAAGAGAGAGAGAGGGGGGCTGGAGAGATGGCTCAGTGGTTAAGAGCACTGGCTGCTCTTCCAGAGGTCCTGAGTTCGATTCCCAGCAACCACATGGTGGCTCACAGTCATCTATAATGAGGTCTGGTGCCCTCTTCTGGCCTGCAGCATACATGGAGGCAGAATGTTGTATACATAATAAATAAATAAATCTTTTTAAAAAAAGAAAAGAGAGAGAGAGAAAAGAAAGAAACACTATATCAACCCTTAGTAGCTCACATAGAAACTATTAGATAAGAGAGAGAGGGGAAAATCTTATTAAAACTAATGTATGTTTTCACTCTGGGTAGTGCAACCCAAGCTGAATCCTAAGAAATAAGTCCTTGATTTCATGACTTTATTCAGAGGCTATAAAGAACCACAGATGACTTTTATGCCCTAAATAAGAAAGGTTATTATTCCAGGATAGCTAGGAATGTTACACAGAGAAACCCTGTCTTGAAAAACCAAGAAAAAAAGAAATTTTATTATTACTTAATTTAAGTTCTATAACTATAGTCATAAAGCTGCATTCAGACATTGGCTTCAAAATCTAGAGCTGCCACTGGATGTGGTAGTGTATGATTGTAATCACAGCACTTGGCAAGCTGAGGTGCCAGGAATGCTGTGAATTCAGGACCAGCCTAGGCTACATAATGAGTCCTGGGCCAGCTAAGACTATATAATCCTCTCTCTCTCTCTCTCTCTCTCTCTCTCTCTCTCTCTCTCTCATCCTTCCCTCCCCCCCCACTACTAATAAAACAAGAATCCAGAGATATCACAGAAGCTGAGCTGCTTGCTGATATAGTAACCTAGGACTCTAGAAATGCTAGAGGCAGGAGCCAAACATATGGGCTTTATCCAAGAATGTGTTGGTATACCTTTTCATTTACCTGTTTCTTTATTATAGATGGCATTATAGTAAGCAAAGAAAGCTCTGAATTCCAAAGGCCGGTAAGACAACACTTTAAATACATTTGGTAAAAATCCTATCTGCAGGAAAGGAAAAAGACAAAGTCACACAAAATGAAAACTAGGATCAGAATAAGTAACAGTAACTAGGTATGCCTGTGTTAAGTGTAATCTTAGGAAGACCTCCCCTATGCATCCCTTCACCTTTCAGGGTATAACTGTTACTTCTAAAGTGCATACGATAATTTTGGTAATTAACAGCCTGAAATAGAGATTGGAACACCTAGATCAAATGATATACCCTATCATTTAGGTTCTCCAGCTTAGGTCTAATAAATTCCCAGCTACTAAAAACTACCATCAGCGCTCACCACACAGATGCTACAGAGCTGCCAGACTCTGCCATGTATATACTGCTGTTCCTTGTTTCCGTAGAATGTTAGAGCACTGAATCTACCTTGGATATTATGGTCAAAAGTCTTAAAGAAAAAATCAGATTGTGTAATTATTATTGATTTATAGAGAAGATATCACATGGATATATAGAGATACATTATTTTGATTCAGCTTTATTAAAATATGCTTTCACAAAATTGTTAAGGAATTAGTTTAACCAATGCAGTTGATTTCATACTGTGGATTTTACAATGTTACTCTACAAATGGAAAAACAAATTATTTAAAGTGGAATAAAAACTAAACTACAATCAAAGAGGAATTCATGGATGCACAAAAAGCTATATGGATAAACATATACACATACAAGTCTAGTAATGGTAGATTGCTGAGATGAATACAGCATCTTTATACAACTGGCCTCATAAAAGGCACCACTGAAAATAATGATGTGCTGGACAATAGTGGCGCACACCTTTAATCCCAGCACCAGGAAACAGAGGCAGGCTTGAGTTCAAGGCCAGTCTGGTCTACAGAGTGAGTTCCAGGATAGCCAGGATTGTTTCACACAGAGAAACATTGTCTCTAAAACAAACAACAAAAAAGAATGTTTTTGACCTAGAAACATATTCAAGATAACAATTTCATTAAAGAAATTTACATGGATATTTTTACAAAGAAAATGGGGAAGTAGAAAACATCAACATATTAATAATGGCTAACTTTGTGTAATAGAATCAGATTGTTGTTTCACTTTTCTGCTTGATTTTAGAGAAAAAAGCAAGATACCTATCCCTTAAGCAGTTAACATATATCCTCACTGGGATATATTGGTGATATATCTGCACTACACTATAGTGCTATGCAGAACTACAGAGTGCACCTCAGTCACAGTGAGCAGACGACTAAGGGACAGAGTAAAGACGCAAAAGCCAAGAGGAAGAACATATGGTCTAAGGTACCTGGACCCAGGAAGGGTCCACCCACAGTGGTGAGCTTAGGTAGACTGTGGCAAGCGGTAGTGGCAATCACAGAGGCCTATACAGGTCTCCCCACTGGCACTGACCCCTGCAGCAAGGTGTGCCTCACCTTTCTTTCCATCTTCTCCATGAGCTCTAAGATGTCAAAGGGCAGGTCCTTCTTATAGGGGATAGGGTAATGGCCAATGGGTTTGCAATTTTCTTCTTTCTCATCTTCGAAAGGGTAAGAATTCAGGGTCATCACAGGCAACTTTTTCCCAACTTTACTTGTCAAAAGGTGAAGAAGAGACTAAAAGAAAATAAAGACAAGTTCAGATGAACTAAAGGAATTTCCTTCCCAGCCAGCCACTCTGTATCTGGTCCTAAAGGAGAGAGAACACACAGTTCCAGCTCCTGTGCCACTTCCCACTGGTTAGAAGTCATTGCCTTGAGGACTGTAACAAGGATTCTGGGCCCAACACGCAACAATGCTCAATTAATCCGTAATGTTTGATGGAGGGAGGGAATATAGTCTCATGGAATTGAAACTTGCAAGCCCAGTTCAAGGCTTGGACAGGGGATAAAGCTTCTATTTAGCATCTACAAGGTCCTGGGTTAGCATTTTCAAGGTACTAGGTGGGAGATAAAAGAAAACCAAAAAAGGAAAGTCCATGTGAGGGACCATACAAAGCAGTAAGGAAATGGAAGTGTATTAAGTGGTTGCCAGGGTAACTCTCACAATAGTACTCACTACCAACCAAGCATCAGGATTTCACATGCACATTTTAGCATTCTTAAAATCTTTCATCTTACTAATATGAAGATTAATGATCAGAAAGGTTACAGTGATCACACAGAGATAACTGTTTGCATCTTTATTCAAATCCATAACTGTCAGATTCTAGAGTTTATATTCTTCCCACTATATAGTCCTGTCTCTTAAAAAACTTATTCAGCAGGGGCTGGAGAGATGACGGAGTGCTTAAGAGCACTGGCTGCTCTTAGCCCAGGTTTGAGTCCTGCCACCCATATGGTGGTTTACAATCATCTGTAACTCCAGTCCCAGGAGATCTGGACTCCATGGACATTATACACATGTAGTGCACAAACATACATGCATACAAAACACCTAGACACATAAAATAAAAATCTTTTATTGGTGATCTTTTGTTGGTGTTTTAACAAATAAAGCTTACCTCAAGTTCTGAGTGCAGAGCTAAGCCACTAGAGGCCTGGCAGGGGTGGCACACACCTTTAATCCTAGGACTCAGGAGACAGAGGCAGATGGATCTCTGTGGGTTCAAGGCCACCCTGGGCTACACAAAACTGAATCTGTCTAAAAGAGAAACAGAGCTCACACAAAGGTGATCCCAGCATTTGGGTTCACACACCTCTAATCCCGGCACTAGGGAGGTGGAGACAGGAGTGATATGGCTGGATGGAGAGAGGAATATAAGGTAGAAGGAAACAGGAGCTCAGTGCAGTCTGAGCAGGCAGTCAGTCTGAGCAGTCTGAGGAGACAGTCTGAGGACAGGAGCGCCCCTTTGATCTTAGCATTGGTAGAGGTAAGAACTCTAGTGGCTGGCCGCTCTACTTCTTTGAGTTTTTATTATTAAGACCAATTAGAATTCATGCTAAATTAAGGTTAAAAAAATAAGTTAAAAAATTTTAAAGATAGCCAACAAAAGGCAACAATAACAAACAACAGAATGTTAGTGACTGCAAAGAGGAACGCAAACAAAAATCCGAATGTATAGCTCATTCATTTCTTTTACCAAAGGAAGTTCTATGAAAGTCACAGAAAGTCATGATGATACTTTTTCTAGAAAGCTCTGTTCAGGCAAGCAGAAGCTGTAAAAATGTATTGTAGGGCTGTCTGAATCAGGCTGCCTGGGCCAGACTCTGTCCCTGCTGTCTACCCACTGTGTCCAAATCAGGCCATCTCTGAGTTCAAGGCCAGCCTAGTCTACAAAGAGAGTTCCTAGACAGCCAGAGCTACACAGAGAAACCCTGTCTCAAACAAAAGAAAACAAAAGATTAGGAGGTGTGACTTTGTTGGAAATCCCTGGGGTGAGCTTTAAGGTTTCAAAAGCCCATGCCAAGCCCAAAGTCTCACTCTCTGCCTACAGATCATGATACAGCTCTCAGCTACTGCTCCAGCACCGTGTGTGCCACTGTGCTCCTTGCCGTGATGAAA
Source organism: Ondatra zibethicus (assembly GCA_004026605.1). Lineage (NCBI taxonomy): Eukaryota > Metazoa > Chordata > Mammalia > Rodentia > Cricetidae > Ondatra > Ondatra zibethicus. The sequence continues at coordinate 370,950 of PVIU01000246.1, forward strand.
ATGTACTAAACCTCTGAAGCTGTAAGCAAGCTCCAATCAAATGCTTTCTCAGAGCTGCCTTGGTCATGGTGCCTCTTCACAGCAGCAGAACAGCAATGAAGACCCCACCTTTACCTCTTTGTGATGGCTACATTTTAATGTGTCAGTGTGACTGAAGGAAGTGACCTCAGGTGACTTCTGTATTAGTTACTTTTTTGTTGCTGTGCTGAAATACTAGGACCAAGGTGACTTAGAGGAGCAAGAGCTTACTTGGGTTTATGGCTCCAGAGGGTTAGACTCCATGATTGTGAAGCAGAGGCAGGCATGGCAGCTGGAGCAGAGCTAAGAGCTCACATCTTGACTCTTGTACCGCAAACAGGAAGAATAAACTAGTTGTAGGTGGGGCTTTTGATCTCAAAGCCTATCCTCGGTGATAGACCTTCTCCAACAAGGCCACACTGGCTAAGCTTCTGTACACAGCACCACCAACTGGGGACCAAGTGTTCAAATGCCTGAGACTCTGGGACATCTCATTCAAACCACTATAGCTTTTAACATCGGTCAGTGTTTTAGAAGAGATTATCTGAGCAGGTAGGCAGAGTAAAGGCGATACACCTCTACTCTTGGTTGGAGAAATCCTATTTGACAAAGACCTAACAGAAAAGAAGGCTACAGAAGGACAAATTCAAGCTCTCTTCTTTTTCTTCCTTCCTTCTTTCTAAAATTTTTTCGGTATTTTTTTTTTGAGACAGGGTTTCTCTGTGTTAATAGTCTTGACTGTTCTGGAACTTGCTTTGTAGACCATGTCGGCCTCAAACTCTCAGCGATCCACCTGCCTCCATGCCTGGCTCAAGCTCTCTTCTTATACTGGAACAACGCCTCCTCCTGCCCTGAGACATTGAAGCTGCTATTTCTCACTGCCCCCATCTTAGGTTCTCAGTTTTCAGCCTTGAACTAAATTCACCTCTGGTTCTCCAGTAGGTTTACAAACCATAGACAGTGGGAATTCTATACTCATATGAGCAAGCCTCAGATGTCATACCTATCCTGAAAAGGATCCTGGGCCCATCATGAAATGATGCCATAGCCAACTGTAGTCTTCTGTCAGTTCTACTTCTGTGAAGAAGCTCTACATGGGCCCCAGCTTCCGTAGTTGCCTACTGCTGACACGCACATTTCACACTCCGTATTTCTATCAACACTTGTACCTACTGAAAATGGCCCGGGCTGCAAGGTCTGGTAGGTGTCAGTCAGCTCTCCTACCCAGTAGCCAGGATGGGGTAAACAGCCACAGGCCCCAAAGCTCTGTCTTTATAACTCATACACCTGGGAGGTTTCCCTGGGCAGTCAGAAGCTGAGGCAGTTGGCAGTGATGTCAGGGTTAAAAGTCCTGAGGTATAGCAAGTTGACTAGAGTCAGGACGGGCCAGGAGCACACAAAGGAAAGAAGGGACTGTGAGGAAGAGAAGACAGCATAGAGGGAAGAAGAAAGTTTCAGGAAGGGAGACATGTGGACAGATAGAAGAACCAGGAGCAGCTGGGTCTTTTCTTGGTGGAGTGCCTGGATCCTGCTGCAGAGGTCTCTTGAAGGCTTTGAATGACTTAATCAGCTTCCATTTTCATATGAAATCATCACTGGGTTTAATAACACCTGAAAAGGGCTCATGCAGTGACAAGAATCAGACTTAAAAACCCAAAACCTGGCTGGGCGGTGGTGGTGCACGCCTTTAATCCCAGCACTCAGGAGGCAGAGGTAGGCAGATCTCTGTGAGTTCAAGACCAGCCTGATCTACAAGAGCTATTTCCAGGACAGGCTCCAAAGCTACCGAGAAACCATGTCTTGAAAAATCAAAAAAAAAAAAAAAAAACAAAAAAAACACCCAAAAAACCCGTCCTTTCAACTATGGAGGCTTCTAAGACGCAATACAATGCACTCAGGAGTAAAGCATTCCTATCACATAGTCTTCATATAAAGTCAAAAACCCTTATATGGGTGCTGGCAGCACACACCTTTAATCCCAGCACTTGGGAGGCAGAGGCAGGTAGATCTCAGGGTTCGAGCGCAGCCTGATCCACAGAGTGAGTTCCAGAACAGCCAAGGCTACACAGAGAAACCCTGTCTCAAAAAAACCAAAGCAAGCAAACAAACATCCCTAGAATGTGTCTAATAGTCTCCTAATCTGCTATATATATAATACCATATAATAATATATGTATCAAATTATATATGTTATATATAATTTGAAATACACACACTAATTCAAAACTCAAGATTAATTTGTTGGGTATTCTTCCCATTTTAGAAATGAGGAAAAAAAGCTATAACCTCAGCTCTAAGGGATCCAACACATTGGGCTCCACGGTACCTACAGTCCATGCACATAATTCCTCCATGCACATAATTTTTCAAATGATAATAAATCTTTAAAGGTTTTCGTGGTTCCTGGTGGTGGTGGCACACGCCTTTAATCCCAACACTCGGGAGGCAGAGGCAGAGGCAGGCAGATCTCTGTGACTTCCAGGCCAGCCTGGTCTACAGAGCTAGTTCCAGGACACCTAGGGTTGTTACACAGAGAAACCCTGTCTCGAAAAACCAAAAATTGAAAATTAAAAAAGTTTTGTTGGTTTGCTTATTGAGACAGGGTCTTTCTCTGAAGCCCTGGCTGTCCTGGAGCTTGCTATGTAGACCATGCTGGCCTTGAACCCACAGAGATCTGCCTGCCTCTGCCTTCCAAATTCTGGGATTAAAGGTTTGTGTAACCACACATGGCCTTTAAAGGATTTTTAAAAATTGGGCTGGAGAGATGGCTCAGAGTTAAGAGGACTGGCTGCTGTTCCAGAGGTCCTGAGTTCAATTTCCAGCAACCACATTCATGGTGGCTCACAACCATCTGTAATGAGATCTGGTGACCTATTCTGTCACGCAGGTGTACATGCAAGCAGAACACTGTGTACATAATAAGCAAGTCTTTTAAAAAGGTTTTAAAAATTACTACTGGGGCTGGGCGGTAGAGGCAAACACCTTTAATCCCAGCACTTGGGTGGATCTCTGTGAGTTAGAGGCTACAAGAGCTAGTTCCAGGAAAGGCTCCAAAGCTACAGTGAAACCCTGTATTGAAAAACAAAAACAGAGTCCACCGGAACCGGAGTGGGACTGAACCAGTTAACTAAGACAAAGAGAGAACAAGCTCCACCAGGAGCAGAAGCCAAGGGCAAACCTGGTCCTGGGACACGAGAGGATCAGGATTGACCCAGCGACCAGATCCAGAGCCAGTGATCTCCACCGGAACAGGTACAAGGGAGTAACCGCTGAGCGAGTGAGACAGAGCCAGAGACTGCTGAGGGTCTGGATGTGAATCTGGGACCTTCAAGGGAGTGGACATAGGCCAACAGACCCGCGGGTCTGGGCAAGAGTCTAGGACCTCCCAGGAACTAGGCCGGAGTGCCCTCTGTCAGCCTGGGCGTGAGTGAGGCTGGGTCCTCTGAGGGAATAGGCAGGAACCAGAGATCTAGACCGGGGCCAGGCACGAATCTGGGACCTCAGAGAGAGTAGGCCTGAGCCAGGTCCCCTGTAGGTTCGGGCATTGGTTTGGGACATCAAAGGGAATAGGCAGGAACCTGGAACCCCTGTGAGACCCAGCGCGAGTCTGAGACCTCTGAGGAAGCAAGCAGGTCCCCTGCCAAGGAACTTCTACAACTCATAAACACTTTCAGCAATGTAGCAGGATACAAGATTAACTCAAAAAAATCAGTAGCCCTCCTGTACACAGATGATAAAAGGGCTGAGGAAGAAATCAGAGAATCAACACCCTTCACAATAGCCACAACTGGCATAAAATATCTCAAAGTAACTGTAACCAAACAAGTGGAAGACTTGTATGACAAGAACTTTAAATCTTTGAAGAAAGAAATTGAAGAAGACGCCAGAAAATGGAAGGACCTCCCATGCTCTTGGGTAGGCAGAATTAATATAGTAAAAATGGCAATCCTACCGAAAGCAATCTACAGATTCAACGCAATGCCCATCAAAATCCCAACAAAATTCTTCAAAGACCTTGAAAGAACGGTATTCAACTTCATTTGGAAAAGCAAAAAACCCAGGATAGCCAACACAATCCTAGGCAACAAAAGAACTTCTGGAGGCATCACAATCCCTGACTTCAAACTATACTACAGAGCTACAGTACTGAAAACAGCCTGGTACTGGCATAAGAACAGATAGGAGGACCAATTGAACCGAATAGAAGACCGAGATATCAATCCACACATCTTCGAACACCTGATATTTGATAAAGAAGCAAAAAAATCAAATGGAAAAAAGAAAGCATATTTAACAAGTGGTGCTGGCATAACTGGATATCAACATGTAGAAAAATGAAAATAGAGGGGAGCGAGAAGAGGCCGCGACCGGGCAGAAGACGCCGGAGAGGAGCCGACTCGCCAGCCGCCAGTGAGGCCCGCCCACCCGTTCGCCTGGCCCCCTACCCCGTTCACCATGCAGCCTGCTTCTGCAAAGTGGTATGATCGAAGGGACTATGTATTCATTGAATTTTGTGTTGAAGACAGTAAAGATGTTAATGTAAATTTTGAAAAATCCAAACTTACTTTCAGTTGTCTTGGAGGAAGTGATAATTTTAAGCATTTAAATGAAATTGATCTTTTTCACTGTATTGATCCAAATGACTCCAAGCATAAAAGAACGGACAGATCAATTTTATGTTGTTTGCGGAAAGGAGAATCTGGCCAATCGTGGCCTAGGTTAACAAAGGAGAGGGCAAAGCTTAACTGGCTCAGTGTGGATTTCAACAATTGGAAAGACTGGGAGGATGATTCAGATGAAGACATGTCCAATTTTGACCGTTTCTCTGAGATGATGGATCACATGGGTGGCGATGAGGATGTAGATTTACCAGAAGTAGATGGAGCAGATGATGATTCACAAGACAGTGATGATGAAAAAATGCCAGATCTGGAGTAAGGAATGTTGTCATCGCCTGGATTTTGAGAAAGAAAAATAACTTCTGCAAGATTTCATAATTGAGAAAATTCCTGAGTTGATAGCTCTAAAGGCAGATGCTGTATTTGCCTCCTTTAACCCATTTTTCAACCTGTTTTTTTTTTTATTATTTTAATTTTTTTTAAAGGCTTCACTAAGGG
>PVIU01000247.1:0-116171 GCA_004026605.1 Ondatra zibethicus
GGGATGGGGGTGGGCCTTGGACTTCCAACAGGGCAGGGCACCATGCCCTCTTTCAAGGAAGAAGGGGGAGGGAGGAGGGGTGGGGGGTAGTGGGAGGGGACCGGGAGAAGGGGAAGAAAGGAAAAAAAAATTTTTTTTTATCTTTAATTATGTTCTTGAATGGAAAAAATAAAAGAAAACAATGTATGGAAAAAAAAAAGATATTCTTTAAGACATGTAAGGAAAGGCTTAACATCCTTAGCCATCAGAGAAATGCAAATCATAACAACTCTGAGATTCCATCTTACACCTGTAAGAATGGCCAAGATCAAAAACACTGATGACAACTTATGCTGGAGAGGTTGTGGAGAAAAGGGAACACTCCTGCATTGCTGGTGGGAATGCAAGCTGGTACAGCCCCTTTGGATATCTGAATGGCGATTTCTCAGAAAATTAGGAAACAACCTTCCTCAAGACCCAGCAATACCACTTTTGGGTATATATCCAAAGGATGCTCAATCGTACCACAAGGACATGTGCTCAGCTATGTTCATAGCAGCATTGTTTGTCATAGCCAGAATATGGAAACAACCTAACTGCCTCTCGACCAAAAAATGAATAAGGAAAATGTGGTACATTTACACAATGGAGTACTACACAGCAGAAAAAAATGACATCTTGAATTTTGCAGGCAAATGGATGAATCTAGAAAACATCATATCGAGTGAGGTAACCCAGACCCAGAAAGACAAATATAGTATGTATTCACTCATAAGTGGATTTTAGACATAAAGCAAAGAACCCCCCCCCACAATTTACAATCTCAGAACCTAGACAACAGTGAGGACCCTAAAAGAGACATATGTGGATCTAATCCACATGGGAAGTAGAAAAAGACAAGATCTCCTGAGTAAATTGGAAACATGGGACCATGGGGAAGGGTAGAAGGGGAAGGGAATGAAAGGGAGGGGAGCAGAAAAAAAATATAGCTCAATAAAAACAATAATAACAAAAACCTATTCTTTAAATTCATGAATTGAAATGAACTGTAAGTTGAGAAGGGCATTTGATGCTGTTTTCCTTAGTGAAATTGTTTCAATACTTATTGTAACTTCTACTCAATTATTCATACAACTATATTACTATTTGATCCTTTTAAATCATAGTTTTCTTTGAATTTCATAAAGGAAAGCATTTGACTTGTGGATCACTGTTTCTTGTGAACTTCTGTTCTAAACCTCCAGTGCACTGCCTAAACTTCAAACTCCAATTATACACAGATGACCCTTTGTTTTTGTTCTGCATTCTTAAGATCAGAAACTTGGCTTCTGCAAGTTAATTCATCAGTAATTCAATCTACGCTTTTGGTGCTTATGCCAATTGATCTTATTTGATAAAGGTTAAATCAATAATTGCTGTGTGCTTCACACAGCGTATTTCATTTGATCTCTTCAGAAAAGAGAAAATGAGGACATCACTCTTTTGTTAGAGGAAGAATTTGAGTCTCAGAGTCCAAGAAGCAATGAAAAATCACAAGACTATTGAGTTTGAGACCTTGAGTGTAGAAGTGTCCGACTTTGACCCTGAAGGGCTGCTGAGGCTCTGGGCGCCTTGGAGGCTGCTGTCTTCAGCACCTCATCTGACTTACACACTCAGTTCTTGTTATTTTTTGTTGTTTCCTTCTAGTTCAGATCAGTTAATGTTTCTCAGGAATACAGAGTTGTTTATTTCCCTTTCCATTCTAGTTTGCAACCTTTACAAGAGAACCCTGAATCTTACTCATTATGGTCTTCGTTACCTAGATTGTATTTGGTACAGATAGGAACATAGTACAACTTTCAGTTTGTTAGTAGATATCAAGTCCTATGAATTTGTTTACTCATGAAAGAATCACATTAGAGTCATGTATTGAAATACAAGGAAGTATTTCTTCAAGGAAATTGGCACAAGATTCCAGAAATGTCACTATTTACAACCACGGTGTTTCTCAGCAGTTTCTTAATTTTGATTTATTGGTATCTGCCCCAGTTTTTATAGAAATCACTTAAAACTTTGAATATATTCTAAAATGCTGATGTTATGTAGGACAATTTTAGAATTTATTCTGATTCCCATAGAATTTGAGAGGCCTTTAATATACATTTTTATGTTAACAAAACAGTTTCAAAATATTAGCATACTCCTTCACAGTGAGAATACTTGGTTGTTATGAGTTCTAGATACTTTAAAAATTTATTTCACATCTTGAAATCAGTATAATTAATAATATTGGCCATATCAGTTGTGCCACAGTTTAAGTAAATAGATACTGGTATAAAAAATTTGGAAGCCTAAATATTAGAATTACCACTTTATTCATAGCTCAGTTGTGGTGGCAGTTTGTTTGTGATCTAACAAATAAAGCTTGTCTGAAGATCAGAGTGCGGAGCTAGCCACTAATTAGCCATAAATGCTAAGCAGTGGTGGCACCACCTTTAATCCCAGCACTTGGGAGACAGAGGCAGATGGATTTCTGTGAGTTCGAGGCCACAGTGGGCTACATGAGATTGATTCAGTGTAAAAAAGAAACAGAACCAGGAGGTGGTGGCTCTCACCTTTAATCCCAATACTTGGGAGTCAAATGCCTTTAGTGCCAGCACTAGGGAGGTGGAGACAGGAGGGATGTGGCTGGGAGGAGAGAGGACTATAAGGCGGGAGGAAACAGGAGCTCAGCCCATTCAGTCTGAGATTTCATGGGGACATGATCTTGCCCACTTCGGTCAAGTCTCTGTATTGGTTGGCTCCTTAATACTTCTCTGATCTTTCAGCATTTGCCCCAATATCGACTCTGGGTTTTTATTATTAAGACCAATTAGAATTCACACTATACTCTGTAACAACTACCTGAAATATACACTTACTGAATGTCTTAGTAATCAAGAAAGATTTGAAGTAGGCAGCAACTCACTCTGTGCTACAAACAGTACAGCTAATTCCACTTCCTCCATTTATTTCAGAAGTTTACTGTCTGAGAGCTGGAAAGATATCTCGAGTGTTCTTGCAGAGCACCCGAGTACAGATCACAGCACCTGCTTCAAGCAGCTCTCAACTTCCTGAAACGCTAGCTCAGGAGAACCTCTGGGGTCACCTCAAGTGCACAAATACTGTGTGCACACACAGCCACACAATTACAAACTATAATAGTAAATTTTTAAGCTCACAATTTTTATGCTGATTAGAGTCTCAATGACTAGTACCTGATAACAGTGCACTTGTGTTGAAATATGGATTTTCAGTCTTTAAGGAAACAGTACAAAATTTGGGAGAAATTTTAGAAGCATTTCTTTTTGAAATGTAAAATTAATAAACTACTTTTACATTAAACATTGTATTAGATTAAAATAACATAATAGTATTAGAAGTGAATGTTCTATATGACTTTTACAAATTGTGTGTGTATTTATTATTTTTATGGGTATGTGTGTATGCTTCTGTGAGATTATGTGCACCAAGTGTGTGCAGGAGCCCATGGAGGCCAAGAGGGCATTGGATCTCCTGGAACTGGAGTTAACAATGGTTGTGAGCTACTGTATTGGTGCTGGAAATTCAACATAGGTTCTCTGCAAGAGAAGTAAGTACTATTAACTACTGAGCATTCCTCATGACCCTTGAAGACTTTTGGGGGAATCATTTTATGAGACATTGCTAGTGCAGTGTAACCAGTTTTATTTAGGACTGCTTGTCAGACATGTGGCTGTGTTTACATACGCAGCTGGAGGATTTCCGTGTTCACCTTCTACCAGCATGTATCATAGTGTCCAACCCAGTGAGTAATTAAGGAATTGGAAGCTATTTGTACTATGCATTAAAGAGATCTTGGGGCCTTTTATTTCTCTATGAAGATATGAAATCCAGTGTTTTTAGCTGTGTATTGTTTCTTGCAGTTGGTGGTGAAGGTAAGGAGCTCAGATGTTTCTCTACCTTTGGAGCATCAAGAAACGGGGGGTTCTCCATCCAAGCAGCAAATGAGACCTGTTATTTCTGTGACTTCCGCTTTGAAAGAAGTGGGCCTGGTAAGTTTCATAAAATTTAGAGCTCCTCAAAGACTAAAGATCATTGTAAGTAAAAATGAATTTAATGGGTTACATTGGTTTCTAATGCCTCCTTGTTTCCTAGAGTAAAAAGATTGTCTTCTAGATTTTTTTTTTTTGGCTTCCTCTGAAAATTGGAACTTTTCTGCCCATAGATTTTATCTGGGACTCCGTTATGGATAAATATGCCTTGAACACTCTGCTTCTGAAGATTCCCTATTCACAGAGCAAATCAATTTCAGATCCAAAGTGTTTGAGAAATAAAGTCATGTTGTTGCTGATGTGTTTACACAGGCCTGTACTGATGGCCTCTGTTGTGCTGATGTTCATGCTGTTAAACCGTATCACAACTGTTCTCATAGCATGTCTGTATGTTAGGTTTTGTAAGTAATTTAGAGACAGTTCATGGTATGTGCAGGATATCATATGCTATATGCACTTACCATTTTAAATAGGAGAATTGAGCGCTTGTGGATTTTGGCAAGGGAGCAGAGAGATCTTGGAACCAGTGTCTCACAGATGCGTGCGTCTAGGAAGGCATTGTGTTGAGATGACTCTGATAGACTAGTAAGATGGCTCTGTGGGGAAAGGAGCTTGTCACGATGTCTGGCAATCTGAGTTTGATCCCCGAGACTGACCAGCATGATAGAAGGAGAAAACAACTCCCACAGGTTTTCTTCTGATTTCCATCTGCATGTAATTGTAGCAGCAGCAGCAGCAAACATACACACACACTAATTGAATGTAGTAAAAACATTTGAAAGCAATATACTGAAAATAATGTGGCAAACAGTTTTGTACCCTAACCCTCATGATTGGCAAAGTTTTAAAGAATAATATCTCTTATAGTACTTAAAGTAACTAACTATAGAAATGAACTCTACTCCACCTATTTGAAATTTTGTAACATGGGAAATGATGTTCAATGTAATTAATTTTTTTTTTACCTTCTACTTCTGTCTCTGTATGCTAGTTGTATAGATAATAAAACAAACAAAAATAGTGAACAAGCAAAAGTTTAAACTTGTAAGTGTGCACCAGGTTACCTGTCTAAAAAGACTGTTCTGGATGAAAGGAATGGCTCAGAATGTGGAAGTGACTCCCTGGATTAAAATGCTCTGACAACAGTCTGCTGAGCCCTACAACCTAGTAACCTCTGTTTTCCTTTCCCAGTAGCTACTGTCTTTGACTTGTATTTCTTGAGATTCCTTAGATGTTTTTCATACTGCAGAGATTATTGGTTACTACAGAGATTTCTTGCAGCCTTCATGTTTATCTTGAAAATAAGGCAGAGTATAAAGCTTTATGTCCCTATTCAGAGCTTCGTATAAGAATCTGTTGTTCTCCCAGTAGGTTTTATCTCTTTCTGATAATGACTTTGCATGTGCCACATTGTTTACAGCAACTTTAGATACCTTGTGTGGTTTCCTTCCTGGTACCCAGTCTCACGTCTCAAGTACCTGTCATCTCTGACTGCTTTCCTGGGTAAAATCCTCCTTGTCTCATTTACATGTGTTACTTTAATTCTCATCACTATACTCTTTTATGTTTTTCAAGTGTTAGAAATCTGTGACAATCATGTGACTAAATTGTTTTTCTTACTGTTGTGTTTATAGAAACTGCTCATTTAAAACTTTGAAGATTATTTAGTCACACTGTTATAGCCTTCATAACAACTAATCTTTTTCTTTTCATATATATTTAAATATTAAGTTTTTAAGAATATCTTTATACTAATCAGAAGAAAACTAAGAATATGTTTTTACTTACCTCTTTCCATAGATAAGAAAGCTACTTGTTAATTGTGTTTAATGCTTTGGCTTAATGTGTATGTGTATGTAACATAAAGTTGTTTTCAAAATAACACAGCTTATCCTGAATTCCTTTATCTACCACACATCCCCTGGGACTAAGACTTTAGCTCAGGTGGTGGGACACTTACATGAGGCATTCAGTCCCCAGGATCGTTTATTTGTAGGATGTATTTATTTTATGCATTTGGGTGTTTTGCCTGCAGGTATCTCTGTGCACAGTGTGTATGCCTGGTGCCCCAAGAGGCCAGAAGAGGGTGTTAGAGTATTTAGAATTGGAGTAACAGTTGGTTGTGAGCCACGTTGTGGGTTCTGGGAATCATACCTAGGTCCTCTGCAGGAGTAGCAAATACTCTTAACCACTGAGCCATATCTCTAGCCCTAAGAACCATATTTTTTTAAAAGCAAAATATAACAACCCTTTTCCTAACTCTAATAAACAAAAGTATATGAATTTCTTTTCATGTCTGTCATTGACTTTAAATTATCAAAAATTAGATACCAAAGAAGACAAAGAGATAATTGTTAGCAGTAATCCACAAACATGACAAATAACTGAGAATTGACACACATATATATATTTAACTTATTAACTGATTGATAATGTTTAAATGTTTATCATTATTTATAATGAAAGAAGCCATGTTAACATTTCACAGCAATGAGAAAAGTTCACAGGGGTCAATTAAATGAAAAACTGAAAGTAACAAAAATATCAACTGTTTCATCATAGAGTCCTAAAATGGTTTTCTCTTACACTTCAACCGTCTTGTGTTTAAAGGACGGAAGTTTAACTGATACCCAAGAAACTTCAGAAGAAATGCAAAAGAGCAGCAATGCTGTTTCAGTAAGTACAGTTTTCAGAGACTCTGTCAGACTTTTATTTAAGAATATGCTCACTAAAGTGTAACTGTTTCAGAGTAAGCGAGAAATACTACGTAGGCTAAATGAGAATCTTAAAGCTCAGGAAGATGAAAAAGAGAATCACCATCACTCAGATTCTTGTGAGATCGTTGGTCACAAGGATGCCAAAGAGCATGAGAAAGAAAATGCCATTTCATCTGATCGCAAGAAGTGGGAGGTCGGAGGTCAGCTTGTGATTCCTCTGGATGAAGTGACACTGGATACATCCTTCTCTGCCACTGAAAGTATGTATGAACATGTCCATGTCCTGTCTTGGGTTAGCACTCACGTAAACTTGTGTCCTGGCCATCCTAAGGAACCAACATGTGGATGGGTTGAGAGAAGTAGAAGAAGTCTGTGCATCCCCCTCATGGGCATGAAGTACAGTATAAAGAGATGAAAAATGGTTGGGTTTTTACAGTAGCAAGAATTTTTCTGTAAGAGTATAGTGAGAGGAGAACTAAGGAAATGTATTTAAATTGTACTGTTTGAACCCTTTACACCATGTTAACCTGTTACATTCTTTGTTCTTCTTGTAGTGAAGGGGGTTCCTGGTGGGTGAGACAATGTCTCAGTATGTATCCAGCACTGTCCTTGAACTCATGGTCTTCTTTTCTCTGTCTTCTCAGTGCTTAAATTACAGATGTGTGTTTCCTGGCTCCCCCACTTTTGGTTTTATGAGATAATCTCTCACTATATAAATACCAAGCTGGCCTTGAATACATAATCCTCTTACCTCTGCCCTCTGAATGCTGAGTACATGCCCAACTCTAGCAGTAATTTCTAATGAAAACAAGAGCAATGAAAGCTCAGAAGAGCCACTTAGACATTAGGAGGAGTTTAGGAGGTTTACCTAGCAAGAATTTCTAAGCACCCATTGTGTTCTCACAGGAAGCATGGCCTTCATTGTCTCCTTACCATCTTCCCACAGGAATCATGGCCTTCACTGTCTCCTTACCATCTTCTCACAGGAATCATGGTCTTCATTGTCTCCTTACCATCTTCTCACAGGAATCATGGTCTTCATTGTCTCCTTACCATCTTCCCACAGGAAGCATGGCCTTCATTTTGTTCCCCTGTACATGCATGACTTTTTTGTGTGATTGCTATGACATTTTCTCTATTTTTCAGAAATTTTGTATGATTTTATGTGTATGGGTGTTTTGCCTACATGTGTGTCTGTGCACCATGTGCATGCTTTGTGCCCACAGAAACCAGAAGATGTCAGATCCCCTAGAACTGGTTACAGACCATTGTGAACTGTCATGTGTGTTCTGGGATCCTCTGGAAAAGCTACCAGTGCTCTTACTGCTGAACTACCTCTCCAGCCTATTGATTATTTATTCCTCGTTATGTCTAGTTTTGAATAGTATCATTGTGAAGTATCTTAGTGTGGTTTTCTTCCTGTTTCCTCTCCTTGGACTTATGAAATTCTTCAATATATAGACTTAAACCTTTTGTCAAATTTGGAAAACTTCCTCAAACATTAATTTTTATTTAACATAATTTCTTTATTGATTCTTTGGGAGTTTCAAGTCATGCAACTCAATTCCAGTCACCTCCCAGTCCCCCATATCTTACCCTCATCCCTGCAGCACCCCTCCCAAAAGAAAATTTTAAAAAATTCAAAACAAGCAAACAGAAACAAAATAAAATAAACAAACAAAAAAAACCCTCTTCACTCCCCCATCATTCCCACCTCTCTAGCACCTCTTTATTCATCCTGGTGGCATTAGGATCTGCAGTATGTCACCCAGTGTACCCTTTTGTCCAGTCAGCTTTACTAGCAAATTTGCATTGCAAGAGTCATTGGTCTGATTCACTGGATTCTCACCGAAACTCCTCTGGGATCCTGTAGGTATCCCACAGGACCAATCCTTTCATGAGTGCCAGCAGGTCCCAGATGGAGTAGATGTTAGGGTGGGCCAGCCCAAGGTTCGACTGTGGGCCTGGGTAATGGATGGCTGAGCTGATCAGTCCAGGCTACTAGGGCCACCCCCTCAGGTGAGGGGCAGAGCCAGCTCCCCTTATGCCCAGGCCCTTAGGCTCAGTTCTTCTGCGTGGGTGGGGCTAGCTCTCTTGCTTGAGTGTCCAAACATTTTTTTTTAATATTCTTCCTCCTTTCCAGTTTCAGGCTAATAAAGAGACCCTGTTTCAAAACAACAGCAACAACATACAAAACCAAACTGGATAACAATATGTGAGAAACAATAGCCAAGGCTGTCCTTTGACTTTCACATGCAGTGCACACATGCACACTTACACACACATGCACATTTACATGCACATGCAAAGGGTTAGGAATATATAGAACAGTAGAAGAATATGGTTTAAGGATGAACAGAATATTTCTGAAAGAAAGATGAAAAATTGAGGACTATATTTTATGTATGTTTGTCATAGAAGAGGCATTGTGAGCTTGAGGAAATTAGTGTCATAACTATACCAAAGGAATAAAATCCATTTTAAAGGTAAATGGAAGGCAAGGAAGTAGAAAGAAAGTATCTATTTATAGGAAGTGAGATGGATAGGGATGTAAAGACATTGTAACCTAAAGAGATTTGAAATTCATTTTTTGTTTTGTTTTGTTTCTCGAGATAGGGTTTCTTTGTATAACAGCCCTAGATGTCCTGGAACTAGCTCTTTTAGACCAGGCTAGGCTGGCGGCGAACTCACAGAAATCCACCTGCCTCTGCCTCCCAAGTACTGGGATTAAAAGCTATGTCATCATCACCCGCCTTGAAATTAATTTTCACCAATTATGAGGAAAAAATATATCCTGTCACTCTGCTGTCTTCAAACTGTTATTTCCATCATAGTCAGAATACAGCCCACAGCCCCTTGACGATCGGGGACTCGGCTCGCCCTCTTAGTTCTTCACAGCACTCTGTCCGTTTCCTTCGCCGCTCACTCCTCACCACCCTCAGATGTGCCACACTCGTTGTCTCCACAGCTCCTACTCCTCTCTTGTACTCTTCAGGGTTTTTAGATGACACTCCCTGCTGTCCGATTCTGAGAGCTCTCTTTATAACATACTTTTACTCTTCGACTGGACCTTGGGAGCTCAGTCCATTGCTCTGATGTGAATGTGGGTCTCCATCCATCGGACGAAATTTCTATGGTGATCAAGATATTCATCAGTGTGACTATGGGACAAGGCCAGTTCAGGCACCCTCTCCTCTGCTGCCCAAGGACCTAGCTGGGGACATCCCTGTGGACACCTGGGATCCCCTCTAGAGCCAAGACTCTTGGCAATCCTAAAATGACTCCCTTAATGTAGATATCTTATTCCCTTCTCCAACATCCACCTTTCCTCCTTCTCCACCCTCCCACTCCCCCAAGCTCTTCCCAGTCCTTCCCTTCTCCCTTCTCCTTCCCCCTCTCCCCCTCCACCACTCCTATCTACCCTCACCTCTATCTCCGCCCCCGCGCTCCCAACTTTTGCCTGGCAATCTTGTTTACTTCCAATTTCCAGGAGGATCTATATATGTTTTTCATTGGGTTCACCTTCCTATTTGGCTT
Organism: Ondatra zibethicus; assembly: GCA_004026605.1. Classification (NCBI taxonomy): domain Eukaryota; kingdom Metazoa; phylum Chordata; class Mammalia; order Rodentia; family Cricetidae; genus Ondatra; species Ondatra zibethicus. The sequence continues at coordinate 10,286 of PVIU01000247.1, forward strand.
CTCTGGGCTTGTGAGCTATAAGCTTAGTGTCCTTTGTTTTATGGCTAGGGTCCACTAATGAGTGAGTACATACCATAATCGTCTTTTTGGGTTTGCGTTACCTCACTCAGGATAGTGTTTTCTATTTCCATCCATTTGCATGCAAAATTCAAGATGTCATTGTTTTTTACCACTGAGTAGTACTCTGTTGTGTATATATTCCGCACTTTCTTGATCCATTCTTCCATTGAGGGGCACCTAGGTTGTTTCCAGGTTCTGGCTATTACAAATAATGCTGCTGTGAACATAGTTGCAGAAATGCTTTTGTAGTATGATTGGGCATCTCTTGGGTATATTCCCAAGAGTGGTATTGCTGGATCCTGAGATAGGTTGATTCCCAATTTCCTGAGAAACCGCCACACTGATTTCCAAAGTGGTTGCACAAGTTTGCATTCCCACCAGCAATGGATGAGAGTTCCCCTTACTCCACATCCTCTCCAGCATAGGCTATCATTGGTGTTTTTGATTTTAGCCATTCTGACAGGTATAAGATGGTATCTCAAAGTTGTTTTGATTTGCATTTCCCTGATTGCTAAGGAAGTTGAACATGACCTTAAGTATCTTTTGGCCATTCGAACTTCTTCTGTTGAGAATTCTCGGTTCAGATCATTACCCCATTTTTTAATTGGGTAATTTAGAATTTTAATGTCTAGTAAAAACGTGTTTGTTTTTTATTCTAATTCCTCTCCTGTCCTTGCTTACCTTACTTTGCCCTATCAGTGAACAAAACTATTCAGTCACGGAAGACCTTCATATTGGTAAATTCAACAGCCTGATTTTATAGATCTCTGTATAATCAGATACATATATCTTTTTCTTTCCTTGAATAATAAACCTCATTCATTTAAGTTTTCATTAGAATTTAAAGTAATGAGTTTTCTTGTGGGAATTTCATTAAGTTATTTTCATTGATAATCATGGTTTTTTCTCTTAAGTATATTGTGCTTCCTTTTAACGTATAAGCTTTTTAGCTAAGCTTGTCTGACTTGTACTACATGTTCTGGGCTTTCTGTGTGTGTCACTCAAATTTTATACAGGAAAATAGTTAAAAAATAAATAAAAGGACACACACTTCCTGTTGTGAAACATCTGAGGTGGGAGACTGTAGCTGACTGGTTCTGGAGCAGAGGTTCTCAACCTGTGGCTCGAGACCTCTTTGTGGGGGGTCAAACGACTGTTTCACTGGATCACTCAAGACCATCGATAAAACACAGATATTTACATTATGATTCATAACAGTAGCAAAATTACATTTATGAATTAGCAACAAAAATAATTTTATGATTTAGGGTCACCACGCCATGAGGTACTGTATTAAAAGGTTACATGCAGCATTAGGAAGGTTGAGAACCACTGCTCTGGAGTAATAGATCATTGCCACTGTGCGAGGTTGGTAGCGGGCAAGGCTGAGAAATACATAAGCTTCCTGGAAACTGATTTAATAATTATTTTATTTTATTTTGTTTGTTTGTTTTGGACATGATTATATAGACCTGTCTGGCATGGAACTCACTAAGGTGTTCCTGCTTCAGAACTTCTAAGTCCTAGGGTTCCAGGTGTATCTATCACTGTGCTCAGCTTCTCTTATTTCTTAAGAAGCTGGGAAGACTGATCACAAGTCTGGGTGATCCGTTCTACTTCTTCCTTTGGCCTGGTACAGTAGTTTCCTAGGACATGAGGGGCAGTCCTTCCTGTTACCAGGTAATTGCTGACATTAGCTTGTTTATCTTTCTAGAGTACATTCAGATATATGTGCTTATAAATGTTTGTGTGTATATATAGATTAAATAAAGATATATTTATTTCATGTATATACATGTGTATATATGTACATATATCCATATATGTGTGAATGGACGTGTTCATATATAATTCTCCCCTTTATTTTGCATTATTGGTTATATGCAGTTTTATTTGCATTGTTCTAGATTTTATTTTTAAGTGTATTTTATGGGCCTTTTACTACTACTACATTAAAATTCTCTTTATGTTGGTGTAATATCTCATTGTGTTATTGTATCTAAATTCCTAGAATGTCATTAGGAGAAATTTCAAATATGTAGAAGAATTTAAATAATTTTGCAGTAGCTGTTATAAATCATCCATTTACATTATATCATTAGTGCTTTACATTGTATCTATCCTGTATTCATCAGTCTTATTTTTGACATAACTCAGAGTAAACTGCAGACATTTGTATATTTTCCTGTATTTCACAACATATAGTCACCATCAGAATTCATTGTTTATTTAGTTTTTCTCCTTTTATGTTATTTTATGGATAGTGATATGTACATGTTGTAGTTGTACATTTGCTGATTCCACCAAGTATGTGCACCTACATAATGTTAATTACTAGTAATACATAGTGCATTACCATCACCCCAACAAGTGTCACAGCCCTTCCTCAGTCAGACTTTGACCTTTGTCTCCCAGAGACCACTTTGTCTGAAATTTCCCCACCTTAGATTATTCTGTTTCTAGAATGCCATGAAGCCAGCCATATAAGTGTTCTTTTGTTTCTGGCTTCTTTGACATATGCTTTTTGAGAGGCATTTGTGTTGTGAGTTTTAATGATTTTTTCTTTTAAAGATTTTTTCATTTTGTTTTGGTTTTGGTTTTTGGATTTTTGAGACAGGGTTTCTCTGTAGCTTTGGGGCCTGTCCTGGACCTAGCTCTTACAGACTAGGCTGGCCTTGAACTTACAAAGATCCACCTGCCTCTGCCTCCTGAGTGCTGGGATTAAAGGTGTGTGCCACCACCATTCGGCTCTTTTAAAGACTGTTTTATTAATATAGTCATTTTTGTATTCTTTTGCTCAATGTTAGATCTATCCCTTTCCCCTACTCAACCTTTTTATGCATTTTCATTTAGTGTGGGTTTGCTTTTTCAGTCCACTCCTAACACCTAATACTTTTATACTATTTGCATTCTACACAATTTAACTGTACCACCTTGCTTTATTTTCTGTTTGTTTATCTGTGATTTTTTTTCTCCATTTCCTCTTGCTTCCTTAGTTAGAGTTCATTACTCTGATAACTCACTAGTTGATTTAGAGTCAACAGTATATACTTTTATGAAATCTATTATCAAATGACTTCAGTACTTAACCTATAACAAGCAGCATTATAACAGTCTTGTACTTTCTTCCTTCCTACCTTTGTGCTTTGAGGTAATTGCTTTGCTTATATTTTTGCTATAAAATTCATAATCTAGTTATTAGTTCTTAGGGAAACTTAAGCAGTAAGTGAAACGGTCCTATGTGTCTGCCATTTTTAATGCTCTTTACCATCTCTAAAGAACAAACTTCCGTCTGGCTCTGTTTCCTCTGCCTGTTAAATTCCCTTTAATATTGCTATGCCTTAATACCACTAATGATTGGTTCTTTCAACTTGTATTGTATTGTCTGTAAAAGTTTATTATGCCTGCCTTGAGCAAATATTTGTTAAGAGCTATGGAATTCTAGGCTGATACTTCTTTCTATTCTACTTTAACAATATTTCTCCACTGCTCACAGTGGGAACTCATCTATAACTGTCAGTCTCAGCGGTTCCTCTAGATGCAGTATGTCATTGTCCTGTGCTGCTCTGGCTTTTTCTCAAAGCTCTGGTTTCAGTGAGTTTGGTGGTGACACACCTTGTTATCACATCCTTTTGCTAGTGTTCTTGGACTTGTGAGTCACCTGTATTGGAAAATTCTTTGCCATTATTTTTTCCTGTTTTATTTTGGACTTTTCTCCCACAAGTCCAGCACCAATCTTTTTTCTCCTTCCTCCTTTTGGTAGAGAAGGTTCTAATCCAGAGCCTCTGCATGCTAGGCAACTGCTCTGCACCTGAACTCCACACTGGCCCAGCTGTCCTTATTTTGTCACTCCCATGGCCAGTCTTCTTCAGTTAGATGAACCAAGGGAGCTCAGCTGTGACAATCACTACAAATGTCCTTCTCCAGTGAGTAGTCTCATCATCTCTGTCATTTGGACATTGGTTTTGGTTGGTGGACCATATTATACTTGATTATTTTTGCTTAGGGACAAAACACTGAATTATAATTTTTGGAAGTTTATGTAGTTTTTATATTTATATAACTATTCTTGACCTTTGTTCTGGGATAACAGTTTGGTTAGTTATGAGTATCTTGATCCTTTTAGGCCTTCTTCCTAAGCTCTGTGAAGTGGAATCAAGCAGTGTTTAGTCTATGGCTAATCTTCCCCCTTTACTGAGTCCACAACCTTTCTGAACAATCTGCCTAATGACTTGTGAACTACAAGCTGGTGGAGACAGGAATTAGTTCTGGTCTTTCTCCTTCACTTCTGTTGGGTGCTCTCCTCTCAAGACTGCAGTGGTTTCCTTACACATGCTGTGCAGACTGGTGCTCAAGTAATGACATGCACAGCTTTGTGAGACCTGACTTCTCTCTGTATGTCAGATGCTAGAGCCATTTTCTTCCCATAGACTCAGGTTCCATCTCTTCAGCTCAGACTGGCCACGAATCCTGCCAGTTTTTCTCCCCATGATTTTTTTAAGTGGGCATTCAGTTTTCCATTTTCATTTGTTCCAGAAATTTTCTTTTCTGTTGTATTGATTGACCCTTCTTATCAGATACCAAGTAACTTTAAGTTCCAAGTCTTTTTCCTGTTGTTTTTTTTTAAATCTATACTGTTTTAACCACTTTTTTCTTTTCTTTTTTCTTTTCTTTTTTCTTTTTTTGCCAGCAATTCTAGATTTTGATAGCTCTGTAGCAAAGGTTTTTCAGCATTAGTGCTTGAAACCCTAAGCACTGGGCTTGCTGTTTTTGCAGAAATATTGTTTCCAGATTTAAAGCTTATAACAACCTTTTTAAATTAAAAGTTTATTATAAAGAACTTGCAAATAAAAAACATCATGTAGAAAAATTAGCCAGACCCAAAGTCTATATATCTCAACTAACTTCTTTAGAACAGCCATTCTAAAACTGGGGAACTTCACATTGGATTTTACACTCCACTTATCAGTTATGTTTATTTATACTTATCCACTAGAAAAAAAATTCATTACAAAGATAAAACTAGAAAAACACTTAGATTTCGATCCTCTTTCATGATTCGTGAGTCTTTTCCCTTAGCCGTGCTTTGAAACTTAGGCCATCACCCATCACGCTAGTTATGCTGGTGGCACAGAACTGAGTGTCTTGCTGATCTGCATGAGTCTTTACACCTTGGTGTCTTCTTGCTGTTCCCCTTTATGCTGCATCCTGAGTCCTAGAGCATCTTTCAAGTGGTGTCTTGGTCAGGGTTCTATAGAGGGACAGACCTCTAGAGAGAATCTTTATTACAAGAGGGTTTATTAGATTGGCTTACATGACACACTTGGAGTCTTCCAAAGATAGCCGTCTCACACCTGTGCCCTGTGAGCTGCCTTTCAGCTGATTCCAGGTCCAGTTAAGTTGACAACCGAGATTAAACATCATAGTTTTTCTGAAGTCACCTTGTGTAGGCTACAGTTATAAGGCCATATTAACATATACCATGTAATATGTCATATGTATTACTCTTAAGTATATAAATCTTATTTTTATTTTATTTTATGTTTGGGTTGTTTTGCCTGAATGTACAGTATGTCTGAGCATCTTTTGGTACCTGGTATCTGCAGAGTTTGGAAGAGGACATCAGATCCACTGGAGATCTGAAACTAGAGTTAGTTTGTGAGTCGCTGTATAGGTGCTGGGGAATGAACCTCAGTTCTCCGGGTGGGCGCCTAGTGCTCTTAATCGCTGAGCCACCTCCCTAATCCCTGTGTTCATGTTTTCTTACCAGATATTCTGATGACTCAATACTAATATTTTTTGTCTTTCTAAATTTTATTTAATTTTTTTTATCCAGGATTATTTGTAGAAAAGAAGTTGTCTGCTTATGATACAAACTCAAAGGCAGAGTTTTCTACCTTTTAGCCCATATTTTTATCTTGTGATTTATTTTTATATTAGCTTTTAGCATGAAACGGTTGAATAATAGAAATTAAAGCTGCCAAACATTGAATTATTCTCTTTGAGAATTGTTTTTCTATATTTCTTTCCTCACAGAACATACCGTGGGAGAGGTAATTAAGTTAGATTCTAATGGCTCTCCAAGAAAAGTCTGGGGGAAAAGCCCTACAGATTCTGTCCTGAAGATACTAGGAGAAGCTGAACTCCAACTCCAGACAGAACTACTAGGAAACACAGCTTTTAAAAGTGGTAAGCACAAGAAGTAATATTATAAAAATTAATATGTTAAGGTGTCTCCACTTTCTTGTGTGGAATTAGTCTCCCTGTCTACCTTCTGGGGGTTGGTTGTTCTAAATAGGATTGGGTTCTGCCCTTGTCAGACCTGGATGAAATCTAAAGAATAGGAAATCTGGATGAGGATGAGGGAGGTGGAAAAGTCCAAGCATGTTTTCCATTAGGGAAAATGTTGAAACAATTTATTAAGATTCATGGTGTATTTGTGAAGAGATTCTGAAGTTAAATTGAGTAGAAAAAATGTCTGTAAGTATGTGTGACATCATTCTGGAACTGGGAGGGAGTGCTGTCACAGGAGGGAAGACATTCTGGATTCATGAGTCTTAGGTGTTTGGGTGTTACAGCAGCACCTAAGGAAAAGCAACTGTGTATACAGAAGCCTTCCCACTGGACACCTGTTCACAATACAGGGAGTAGATGAACTGTGTCCAGACATGAACAGTGCCTAGGCATGCGTGTTACCTTTTGCATTTTTTTTCTCTTTTGTCCTCGAGATTGAGCATGAACTCATATCTGAAGCATATGAAAAATTGACTTAGGACATAAAGATCCTGACATGTTCTGTAGGGGTCATCTAGAGGCTGAGAAATAGACTGTGGAAAGAGCCTGTGTACGTTCCTAACAGGCAAAAGTTAGCTCTTACTAAAGGTGAATCTCCTAGCCGTAAGTCATGAACAGTGTCCTCACTGACTTCCCATTTAAAAGTCTTACCACTTTAACATCACCGCACACAGAAACGAGTACCTTCAGGGACACTTTGACCATCGGGATCTAAACCATCAAAAGAGATAATGAATTGAAATTGAGGTCACTTCACAACAATGTCTACTTTTCTCCAATCATGTCAAGCAGGCACGTGTAGAAATTGAATGAATTTAGGGTTTTCTACTTGAGTACAATGAAGTGTGTTCAACAAGCTGAAAGTGTATGCAAAGGAATAATTCTAATGATGACTTTTATAAGGATGTCAGTGGGATGGACAATGGAGAAAGAATGTTAGAATCAGTCATTAAACATACTTGCAAAATCAAACTTTTTTGTGATTATGATATTTCACCCTGTAATATGAGGTCCTGCTTGTTGGGGTTTCTGTCCCACCTGGTCCCCAGCCATTTAGTCCCAGAGAAAATCACACAGAGGTCTCCAGAAGACTATAAACTGATTGACCCATTAGCTCAGGCTTTGTATTAGCTCTTATAACATATATTAACCCATTATCCTTATCTATGTTAGCCACATGGCTCGGTACCTTTTTCAGCCAGGCAGGTCACATCCTGCTTCTTCGGTGGTCTGGGCAGGAGTGTGGAAGAATGGACTTCCTCCTTCCCAGCATTTCCTGGTCTCATCGCCCCGCCTCTCTTTCCTGTCTGGTTGACCTGCCTATACTTCCTGCCTAGCCAATCAGCATTTATTTAAAATATGATTGACAGAATACAGGAAATTATCCCATACCACTGAACTAATCCAAGATGGGTATTTTGAAAATACCTTGACTTCAAAATTGAAGTCAAAAGGTATGTTACTTTGGAGAAGAGATTTTGTTTTTGTTTCCACAGGAAATGAGAGACTGTGGATTCATTCTGAGTTCAGAAAAATCACATTTGATCAAGGAAGACCACCTGAGAAATCTCCAGTAGGAACAGATGGCCCAGATGTCTGAGTTCTATATCCAGAACAGATTCCTGACTGCTGCCTAAGATGATCAAGCCTTACAGGATACTCCAGTCAGGACTTGATCATAATTCTAAATTTTCTTTAGGTCCCCATAAGATTATCAGTGCCCCCAACCAGCCTGAAGTAGCCTGGAATACTACGCCCACATTCCCAAGAAATGGGCTATGGATATTTTCCTTTGTTTAAAAAAAAGGGGGGGGAAGTAGTGCGGGATAATTGTCTGTATTCTGTCAATCATGTTTTAAATAAACGCTGATTGGCCAGGCAGGAAGTATAGGCGGGTCAACGAGACAGGAAGTAAAGGTGGGGCGATGATAACAGGAGAATGCTGGGAAGGAGGAAGCCCATTCCTCCCAAGTTCTCCTTATTTAAAACATGATTGACAGAATACAATTATCCCGCACCATCACCCTCCCCTTTTTTCTAACCCTCCCAATATACCCTCCTCTCTCCCTTCAAATCCATAAAAGCTGAAATTTTTACAGGGCTAGAATAGTGCCAAGCATGATGGTCCATGCCTTTAATCCCAGCACTTGGGAAGCAGAGGCAGACAGATCTCTGAGTTCAAAGCCAGCATGATCTACATAGGGAATCCAAGCCAGCAAGGGCTACATGGTGAGACCCTGCTTCAAAAAGCTCTATTAGAGGAAGATGAATAAAAAACAGCACTAAAAATTAGATATGGGAATTCCTGAAATTGGAACTTTTAAGGAGCCATAATTTATAAGGTTTCTAATATATGACTTATTGAAAAGCTGAGTTAGTGAGGTAGTTAAGTTTCTGTGAGATCTACATATTAGCATGATTATTTATTGTATATATAAAATCATCTACCTATAACAACATCGATTTGGGGGAGTTGGTGCACTGGCTTGTAAACAGTCACACAGGAATGAGGAGAGTCAATAACTACAGTCAGTTGTTCTATGATAAATCTGTTCTTTTCCTGGAAACAGCTACAGTGTGCAGAGTATGTAGCAAATTAGAAGTAAATCTCATATGAAAAATATATATGAAAAATGAAGCTATATGAACAACAAATAGTTTTTAAAAGTTGGTTAATAATTTTAAAATTCAATTCTGTACAGGTGTATTAATTTTTCCCCAAAAGGAAAAGAATTCAAATTGTGTTATCCACCCTGAAGCTCATTATGAAATGAAACTTAGCTGTCATATTTTCTTAACTCATTAGTTTCTAGTGTGTTAAGAGAGCTTCTCCTGTTGCAACAATCTAGGGTTTTTTTTTTCCTCTAAATATCATTGCAAGTAACTTCAAAACCTTTTGAAAGCAGTAGACTTTTCATTGTTTTGCTTCTACAGAGATTTATCCTGAAGGAGAAAACTGCAAGCCCTTAATTGTTGGGGAAGAGAAACCAGAATGTATTTCAAAAGAAATAAATCCATCAGCTACTGTTGATTCTGTTGAAACAGAAAACCCAAAGTTTAGTGAGGTGCCTCCACCAATGTCAGAAGGAAATGTGGAAGGTATGTTGTAATGCATTAAAATGAGCTAAATTTCATTTAATACTGAAATCATTGAAGAAATTGTCAAAATTTGTATGTTTGAGTAATTCATCTCAAATTAGGCTCACTAATTTTAGTAACTATCTTTCTTTTCCCCTGTTTTTGGTTTTGAAGACCAAGAGTTTTCAAGGGTTGCATTAGGAGGGTTGGGCTAGTCTCCTAGAATGCAGAGTCCCGCTAGTTAGTGGCCATTCTATTCCATTATTTTATGGATCAGGGATTGAGTCAAGACTGTGATTGTGATTTTCCTAATACATTGTGTCTTTGCCTAAGAGGCCAGGTGATGTGATACTCAGCTATCAGTGAGACTACTTGATGGTTTTTCTGCCATCTTGGAAGGTATACCTCAAAGGCCGAGTATGACAGGCCCCTCTCTGCCTTTTGAGGAACCTCAGTCCCATTCTGCATTCTTCCTATCTTTTAAAAAAGCTTTTATTATTTTATGAACATGGGGGTTTACCTGTTTGTATGTCTGGTGCCTGCCTAAGCCAGAAGATGATGATGCAGCTGAAGTTTCAGATGATGGTGAGTCACCATGTGGGTGCTGGGAATTGCACTTGGGTCCTTTGGAAAACACCTAGTGCTCTTACCAGTTGAGCAATCTCTCCAGTACCTGTTTTTCAATTCTTACATGATTTTATTCTCTGATGACCCAGAGGTTCAGAGGTGGGGGAAATAGGATTCACCTCTGAGAGGAAAAGGTTTTAAAGAACCTACAGCCATCTCAAGTGCTACATTAAAAGTAGTGTATGTTTTTGTTTGTTTGCAGTGTATGTTCTTTAAAATTAACCAGAGAACTGAACTGAACTAGCACTTCTATTGGTCAGAGCTGTCACAAACCCAGAGTGTAGCCAAGGAAGGGAGCTCAAAGGGAAGAGTATTAAAGAATCTGCAATCATCTTTAACCTACCAGTCTGGTCATTAATTAAAAATACTACATTCTTTCCACAGTAAAATTTATATTTTAGTCTCAGAAAATTGCCATGGGTTTTTTTCTGAGCTAAATAAACTTCTTTATGATGCTTTGACTTCCAGATACCAACTAGAGGCTGCCAGTTTCCCAAACATTCAGTCATGAATAGGAATAGCATCACTTCCATTGTGTTCATTAATGAAGGTAGACAGTGCCTTCTAGATAAGGAGACTGTCAGAGACTGTGTACCATGCAGCCATGTTCACCACATATACCCATTGTATTCACAGAGCATGGTTAGTCGTGCTGTTACAGAATGATGTCTCTGTTCCTCAAAAGATGTGTATGTTGGGATCTAAGCCCCTGTGTGAGGGCTCATGAATGGCATTTAACTTCCTTCTAAGAAGAGGCTGGAGAGTCAGCCTTTTGTTCTATTTCATGCTAAACATACATGAGGAAAACGGCTGTCAGTGTACCTGGAGGAAAACCTTTCTCCAGAACTGACTGTGCTGGGATCCTGATGCTAGATTCTCTGACCGCTGAAATGAAGAGAAATAAATTTCTCTTCTAGCCACCCAGTCTGATACTTTATCATAGTATCCCAAACAAGGCAGAAGATGATGTACCTTTCTTAAAAATTAAGAATAAAATATTTAAGAGATAAAATCAACCAGTAGGATGAGTATGCATATAGTGAAGAGTATCTAGCCTAGCTTGGAGGTTGGCAAGCTTCACTTTTCCTGCAGAGTTGTGGAGTAAATATTTTAGGCTTTATGGAAAGCATAATCACAAATTGAGTTTAGAGGATAGAATATGTTAGTTTTGATACAGCTGAAGATCGCTAGGGAATTATTAAATAGTGAACCTACCGCTTTAAGAAACTGATCTCTCTAAGCAGTCTAGCCCACAGCCTGAAAAATCCAGGCCTTGCTCCCCTGAAGTTCTTTCTCTGGGACATAGAGTTAAGAAGCTATCTATGCTATGGTTCTATCGCCCCTGATTTATAGTGCTACACTGTATCTATCTGTGCTGTGGTTCTAAGGCCCCTGATTTATAGTGCTCCCTGTCAATGGGCTGTGTTGAACAAAATCATGTGATATGGAGCTTCATACCAGCCCCTGGAAGGATATAAAAGTCATATATTTTCCTGTGTTTGGAGGATTTCTCTAAAGTTGATCCCCTCCCGTCATCCTGTCCATGACAGCTGTCTCTCTCGTTCTTTAAGCTGTGCCTCTTACTAAAACTCCTTTGTGGGTTCTAAGGGAAAGCTCTCCTGCATCAGGCCTTCTCCTTGCTGTTGTCTGCTAGAGGGTGCTGTTCTTCTTAATGCTGTCCTGCCTCAAAGCCTGACCGTGTCTCCTATTATCTTGAGGTCGATAAAACTCATCCTGATAAAACTCTCCCGAAGGAAAACTTGTGTCAGCTTCTTTCTAGAAACAACCAATCCATTTGCGGCCACCTTTTCTCCCTCCATTTAACAAGTACAGAATTACACATTAAAAGACAAAATAAAAAGGTTCTTCTATCTCAATACGTACCTTGAATGGATGACCCAAACATTAATGTGAGCAATAGATAAAAATTATTAGTATTTGCATGTCTCTTGTCTTTAACAATAGGGCAAATCATTAGAAATTTGTAAATAGACAAGAAAAGCATATCTGAAGTCCATGAAAAAGTGGGTACGGTGTTGAATTAAGTAAGAAAGTATATGATTTCAGACAGGAAAAAAAGAAGTCTCAGTGGGGCTGGAGAGAGGATTCAGCAGTTAAGCACTTGCTGCATAGTTATGCAGACCAGAGTGTGAATCCCAGCACACTTGCAAGCACTCATAACTTCAGCTCGAAGGGATCCTGCTCTTTTCTTGCCTCTACATATATTTACACACACCTTGCATATGTGCATACACTCAGGCAGACATATACATGCACATATAAATGAACAAATAGACTCCCTTTAAAGATGACCAGAAAAACAGATAGTTCCCTAGCTATTAATTATTTGAGGGTATAAAAAAATTGATTTAGCATACTTCAGTTCTTCTCAAGGCCATTGTAAAGGTTCAGGTAATCGTATTGGTTTTCTTTTGTGGTTCTTGGAAGATTTTAAAGATTAAAGTTTCTTTACTAAATATTAATAATCTATTATTAGTCTATTAATAGACTATTATAATAGTCTATTTTCTCATACTTGTAACAACAGGTATCTTTAGTCTTTAGTTTTGATACCTTTAAGCTGATTTACATATTGCTGTAGTTTTAATTAGGCATATATCTTACATAATAATGAGTATTGTTCACAGTACTCAAGTATTTTTGTTATACCAAAAAAGTGAAAGGCCTAGTCTTTCATTTCAGGAATGACTATGCTACAGAACTAGCCCAGAAAGCTTGAAACAGTTGGTTTTCATATATTTGCTTTAGTTAAACTAACTGTAATAATAACTTACAGAAAGTCAGTCAGTCCATTCTCAGCAAACTTTACTCTGACATCTCCTGATCTTTCTTTGAAGAACCTGATGATTTGGAAACAGAAGTTCTCCAAGAGCCAAGTAGCACCGACACAGATGGGAGTTTGCCATGTGTTGTTAATGATGTGTGGATTAGTGAGGAAGAAGAAGCTAAAGAAACTGAGTATGTTGTCTTTTTCTTTACTTTTCAAAGCCAGGTCCCTTTGGTAAGCTCTTTAATAAGTAATGCTGCATTGAACTAATATTGTAGTTCAGTAACTTCTCATGTTGTAGTACCCCCTATAAAGTAATTTGATTTCTTAATAGATATTAGCATGGGACAGAAATAAAAAACCATATGAAGTTAAGCAGTAAATGTCTTGCCAGCCTTTATTTCCATTCAACCAATTTCTGATCTTTCTCTGCAGATAATTTTTATTATGTATAAACAAATACATAGTCTTTTCAAATATAGTTGCTAATATATACAATGCTTATTAAAACCTTTTCAGTTTTTTAAAATTTGTTTGTGTGTCTTTGAAAGTGTATGCTCACATGTGTGTGCACAGATAAAATATGGAGGCAGGAAGGTGGCAGGAAGGCACATTCAATCCCTTGGAGCTGGACCTGTAGTATTTATGAGCTGACCTATGTGTGTGCTGGAATCCAAACTCTGGTTCCTTATGAAAGAGCAGTCAGTGCTCCCTCTTAACCACTGAGCAATCTCCATGCTCACTTTGTTTATGAAGTCAGTAGTCAGCAGTTAAAAAGGGCTTACTGCTCTTGCGGACCTGGGTTTGGCTCCCAGCACATACACGCCAGCTCATAGACCCCTGTAACTCTAGTTTTAGGGTATCTGATTCCTCTTCCACCCTTCAAGGACTCCTGTGCACATGTGATGCACACACATACACTCAGGCACACACACATACACATATGGAACAAATACTTTTTAAAAAAGTTTGTAGTCTGAGAAATTTTCTCACATTAATACATGAAAGTTCTCTATTTTATATTCTATTATATGGATATTATATTATAACTCAATAACCTACTACTTGATGAATATTCATACTATATTTTGTGATGCTACAATGAGTAATATTTTACATAAAATATTTTTGCAAAATCAGGTGTGTTTTTTTGAAGCAGAGATGTAATATTTAGATGAATTGCATTTGTAATTTAGTCATTTTTCAGAGTTTTGACCAATGTAAACTTTCAGAATGAATGAATGACTATTAACTAATGATTAATGATTGGTGAGAGTTTCACTTTGCTCAAAGTAGAAAACACTGTACTTACACAAGAAAGTATTATATTAAGATTAGAAAATTATTTGGACAAGGGAGTTCATGATGCTAGTAGATGTGGATTTCATTTTCTTTATATAAGAGGGCTTTTATTTCTAATAAAACTGTGTGGTATTTATTTTGTTTGGTTTATCTGTCTGTGGTAGGTTGGAAGATAAGGTTGCTGAGCAGCAGAGTGAGGTTTGTGAAGGTAGAATTCCAGGGAATGTGGACCAGTCTTTTGAGGATCATATAGGTAAGCTCCACTGTAGTAGTCTAATTCTTTCTGGACGGCTTCTTAACACCAACCTGTCTAATTTGGGCATCATATTTGAGAGCATTTCTTATAAGTCATCATAATTCTATTTTAAAGTAGGCCTAAAGAATAGGAACCTGTACTAGCTGGCCTGGTATTGTGGTAATATAAGCAGTTAACTTTTTGGTAAGTTATATTGTTGAAAATGAAAAGAATTTACTGCTAAAACAAAGCAATATACTAAAGCCACTGAGTAAACTGGTATCATTTTAAAATACTGTTGGTCAAAATATAACACAATATAAACAATTTTTATGCTCTATGAAGAGGAACAGAAAAATTGATTTTCTAAACTGTATTTTTATATTTCTTTAGATTTCTATATTTTAAAACTTTCAATATAATAAAAATATATATTAAATTAAAATATATCTCCTTAATGGTTATTTATAAGATAGTATACAGTATACATACATACATACATACATACATACATACATACGTATATATATATATACACACACACACACACACATACATACACACACACATATATATACTTTGATTTTGTTTTCCTGGTATGAGTTTTTTAATTCATTTTTTAATTAAAAATATTTTATATGTCTGAGTGTTTTGTCTGCATATAAATAATATTTCTTCCACATATAGTCATGGTACCCACAGAAGCCAGAAGAGTATAGCATGTCAGATTCCCTGGAACTGGAGTCAAAGATGGTTGTGAGCTGCTATGGTGGGTCCTGGGAGCCAAACCCAGGTCCCCTGCAAGAACAGAAGTATTTTAGCACCAAGCCATATCTGCAGATCTTAGGATGGGATGCGTGTTAAATATTATATGATACTTGCTGATATTTTTAGAATTTTAAGTGCTATTCTATAGATTTATGATATAATCTCTTTTTATTCCACAGAGCCTGCAGTAGATGATTCTCAGCAGTCTAGATGTGACGTAAAGAAGTCAGTACAGCCAGAACCATTTTTCCAGAAAGTGGCTCATTCTGAGCACTTGAGCGTAGTTCAGTCAGAACCAGTTTCACTTCGATCTCGCTCTGATTCACCACCAAAAACTAAAACCAAGAACTCCTTACTGATTGGGCTTTCAACTGGTCTGTTTGATGCAAACAACCCAAAGGTGAGTGTGGTCTCATTTGTATAATGCTGTCTCTCCACTGATAGCATTACTTGATTGCCAGTGTTGGCTTTTAATTGATTCAAAACCCAAACAAGTACAAACAAAAGCAGCAAAATGTCCTGACTTTATTGGCTAGGGCTCTTTTTAGTGGTACTAACAAATAGCTTTGTAGCTATGGTTCTCTCTCAATAAATATCCTACTTAGGGAATACGACAGAGTTTATAGCAGGCACTCTGAGTTGCTAGTCTGAGGAATTGTTTTCTCAGCTACCACTCAATGTTACCACACACCCAGGTCCCACAGCAACATGCCAATACCTCCAGCTAAAGAATGTGGCTGTTTCGGCAACCTTGGTATTCCTGTGATTCTGTTGAGAGGGGCCGGAGGAGAGGTGTAAGTCCTTTCCAGATAGTTCTTCTGGCTCTTGTGGTTTTCAGTCTTTTATGGGCAGCTTCATTCTACAAGTAGGACTGTGTGGTGCAGAGTGGATACAGCTTTCATCTGGATTCTCTTAGCTCCTCTCCCTGCTTCCCTGCAGAGCTCTCCTCTGGCTTTGTAAATTCATTTGCCTACTTTACTTATATATAATTTTATATATGTATACTTACCAAAATATGTCATGTATATTGTGTAGCTCTTTTTATTGTATATATTGCAATATTACAGGTATTGTTTTGATATTATTAAAAAAATAAGTCTAACTTATGGTCTCTTTTTCCATTAATTGTTGTTAGCATGCATATAGGTATATGAATATATATTCCTTAATATAGCCTGCCCAGTCTTGTCTGCTACTTGTATGTGTGTTTCAGGGCTAACCTCTTGGTATTGAATCACCCATTGATGTGCTGCTCCCTGGGAAGACTGTTTGTCTCACTCTCAGTATTCCTGAGTGTTTGTGTAGACTGAGGCCTAACAGGCTCTCCTTCTCCTCTGGCACGTCTGCTGTTGCTGTCCTTATCCAGCTCATGCTGAAGCAGTCACCCTGCTGAGACACTGTGGGTGTAGCTGCTGACGTTAGTACTAGGAGACACTATCTGACAGCTGACTCCCTTATCCTCTGCTCTTACACCTTTTCTGCCCCTTCTTCTGCACTGTTCTCTGAGCATTAGCTGAGGGTTGTTTGGTAGGTGTATCCATTGAGGCAGGACTCCATAACTCTGCACTTTGTTTACTTGTGGTTTTCTGTGTTGGTCTCATTCTATTGCAAAGAGAAGCTTTCTTGGTAAAAAGTAAGGACTGCACTTACACTCTTAAAGATAAACATTTAGAATATAGTTAAGGATTATCCTGGTTTAGTAAAGTGGAGGTTGTAGGTTCTTCTCCAAGATCCATGACTTCACTAGCCATGGTTAATTGGCTAGGTTTCCAGTGCCAGGTGTGATTCTCCTCTTGTTGAGTGGGTCTTAAGTCTGATTAGCGAGCTGCTGGTTAGCGTCAAGGTATGTGTGCCACTGCTGCACCCTTGAAGTTATCGTGCCGTGCTGGTCATTGTTGTGCTTCATAGGCATCGTAGCTGGGTATAACTGTTGGTTTTTTTCCCTATTTTTGGAAGCTTGCATGGAACGTTCTGGTTCTATGAAAGCTAGTCATCAGAGCAGTTCTTCAAGTCAGTTCCAGCTGAGAGGCATCTGGGCCCTGCTTTAGCAATAGGGACATTCCACCTTGGTACTGGGAGGGCAGTCAAGGGCTGTAATGTTTTACGAGTCAGTCTCTTGGAGAATCCTGACCTGGTGTTGGAAATTCTGTTAGATTACTTTGTATCACATTCTTAACAGTACCTCTGTCTCTGTTAATCCTATAATTATTTTCATAAAATAAATTTCTACAAGTGAAATCCAAAATTTATAATGCTTGACTTATTTCTATTTAAGAAATAGTTTTGTGGTTAGAGAAATTGCTCAATCAGTAAAGTGTAAGCTTCAACACCTGAGTTTGAACGTCCAGCACCCACATAGAGCCGGGCAGGGTAGTACCCAGCTAAAATCCTAGTGCAGGAGGATCTCTGGGGTTGCTGTTGAGCCAACCTAATCAAATTGGTGAGTTCCATGTTTGGTGAGATCATGACTCAGAAAATAAGGTAGAGAGAAACTGAAAAAGACACCTAATGTAGGCCTCCTGTCTACACACACATATACACATGAACACATACACACACACGCTGAATAGTTTTTGTGCTATTAAAATGCCTCAAAAATGAATGAAGAATATCCATTTCTCCATGTGCTAAAAAGTACCATTATAATTTACTTAAAAGTATCTCTTTAATGAAAAGTTAAGTGTTTGCTTAAATTCATATTTTTATATCTGAAATTGACTGTTTTTGTCTATTTGCTCCTATATATAATTAAATTGCCAGAATTTATATTTTTAATCTTTAACTGTGTTTCAAAATACATCATTTTCTTTTTCAATCTAGTTGAGTGTCCTTTTACTGGTGAAATATCTAATTATGTTTCTCTTAAACTTAGAAATGTTAAATTCTGTTGCTTAATCTGAATAGCAGACATTAGAAGATGTAAACTACCAAAACAGTTGTATAGTCTTCAACATTATATCCAAAGGCATTATCAGACAGACAAGCACTGTCATATCATTTATGTACTGTCTTTGTATGTGTATTTGTACACGTGTGCATGTAGATGCCAGTAGTCAAACTCGGGTATTGTTCTTTAGACATTGTGCACTTTGGTTTTTGAGACAGCGTCTCTCATTGGCTTGGAGCTTCCCCAGTTAGGCTAGGCTGGCTCACCACCAAGCCCAGGAATCCCAGCACTGGGATTACAAGCACATATCACATGGTAAGCTTTTACATGGGTGCTGGAATCAAACTCAAGTCCTCATGTTTGCTTGGGAAGCACTTTAATCGGAACCATTCGCCAGCTCCCCATGTGCTCTCTGTATAGCTGTCATTTGCCCGAGCTTTTGAATTTATTGCTGTCTACTAGGTTAATATTCACATTATGTGATGCTTTTGAATATTGGTGTCCTCTTAAAACTTTAATAGAGCTTAAAAACTTCTATATGAAGTGCTTACTCTGGAAGATTTTAGCCATAATGCAGATATCATGTAGCTTTCTGTGAGAGAAGAGGCAAGAAGGAAAACAGAAGAAACCTAGCAATCCATGGCCATTTCAGACTAGAACAAAAGTTTTCACACCCATTCTGAGATCAGGAAAGCCATCACTGGGCCAGTGTGTAAACAGTCAGATTGATAATGGTAGTCAAAACTTCATAACTGAACCATTAAAATAAAAATTATAAGTAACCATTAAACTAAAATGGTGTGACCTAACTTCTTACAATGATTTTCACTGCCCAATCAGGTCTTTTTGTATTAAGTTAAATTACTTGTGTCCTTTTTCTAACAGTCCTCTCTCACCCACTTGCCTTCTCAAGGGCTTTGCTCCATTGCTTTTCTGCTCCAGCCCATCTTTTCTATAGTGGATCATTTCTTCAGGGTCCTAAGAAATCTCATCGTAAAATGCAAGCCTGGCTTTACCACATGTCTTGTTTACTCACCCACCATCTGTTCCTCTGCTATCGTTCATGTCTACACATCTTAAATATGTTGTAGTCTCTGCACATGCATTTACGCCCAAGTACATTCTGCATGGCTTTCGACTAAACTGCTCTTGTCAAGGTGGGCAGTTGGTAGTACACTGCCATTTCCTGAACCCGTTCTCTCCTTTCTTGAGGCTGCTGCTTCTCAGCAGCATTGTTACTGTGCTGTACTTGGCACCATGCTCTCCAAGTTCGTCTCTGAGCTGCTGATGACTCTGCGGTCTCCTTTGGTGGTAGTTCCTATGCTACAAATCCTTTTTTTTTTTTAAAGCTTATTCTTCAGCTGTCAAGTAAAATGCTGTATATCAATTAAATCAAATAGATAGTGTTGTTCTAGGCTCCTTTATCTTTGCTGGTTTTTTGCTAAATTTTTTGCTGTCAATTGCTAAATGAAGGTTGAAATTTTTATCTATACTTGTACTATTTCTTAATTGTGTCAGCTTTTTATTCTATGTATTGTAGAGTTCTGCTAGTGAATAAAAATGTAGTATTGTCTTCTGGATGAATTGATATGATGCTATTTTGACATGTCCTTTGTGATAGTGATATATAAGACTTCAAAGCTTTGCCAGTTTTTTGTATTTATTTATTAAGTACTCAGAAAGAATGGTGAAATTGCCATTCAGTTACGTTTAAATTAAGAATTCTTATGGCTTCTTGAACCCACACCTTTATTTGTCTGAAGTGAATCTTGTTATTTCTAGTCATCACCTGATCTGAAGTCTACAGTGTCTGGTTTTCACACAGTCATTCCCTCTTTCTTAGTTTAGCCTTTGTACTGTATATAAATGCTTACATCCTTTACTACTTTTATTTTATATTTAAAGTAGTTTTCTCATAGTAAGAGTCCAGTTTTGCTTTAAAAAAAAATCTTTGTGCATATGTGTGTGCTTGCGTATTTGTGTGAATACACATGTGGAGGCCAAAGGACCACCCACAGGTGTTGGTTGTCATCATCCACCTTGAGACAGTGTCTTGTTGGCTACTATGGTATGCCAAGCTGGCTGGCCTAGAAGCTCCCAGGAAGTCTCCTATTCCCTCCCACAGGGGCTGTAGATGAATACAACCATATTGGCCTAACTTGGGTTCTGGAAATCCAAACTCAGATTTTTCACACTTGAACAGCAAGCGCTGAACCAACTGAGCCATCTACCCTGCCAAAGTCTTACTTTGTAACCAGTATGAAATCTCTTTAACATAAGCATTCATATGATGTCATCAGTGTGACTGGATTTGCACCTGTGATTTTGCTATTTGTTTTTCTACTTGACTACTTCTTTTGTTCAAACAAAATAGCAAAACTTTTATTATTTTTCCTTTATTTGGGGTTCAGTGTTTTTAAGATTTCATCTTCTCTTTCTTCTAGTAACTTCTGCATATACTTCTTTTAAAAAATTAAATGATTATTCTGCTTTCAAAATAAATCTTTAGCTTATCATAAATTCTCTTCTAGTAATTATTGTACAACTTGGTGTATAATTGAGAATCTCACATTGTTACTGCTGCCTCCATCTTCCTACCTCCTCTGTGTACTTTTTTCCTTCCACTTTGAGAATCAACATTAACTTTGAGAATCAACATTTCTTGTCTAGGCTGTTGATAGCTCTTTTCTTTTTTTCCATACTCAGTATTAAAGAATATATCTACTAGATATAGGGTTATTGTCTTCAAGGTTACACTTGTTTTTGACAAGTTTGTCAGGGAGTAATCCTCATTCCCTTGTATTTAGTGTTCCTTTTAGTATTCAACTAATTTAGAGTACAGGTGTATGTATGTCCTTCTTGGAGTCTTGTAAGCGGAAACTGCTTATTCATTTCCTGACTTCTCTGACCCAAATAATAACACAGAAACTATATTAATTACAGCACTGTTTGGCCAATAGCTTAGGCATATTCCTAGCTAGCTCTTAAATCTTAAATTACCTGTTTCTATTAATTTGTGTATTGCCACAAGGCCGTGGCTTACTGATAAAGTTTCAGCATCTCCCTCTCCTTTGGCAACTACATGGTGTCTCTCTGACTTTGCCTTCTTTCCTCCTCTATCTCTACTTGGAATTCCCACCTTGCTGTATTCTGCCCTGCCATAGGTCAAAGTAGCTTCTTTATTAGCCAATGATAATAAAATATATTTATAGCATACAGAGGGGAATCCCCCATCAGAGTCTTATGATGGTATAGTTCTCATCAAGTCTGTAAACCTTTAGCTATTAGTTTTGTGCCTTTTCTGCTGTCTTCCTGAGTCCAGTTATATACATATTAGACTACTTGATACAATGTCATAGGTTACTGAGACTTCATTCATTTTGGTTTTCCATGGAGTAGATTTTGTCATGTGTTCAAATTTGTCTCTCTTCCTTTTTTTTTCTATTATTATTATTATTATTATTATTATTATTATTATTATTATTATTATTATTTTGGTTTTTCGAGACAGGGTTTTTACCTGCTGGTTTTCCTACTAGTTTAGGGTCTTATCATCTTGCTCCTCTTATGTTCTGTAATTGTTTAAAGCTGGACTTCAAAAATATCACATGGTGAGTATCTGGGGTTTGTTGTCATCTTTTTAACATGTGTTGGGCTTTTTCAGATAGTGCAGTTACCTCTCAATCCATTTTACATTTTCAAACTTTTTCAGCTTTACTGGAGCAGATATAAAATTATTTACCATAGAGCTAGTTCAGCTTGTTACCTCTGACCTTCTGTGGCCTCCACAGCATGCCCAGTTTCTCATTGAAGACACTCTTCACATCTGGTCAAAGTTCAGTAGTTTCCTCTACCTGCGTGAGCCTTGAGAATCCTTCAGCCTTCTTAACCAGTCTTCCTCACTCCATTTCCATCTGTAACCTTTTGCCCCAATTTAAACCAGAGCCATTTTTAATGTTTGGTATCATATCAAGTGGAGAGTTTCACTCTACATGTACATGGTCTAGTGCTCCTCATTGACTTAAGACCTTGCAGGGTTTTGCATCCTTTTGGCCTAGTGGAACTCAATCTTCATTTTGTTAGGCTAGGAAGTCCACACAGACTTCAAGTATGTCCTTTCAGACAGAAGACCAGTTTAGTGGCTGGATACACCTCATTTGTTTCTGTCGTCCCAGAATCACTATCTTAGTTGCATGTTGTTTAGTGTCTAAGTTGTTTTATATGTTTTATCCAGTTTTCTAGTTGTTTTGTGGGAGGCTAAGTCTAGCCCTTGATAGTCTTTCATAGCAAGAACAGGAGTCCTCAGTAGATAAATGTTAGTTTGTCAAGGCCATATCTTGAGCCTTTATACTGGCACTGCTCCACAAATACTCTCAGACCTTAATTATTATTTAAGTGGTGACACATTTTAGTAATCATCTCTTTCTGCTGGTCACTTGTATATTTAGTCCACCCACTAGCCTTGTCATCCTTTTGGTTTTTAACTAGTCTTCCTCATTCTGTTTCTTTCCAAAACCCTTTGCCCCAATTCAAACCTGAAGCATTTTTAATGTCAGCTATTATATCACAACAGTACTATGCTTAAGACTTGAGATGTTCTGCTGCTGTTAAATTGCATTCCTTCTTCACCATGGTCTGTAAGATTTGACAAGACATTAACCACCTCTCTGACTCAACCTCCCAGTTGCTCTCATCGTCTTTCCCCTTGATAGTCAAACCCTTCCTATGTTAGAGACTTTGTACTTTCTATTAGCCTTGGCCCAGATTGAGCTTCTCTTTATTCTTTTCAATTCTAACTCATTTTTACAGGGTTTCACTGTAGCTTTGGAGTCTGTCCTGGAACTAGCTCTTGTAGACCAGGCTGGCCTCAAACTCATAGAGATCTGCCTGCTTTTGCCTCCCAAGTGCTGGGATTAAAGGCATGTGCCACCACTGCCCAGCGAATTCTAACTCATTTTTGACTTTCAAGTATCATTTCTCAAATGTTATCTTCACAAGCCTTGAGCACAATAATTGCCATCCAAAGTTACCTTTTTATTTATTTTATAATTCATAGAATTCATCTTACTTATTTTTTATTGTTTATCTTCCACTAGAATATTATCACCTTCAGGTTAAGAACCTTACTTACAAATTTTGCACAACCAACACACACACACATACACACACACACACACACACACATACACACACACACACGTTCATAGTTATAGCCCAAGGCTTAGAATATAATGAATAATAGATAAATATTTGGTAAGTAAATAGATGAATAGAGGACGTATGGCCCTCCCTGCCATAGTAGACTGAAACTATGAGTCAAGATAAATAATCCCTCTCTTTAAAAAATGTACATATGAGCCAATGAAATGACTCAATGAGTATATGTAATTTCCTCCGAACGAGACAACCTAAGTTCAATACCCAGGATCCACATGGTTAAAAAAATAAAAAACCCAACAACTCCTGCAAGTTATCCTCTTACTTCCAGTAGTACACCATGGCACACAAATGTGTACCTACCCACGTACAAACATATAATAAAAAAATTAAATATATATACATGAATATAATTAAAATAGTAATGAGTGAGACTGCAGATTCATATTCTAGCTAAAGTCTTTTAGTTGTTTATTTTAAGTGCCTTAGTTTCTCATGTGTAAAGTAGGGATAATAATGGTTTCTTGCCCACAGAATTACTAAAAGAATGAGACCAAGTAAGTGAAGCACTTATGTTCTGCTTGTTTTTCTAGCTGTGTACTCAGTAAGTATTAGATGCCATCACCAAGAAGGATGAGAATTACAGTTGCAGGAGTCTCTAAGACAGTAATTGTGCACGTTAAGCTTTGCTTATTTCGTTTACCTTAAAGTATATTCCTATAGGTAATAATATACATTTTTCAAAGCTCCAAGGAAGGCATTTGACATTTCTACTGTAATGAGGGGTAGGCAGGTTGTAGTTAACCTGATTAAACAGTACACAGGATGTATAGTCAAAATTACATGATACCCTGTTAATATGTACAATTTTTATGTTTTCATGTATCAATAAGATCAATTTAAGAAAATAAAACTAGTTAGCTGGGCGGTGGTGGCACACGCCTTTAATCCCAGCACTCGGGAGGCAAAGGCAGGCAGATCTCTGTGAGTTCGAGACCAGCCTGGTTTACAGAGCTAGTTCCAGGACAGGCTCCAAAGCCACAGAGAAACCCTGTCTCGAAAAACCAAAAAAAAAAAAGAAAGAAAAGAAAACTAGTTAACAAATAATCTGAAAAAAGTAAACTGAAGTACATTCTTGATTGTGCTTCATCTTTCAATATCCAGTACATATAAAAACGTTTATTCAACTATGATAATTACTTAATGCAAGATCTGTTAGTACAAAAAGATTTGTCTTCAATTCATGCTAATATTCCTTTGTGGCCTTGTGGCCTCGCCTTGCTTTGTGCACAGTGTGAAAAATTCTCCAGAAAACTTTATGTATTCATCTTAAGAATGTTATTGCAAATGTTGTTTGGCACATCTGTCTCTTTCATGTTCCTAAACTGGGTGAAGTAAACCATTAGCATCAATTCAATTGATGCTTATCAAGCTGCAGTGTATGCTAGGTGCTCTGTTTACAGTAATGATACAATGTTTGTAAACTGAGTTAAGTAAATCATTAGCATCCATTCAATAGACGCACAGCAAGCTGTACTATACACTGGGTCCTATGTTTATAAGAATATGATGTTTGTAACCAAGACAGGGAGTAAATAAGTGAAAAACATTTGTGACAGTTCCTATAGTGGAGAAATGAAAATGGATAGTGTGCCAGTAAAGAAGAAATGCTTAAGTATGCATCAGGGTTAAGAAAGGAAGGTTTTTGGTGCAGAAGTTTGAAAGGTCTGGACCTTCAAGAGCATTTAAAGCAAAACAAGTTGGCATGGAGCAGCACAATGTGCTTGAGGTACTGGGGCCTGTGAAGGAGGTGAGGCTGGAGCAGAGACACACCAGTTAAGAACTCTAGCTGCTCTTTCTGGCTTGATTCCCAGAACCCACATACATGGTGGCTCACTGTGTGTAACCGCAGTCCCAGGGAATCTAGTGGTCTCCTCTGGCCTTTACAGTTACTGTACACATGTGGTACACAGACTGACATGCAGGCAAGCACTCACACACATTTAAAAAAACAAAAAACAAAACTTTGCTAAAATCTCAAATTGTGAATAAATTAGGATGCCAGTCATTTTTGTTCCTAATCAATAGTTTTCAAATGTGTGGCTTAGTCAGAGCTTTGCGGGGGGGATGGGCTGGGGGGAGATTGTATATGTATTTTTTTCAAATAAGGAACACACTGTCTGAAGAGATCAAAGTGTTTGTTGGCTAAGATTATTTTTGTCTCCTTGCTCATCTCCTATCCTCTGCCGCACAGCTTAATAGACATATCTTCAGAAGCGTAAGATTCAGGAAATACTAAGGCATACATCGAATGTACTTTAAATAGGTCATTTTGCAAAACCCAAATGTAGTATTAGTTAACTGAATTGTACAGTCATGCACCCACACGGATAGTAATTAGTGTTTTAATTGATCATTGTAAGACAGGACAGGTAATGAGAGTAATACTTTGATGGCCGGTGTCCATCAGTGGGGATGTAAGTGATGGCTGAAGCAAGCACAAGTCTGTTCTGCCTTTCACACTATTTCCTTATACAGTGGTCCAGACAAGTTGAAGATTATACCCAAGTACATAAATTGTAGTTAAGCTTGTGCATTATCCATCAGCAAGCCATTAGCAACTGCTACAGTAGTCGCTAACGTTAAGTAAAAGATTTATCTATGTCATAGTCAAAGTGAAATGAGAGTTATAAACTGTGCTCCATTTCTGAGGCTAGGAAATATGAGTTGTTTAGGGGAAGCTTTTCCTACTTTTGGCTCTGGGAAGATTTCTCTTCTGGTGGTTTCTTTGTACAGGGACTCACTTTCTACCCAGGTTGGCTACAGGCTTTCTACTTCTCTGTCTATGCTTGCCCAGGACAGGTGTGCGTCACCACAGCCGCTGCCTCCTTTAGATTTAGTAATAAGTGATGGTTTCAGGTCTGTTTCTTCTGCAAACAGAGTAGCAGATTTCCTAAGGTAATTAAATCCAGTTGTTTGGTTTTTTAAAAATGTGGGTTTAACAGTAAATGGATAGTCTCAATAGTAATTTCAAAAAGTCTAAATAAAGTTACAGTTTCCTCGTGATCTTGCTTTTGTAAATTATAGAATCTGGATTATCAGAGGAACAAAGCCCTTGGTTTTCTAACAGGCCCATTTTACAGTGTGGCTCACAACAGTGTTACGCTTGTGGTCCTGCAAGGGCATAGATATATGGTTGGTTTACAGAAGGTCTGTATGACTTAGATAGCAAGTAAGGAGATGATAGGGTACAGAAGATGATAAGGTTAATAATTGTGATAGAGATGGACTAATTTCACCAAGACTCTAACCTGGACAAGTAACTAGTCACTTTGTTGAAAGTGGAGGAATTTCTAGTTAAACTTCTTTATAGAAAGGTTTTGTCATTTGCCAGTGATATTTTGTGTTCTAACAGTAGAGTATTCATTCTAAAATTTTCTTCGATATGGAGTATTTGAGGTACAGAGTAGCCACACCACTGCTTCCGTGTGTCTGAACAAAGTTCAGAAAGATGTATTTTTGGCATGCATAGTTGGCCTGGCTGTTTCCTGGGCTGTTTGAACCACTTTATGTCTCCTCCTTTGCTATTAGAAATAGTAGCAGTGCTTTCAGAGAACGTCAGGTGTGAGTCTCGATGCCTTTATGATAAACTGTTATTATGAATACTTTGTCAAACACATTTGCAAATACAGATGAGACAACTAAAGAACATCAGTGGGTAACATCCAGTTAAACTGTGACAGGGCTGCTAGTACAGTTTTGTTCTTTACTCGCTGACAGAATGAAGTACCAATTACGATCTTGCCCATGCTTAGTTTGTGGGAAAAAGATATTTTTGGAGTAATATGGAGTATTCTTAATTTTCTGTTGTTACTAGAACATTCTAACTCACTAAAATTCAAGCAAATATATATTTAGGATTATAAAACAGCCACTGTTTCCAGTTATCTTGTGAGTAATTCAGCCTACTTTGATTTTACAAAGATGGCGAATAAATGTATAAAACTAATTATCCATATAGGATAACCAACTTTGCCAACCGTGTGTGCTGTGTCCTCAATGTTGTTTCAGCAACAGTAGCATAATAATCTCATGCTCATAATCATAATACTGTTGTCGCCCATCGTACACAACTTGTCCACAGTCATATAGTGAACTCCTATAGCCATTAGGTCCCAAACCTATTCCCCAGAGGTTTTCAGCCAAGAAACCTGCTTTCATATGCAGCAATGCCTACTTGTACAAAGAAAAACCTAAACTTTGTATTTGTAACAACTGTTAAGGAAAATTATTGGTGTATTTACTCCCTAAATTACTAATGTTTTCAGGGTTAATTCATTCCATGAGAACAAAAGTTCCATGAGTGCAGTAGACAACTATGTCTTAACTCCTTTTCAAATTCTCAGCCTTAAGATTGCATGAGAGAGAGGGGGAGGGGCGTAAGAGTCAGTCAGATGACATCCACAGCATCGGTTCTCTTTCTGGTACAGCTAGAAGTGTCTGATTCTACTGCAGTGAGCAGCCCTCGAGTCAGCCGTAGGTTATACAGCATGAGCTTCATCCGTTTGAGCTCCAGCTTCACGACACTCTAAGTTAGACCTGTTTTTTCCTAAGTACATGTCAGTCTTTTACTTTGAAATCCATTTTAAATAATATCTTTTTTTAATAAAGTGAGCAGTTATTTATAAAAGTTTTTGAGGGAACAATGTTGAAGTATTTATGGTAGTAATCAGAGATTGAACAAAATGCCCCCATAGCAAACTACTTCATAGTATAGCTAGAGGATTACTAATTCATAGTTTATATTAAAACTTACAAGGATTAAAAGAATTCTTGAATGTAGAATTTGATGTGCATTTAGTAGTAACACTAACACTTAATTCATTCACTGCTTTATGTGACTCCCTTATTTTTAGGGGGAAAAAGCTAATTAATACTAAAAGTGAAGGAAACATAGTGTTTGAAATGTAAGCTTCCCTGAAGCATTGCTCTTGTTTGAATTTATAACAGTGCCAGATGCACTCTGGTATGAAGAGAGTTGAGGAGAAATCCATACCTGAAGTAAACTCTCAGGCAGTGCTATGGATCACCTGGTCTGTTTAGGATTTCTCTCCATTGGAGCTAAGACAATAAAATATACTGTAAGCAACATAAAAAAGCCGAGAGAATCAAAACAGAGAAATGAAGGGATCTAGAACTATACCTCAGGGGTTTACTCTTAGCACCAGCAGATGAGAACAGAAATGTTCTGATACAATGTTTTTACTGCAGAGAAAGATGAAGATCCATTAAAACTTAAAGCCAGTCTGCAGTGGCAGCATGTCCCCGCAATTCCACGTGCTGCAGAGGGCAAGGCAGGAAGATTGTTAACTTCAGCCCAGCCCGGACAGCATCCACACAGATGCATGAAGTCTGTGAAGGAGGCTTACAAGGAGTTCTGTCGACACAAAGGGTTGTCCTATAAATACACCAATAAATGAGTATTATCCTTGAGAAGAGCTAAGATGTCAAATTACATGACCCCTTGAAATACTGTCCTGATGGAATTATTTCATGATAGGATATAAAAGTTATATTAATATGCGTCATGGCACATACATGTAACTGTAGAATTTGGTCAACAGAAGCAGGTTTACATCCTGGGCTGAGGTAGTTTAACTACTAAAAGGTATAAACTAAAATTGAGATGTATTTCTTTGGATAAGCTAAAGTTTTCTCAGCCTAAATATATGTATGGCATTCTCAAGTATAAGTATATAATTTATTCTGTTCATTTTTGTTGATTAGCAATCAACCTGAGTAGATTATTGCAAGATGCCTACGTTATATCTTCTGGCTTATTAGATATATCCCAAATCTCAGTAAGTCCGCAGCTGCAGCCAGCCTCAGCACTGGTGCAGTGGGAGAGATGCCTCCGCAGCAGCGCTGCTGTCATTCAGTGCTGTTTTGTTGTTGTTTTTAACCATTTTTGCCAGTTTCACCAGTTTGTAACTGATAATCATTTTCCTTAATTGCTGTAATATATGAACTATGTTCAAATAATAGGAACATATCCTTTATTATTCTGAAAAGGTTTCACTAATAAGATTGACCAGATATGCAAATTTCCATTAATATGTTAAGCACTGCATTTTCTTCAAAGCCTTCCCTCTAACACCTAGTTATTTTCAGGGCCTGGTACTCAAATTCCACTATCAGATTCCTTTAGAAACTTGTGTATACAGTTATTTGTCTCGTGTCCTGACTGTCACATTCTAATTGTTGAAAGGCTGGCTAGTAGAGACTCTTCCTATTATTCCTGCTCTTGTCCAACACTGATCTAAATGTCAACACCTCCACTGTATGTGTTTTTTCTTAGCACAGTTGGCCGAGTTCCTTCTCAGTGTTGTTATAAATGAGTCAAAGCTTGTCCTTACAGCGTTCTGTTTGACCTCACTCAGCCCTGTTCTCCGGGATGCAAAGTCAGGGTTGTCTTCACACTGATGGAAGGTCCCTGGTTTAACAAGCCGCATAGCTAGCAGCAACTCCTGGGAGCAATGGTGCGCAGGTTTCCGATTGTACATGACAGTGGCTCAGCACAGTCCGGACAGTTCTCTTCTGCTTTCAGCAAGTCTGCACAGGGAGAACTGACCCCAGTAAGGTGGGAGAACTACAGGATGGGTGAGAGAGAACAAGTGGGCACTTCTCATACTGCCTGATTCCCAGCCGATTTACATTTCCAGGCCATGTGTGTCTCTGCAGTAACCATTCCCACTCTTTAAAAGGTGACCGACACGATTTCTGTGCTAAAGCCCAGTCATTACTTACAAGTTTAGTTTTCTTTGTAAAAAGAATCTAAAGCTGAATTTTTAATTTAAAATTTTTTGACAATTTCTTATGAGTGCTCTATTTGCATCATTGCCATCCCTCCATCCCCTCCAGCTCCTTCCGTGTACTCCCACCTCCTCCCAAATTCATGATCTCTTTTTTATTATTATTGGCACATACAGATACATATGTGTGTTTGAGTTCATTTAGTGTTGCTTATATGAGCCATATTTTAAGAAAATTAGTTTCTAACCTCAGGCAAGTCACCTTTGAATCCTTTAAATCTAAATACATAATTTAAATATTGTATTATCTCTGATTTTTGTCCTTCTGCTTTTAATTCTCTTCCTCCTAATAAGCAATCTGTCAAACTCTTCGTAGATGCTGAGGACGTGTTCACTTCCAGATCTTTCCAAGCTGTTCAGAACCCTGATGGACGTTCCCACTGTAGGAGATGTTCGTCAAGACAGTCTGGACATGGATGAGCTGGAAGATGAGCACATTAAAGATCCCGAAGACACGTGAGTATAAGGCCAGTACCAGATGCGAGTGTCGCTGTGATGGCTGAGCTTTTGAAGAGTCCAGAGAGCATGGCCTACAGCTGGCTTCTCATCACCCTTCAAGTTCTTACAACTTAGTCAAATACAGTCGGCCTCTTGATTATGGATATCTGCTTCTAAATACTACCTCATCTGACGCATATAAAACGTTTATATTTGTGTTCACTGTCTTTTTTTCTCCATTGATATCTATCTAGTACAGTGATGTGACTATAGTAAGAGATTACTAAATGGCAATTAATTTTCATAGGATAATGACTACAATCTCCATTATACTAGGACTGAGATGGGAAATTGGGAAGTATTAAATACTCTGCATTTTCTCAGGAAAATGCCTGAAAGTTCATAACCGCCTTGTGACATGTTTCCTTTTAGGATGTGTCAGTGGTAAGGTAGAGTGGTTATTTTATTTGTGTGATATATGTGGGAGTGGGGGGCAGGGTAACCATGAGAGAGAGAGAGAGAGAGAGAGTGTTAGTTGTATATAACTTCATTGTTTTCACAAAATTCCTATCTTGTGGATTATAGAACTCAGGAAGGAAGTGTAACGATATTTCTGGAAGTTAAGGGAAATGTTGGCCAAGCCTCAGATAAAAATCATTCTTGACCTCTTCAGTTTTAGCCTTCCAAGCACGTCAGACAAGTATCACTAACGTGGGGCGCTAAAACCTAAGTATCCTGTCATGAAGTGCTAGGGAAAGTGCTGTGTAGGGGCCTAGTGCTGGGGTGCAGGGCTGTAGCTCTGGAGTAGAGGAGCTTAGCAGGGGTGAGGCCCAGTTTGAGTCAGGATCGCTGCACCTGGCATTGTTGCTTTGCAAGTTCCTAACAAACTGTTACTTTCTCATCAGTCCTCATAGAGACCTGTGAATGGTTGGGAGGGAGTCATGTTTGAGTATGCTTACTGGTGGACACAACTTTCAGCACCTATATGGTTGCAAATTGCTAGGTAATGGATTTTGTGGAGGGTTTTTCCCAAATAGAAGTAAAATGAACAGTTTTTAACTGAGCCAGCTGTAACCGAATTATTCCTAAAATACTATTCCAGATTTGTCATTGAAAACTGATTTTGGTTCATATATTTATCAAGATTTTATAATGGAAAAGAAAACTAAAAACTAAATTTGGGACCAGATTTCAGATTATCTGACACAGGTTTTTGAATGCTGATTTAATAAAATATTGAATCTTGTCAGGTTTCTCTTAGGGCGGCAGCCAGGCCAGTCTTGCTCATCAACTGCGACATGCCCTGGCCGTTGTTTACTCACAAGTGGGGTCATCCAATCAAAGGTTTGCTCAGGCCCACAAAGTCCAATTGCTAGTCAGTGTACTAAGTACAAAATAAAGGTATTTCTGTGAAAATGATCCTTTTCTTTTCCCAGTAATGTAAAATGTCTTCAAGGTCTTACCTAGTGCTTGTATTGGGAGTTGAGTGTAAACTTTTGGGGAAGTCATCATGAGCTGTCCCTAACTTAGATTGCATTTCTAGTAGATGAGACCTGTGCTTAGGACCATCCCTCAGCAGATGCCTTCACACACCCAGACTCTCACAGAACTCTTAGTCTGCAGCCTTGAGTATGCTTCTGAGTTTCTGTAGAAGAGCTCAAGGTTTGTCTGCTGCACACTGCTGAGGCTTTGAGCCATGTCATACTTTGATTTATGCTTTTCATGTCTCTAACATGAGTTTCATTTGGATAAAATTTAAAAATTGGTTGAAACTGCTTAGTAAACTAATGTGCTATATAAATATAAGGTCTTACTATATGAATTCATTTTTTTCCTACATTTTAAATCTCACAAAGATAGGATTTTTATGCTTTGAAAACAAGATTCTCCTGTTAGGATTATGGTAGTTGATTTATTCTTGTGAAAATCTACGTACATATTTAGAAATGTTTTCAAGAATATGCACAGAAGTTTCTGTTGGCCATTGTATTCACTTTATACAGACACTATACAAGACCTTGACTCTTATCGCTACAAGTGCAAATGCATTCACATGGAAATCCTTGCATATAGTAAGTACACAGCTAGTAGCCATATGAAGATTGGGATGAACTTTCAAAATTATCTGTTTTTTCAAAATTTCTTTTAAATATTTGAGTATTCACTTTGAGAAAACAAATGATAAACATCTTTTTTTTCTTAAATTGTCCAATTATGGCTGGGACACAGACGCAGAACATTATTTCTGATGTTAATAGGTACATGATTCTCTTTGGCAAATCAGGACCAATTTAAGCAAATTGTCTTCTAGTTTATGAATTGTAGAAAAACCCTCATGTTCTCTGTTTCTCAGTTGTATTCACCCTCATTTCCTTAGTTAACACTGTATAGGCTTATTCAGACTTCTTTTTATCTATGGTTACTACTTTAAAGTGGGAGAGAATGCCCATGCATGTGTTGAGTACATTCCAAAATATGTGAAAGTTTAGGCAGCATTCTCTTAATCCTCTACACTCCAGTGTGTTTGAAGAAACCGACACAGATTTACAAGAGCTTCAGGCCTCAATGGAGCAGCTGCTCAGGGAGCAACCCGGTGATGTGTACAGCGAGGAGGACGAGTCGGCCTTAAAGAGCAGCGACGTGGAGCGGACAGCAAGGAGGACAGACACCGCAGACGAGGACGACAACCCCAGCAGCGAAAGTGCCCTGAATGAGGAGTGGCACTCAGGTGCATGGTCTTGGCTGTGGGGCTGCTTCTTTCTCTGTGCTCAGACAGCTTAAGTAAGGGGTCGTTTTCTGTCGTGCAGTGTGGCCATCGCCAGCTTGAGCTGGCATGTGCTCCTGTCTTCTGTCACATGTTCACTGCGTGTTTCACACAAAGCACAGCAGTTCTTCATTTCTTCCTGTTGTTGCAGCAGAAACTTGTGAAGCGTTTTTACTCTGCTTTTTGCTCTCCATTTCTTGACTTGTTTTTCTAAGACAATAACTTAGTGTGCTCCCTGGCTCATCTGTGTTCTGCCTGTCTTTTCATGTTACAGTCCATGCTCATCCTTTATCATAGGTCTGGTTGTTTCAGTTTAGAACATAGAAATATGCTTTTTCTATTTGTTTCCAAACTAACATTTAAATAGTAATGTTTCTGGGAATCTTTCTTTGTAATCTGATTTACTATCTATATCTTTAAAAGAAACAATTCTCAAAGTAAGATTCTTGGGTAAGACAGCATTTTAAGTGTTTTGATGGGCAGACGCCATAGTGATGACTGCTTGTGTTGAATGTAGAAGAAGACAAGAAGCTATAATTCACTTGTCATTGATGACAGTCTGTTAGTGTAAGAATGACTTTTAATCACAAAGTGTCTTTTTTAGATAACAGTGACGGTGAGACTACTAGTGAATGTGAATACGACAGTGTCTTTAACCATCTAGAGGAGCTAAGACTTCACCTGGAGCAGGAAATGGGCTTTGAGAAGTTCTTTGAGGTTTATGAGAAAGTAAAGGTATGTAAATTTGATTGTATCATTTCTCCCTCTCTTCCTCCAACTTGTCCTGTATAAGCCCCTCCCAAATGCACAGCCTGTTCTTTAACCATTGGTATTATATATGCATATACACACGTGTATCGTGTAGAGCTAGGCTGCCCATGATAATTTGTTCTCTGCATCTTAACCAGTTTTAGCTCTCTGTGATGACCTCGTGCTATTGTAAAGATAAGCTTCTTTGTCAAAGGGAGAGATCTACACCTAACGTTGGTTATAATGGCAAGATGTAGTTAGGAATCATGCTGGGTTAGGAAAGTAGCAATAGCTGGTTTTCTTCTAAAATCCCTGACCTCACTAGCTGCATAGAGTGGCTAGGTTTATAGTACCAGGCATGATCCCCCTTCTGGTGAAGAGGCCTTGAGTCTAACTACACGGCTCATGGTTGCCACCGAGATATAAGTGCCACTGTTGTACATCAGGGAGAGCTTGCTGTGCTAGACACTGTTATGGTTCATAGGCTATTGCTGATTGCTTCTCTTCTTTAGCAGCTTCCGTATTAACTTACATCTGGTAATTTGGCATAGGCTATTCATGAGGATGAAGATGAAAATATTGAAATTTCTTCAACAATAGTTGAGACTATTTTGGGCAGTGAGCATCAGCATCTCTACGCCAAGATTCTGCATTTAGTCATGGCAGATGGAGCCTATCAGGAAGGTAAAGTTTTTCTCATGGCTTCATATTTTAAGCAAATGTGAGAAAAAAAAAACAAGATGACGGATGTAAGATAAGGCACTCTCATCAAATGGGCTTGGAGGCAGTCTGTACTGGAGCCTGTCTGATACTGTGAAGTAGCTCTAAAGTTTACTCTGCCCTTTCACAAGATTTTGTTGCCTTAGAGTCTTTAAGTCACTGTCCTTTAGTTCATAATCATTGGAATGGATTTTTAACGCTGTATGTATTAATGTGTGTGTCTTGCCTCCGTGTGTGTATATGCACCTTTTGTGTACATTGCCCCCCAAAGCCAGATGAGGATATCAGATCCCCTAGAACTGGCATTCAGATGGTTGTGAGCCATCATGTAGGTGCTGGGAACTGAACCTGGGCCTCTGCAATAGCAACCAGTGTTCTTACCCACTGAACCATCTCTCCAACCCTTCAATAAAAAATTTTAAGTCTCCTAATTGAAAACTCTCAATAACTGTAGAAATTAAAATAATTCTCATCAATCCATTAAATTTGCATAAAATGTAAAATTCTGAACATGAATTTATTTCTAACATGGTTTTCAAAATTAATATATTTACTTTAAAGATTTAATTCATAGATCAAAATTGAGGATCTTAAATTTTAATTGTTTAATTTTAGCAATATAATTTTTCTTAAAATACATTTATATTCCCTCTTGTTAAAAATAATTTTTAAAAATACATCCACTTTACAAAATAAAAATAAGTACTAAAAATATTTGAGAAAGCAACATATTAGATAAACAAGCACAAAACAAGGGATGGGGTAAAAATATGATAATGTTCAGAAGGCCTTCATTCTGGAAAATAAGGGATGGGGTAAAAATACGATAATGTTCAGAAGGCCTTCATTCTGGAAAACAAGGGATGGGGTAAAATACGATAATGTTCAGAAGGTCTTCATTCTGGAAACTTGACAGTGAAGCAGGAACCCTGGTTAGTAGAATCAGAGTCCCTAGGGCAAAGCACACTTAACTCTTTAGAGGACAGCAGTCTGTGGTGTGGAAACCGTGCTCAGTGATGTGTTTTGTCTTGGTCTTGTTCTTGTTTGAGACGAGGTCTTGCTGTACTCTAGGATAGCCTCAAACACGTACCCCCTCCTGCCTTTTCCTCAGCCACCATGCTAGTTCCTTAAAATTCACTTTAATCTTGACACCGCTAAGGGAGGAAAGGTTTCATGTCTCCCTGGCACAACAGAACCCAGAGGTCTATAGATCTCAGTACAGACTAAGTGTTAACACTTAGTTAACTAAGTTAGCTTGTTAAGACTTCGGAAATTTCCTTCCGGTGTATTACTATAAAATAGGTGTTTTATTTTCTGAAATGATAAAAGATGACTTCATCATTAAGAAGAAAGTCTCTAATTTAGCCAGTATCTGGAACTTACAGGTTCTCAGTTTTCCTGAGCTCTTACACTCGAGCCATACTTTACTGACGTGAGAAATAGCATGTAATTTTTGCAACATTTGGATTCCATAGATTATTTTTCATATCCTTGTGTAAGCTACAACGGCACAAGACTAGAGAATGGTTCTATTTTAGTAAATCTGTGGCAAGATCTAGCCAGTTCTAGTCTTATTCAGACTGGTCCTTCGGGAAGCTGTCCACAAGTCTTGTTTCAATGGAGCTTTTCACTGGATTCGGCAGCAGTATGCTCAGGCTGAAGTGTTCTTGTCAAGTGTCTGAAAAGATTTTCTTTTGCTTTGCCCTTTGAGTGGAGAGCTGTAACAATCACCTGGGCCACAAGGTAGGATTGACACAGCTGAGTGGTTGCTAAAGAGTGCCTGTCTTCATGAAGCCTATTCACCTACAAGGACCAAAAACTAAGCTGGGCCATGTAGCCCTCAAGAAACATGATCAGTTTTACTGTAGTGTGCAGTGGGGACATTTGTGACACCACAAAGTTCCCTGTCCCAGAGCCACTTGGAGAGAAAATGTAAAGCACTTTTACAGTCAAGTGACTGCCTTTGCAACGAGCAAAGGACAAGATAGAATACCCTAGCAACCTTAGCAAACTTCTTAGAATATTCTATAGCATACTTTAGCTTACTAATGTAGCCACTGAATAAACACATGAAAAATACATTAAGCAAAAGCTAAGATGCTGTGTTAAACATTAGACAATTAGGTGCTAGACAGTGATTGTGTTTAGAATAATGAGAGCAAATGGATCTCAAATCAAGCTGTCCTATATATAAATAGTTGGGTTTTAGATATTATCTAGGCTATAATAAAATCGTGTCATATACATGATGCTTGCACACTTTTATTCTCTGTGGCAAAATTTTATCCAGCTTATTCTAAATGATGAGAAACCAGTAAGGGGCATATTAAAAAGAAGATTCTCTTGAAAGATTGTCTCGAAAAGTGAGGTGAAGAGATTGAGGGAAACACTCCACCATCAGCCGGTGGTCTGTGCTTATGTCCACATAGACAGTGCATCTGCACACATGCGTATACCCACACCACAAGCAAGATTTTAGCTTTTTAAAATGATCCTTCTAATCTCATTTCTGTTTAATTTCCCTGGAAATTGTCAAGTTTCCCCAAACCGACCTCAACCAATCAGCTCTCCTGATTCTGTTGCAGTGTAGGTTTTGTGAGCTTTAGTAACTATCTCCAGTGGTAAAATTAACACTAATTAGCCCATATGAAGCTCTTTCAAAAGTCAGAGGTCAAGCAGAGGTAGTAATTTTGTAAGTTATTTAGAACTGGTTCTAAGAGTTCCTTCACAAAGAGAACTGAATGAATGTAGTGTGGCCAATGGTAGGTCGGCAGAGACTCCCAAGTCCTCCTATTGGTCATCAGCAACTAAGCATGTGATTTCTTTCAATATACCTTCCCTTCTCATCCATTTTAGATGGAATATTATATTGTATTTATGTAATGAAATTCTATACAGCTGTTCAAATGAATGAACCAAATCTTTAGCTATGAATATGCACATGCCCACAAATCTAAGTTAAATAAGTCATGCGTGATACCATTTATATAACATCTAAAACAAGCTTATTTACTTCTGCATATGTTTAGTAACAGTGAAAAAGTATAAGCAACAAGAATATACATTAATTTGGGTGTGCTGAAAAATGGCCCTAGAAAAGAAGGTCACTGAAGTGGGAAAGTATACAGCCTGTAATATGCTCTTACTTAAATATCCAAATCAGTAGGACTAAAGTTAACGCTGTTAATGCTAGGTAGGCATATGTGTGTTCATTGCTTTCCTGATTCTCTGAAGCACTTTATAGCTGTAAAAGCGAATAAGTTATAATAGAGAGTGGTGTGTGACATTGGAAGCAATGAAAATACATTCAAGTTGCATGAAGTACTGGTGGGAGGCAGGGTAGGGGTGGGTCCTTAAGGAGACGACATCAAAACTGGATTTTCAAAGATGAATGGCAGTTTGTCTTGGATCAGTATGCACATCCTGTATAAAGGGATGCAGAACATTGCAGTAGGGATAGTGAGTGATGACCGGTAACTAACACGGGGAATCTTTAAAACATTTCCACGGTTTTCTGATCGTTGAAAGCATTACAGATATCGTCAGCAGCGAGGGAGTAGCAGAAAGTGGGGTCTATACAGAGTATTGTGTTTGACATGATGCCTTGGATTTACTGGGGTTGTAAAGAGGGCTGTTTGGCAGTGTTAGGCAAATCAATGTGCTTATTAATTCATTCAACAATGTTTTTTAAGAATAGACATTCTTGTGGCTTTACATAAGAATAGTTCATTTCATTGTGCATACTCATAAAATGGAATGGTGTGCAGACATTGACTCTGATGTGGATTTTATTGTCAGGTTTGCACCCTGTAGAAAAGGTGAAAGCTTCGCAGTGGTGCCTGGCACCCCCACAGGGACTGCCACAAGCATTTTCAGTCCTGCTGCTTCTTACCACGCGCACTTCTCTATCCACTTGTCTAGTTTGTGTCTTATGTGGCACGCTCACGTCACAATTATGCATCTTGGTCTGATTGTCTTAGAGATACTTGTGCTTCAGAAGGCAATCTGAGGATTTATGCTTATTTATTTGTAACACTGGTTGATTTTGATGTTTTTTACTTACCTTTATTCTTTGTAATACTGCCTGGATGTCATACAACGAATATGCACTATTATAATAAAATTACATTTAAAACTAAATTAATGATCTTTAGAGAGGAAAATGCTTTTTAAAAAGCTAGATACTGCTTGAATTACCATGAAGTGAATTGATTTTTTTTCTTTTCTTTTTTTTTAACAGATAATGATGAATAATCCTCAGGACATTCTTTAATATTCAACTATATGAAACCATTTGAACTTGGCTCATAATACAAGCTTCCTGGAAAATAGAGATTATTTATGAGAAATGCCAGATTTAAGACAGGCATGCTTACTGCATGAAAAAATTTGAGAAGTGTGTTTTTTCTTACATTTTATCTACTTTACTTTGTTTATTGGATTCTATAGCTGACTCCTATAGGCTCCTATAGAATGTATATGTCTTTAAATCAGTCCACCAAAGCTTTGACTCAGAACTGGAATTAATAGTGTTGAAATTCACCACAAAATAAGGGACTACTTTTAGCAACAGCCTTTCTGTGGAAGGAGTTGCCTGTATCATAAAAGGCCTGCCACTGGGGTTTCAATTCAATTTTAGCATGACTTTTTTTCTGTCTAGGATTTTCATCCTGGCTAGCAATTCTGCATTAAATAATCCTTGTCAAGGGCTCTATTCAAATCTTTACATTTGGAAGATGAAATTTTAACCTTGAAGTTTGTATTCTCAAGTCATTTTTCAACCAACCACTGAATTTCCTGAGCTAGCCTGGTGAAAACAGACTGTGGAAATAATCCTAAAAATCATTGAAAGATTTGATTATGAAGGAATAGCGAAGCTATATTTCCTGACACTTAAAAGTTCCTTAATTTCTTCTATTTCTCTTTATAGACCAGAAATAATGTGTCTAAAAATCAGGCTATAAATTTAAACATGGACCTAACAAATAGCATAAACTTGCCCTTTTGGTTTTTAACCCCTCTCATATATGTGCCTCAGTGTCACCTGCTAAAAAGGAGGGGGAGCACCCTGACAGTTTGGTAACTAGTATGGGGAAATGTTTGCCTATCATTTTCAGTATGAGGATGTAACCAGGTCATTACAATGATGGTCACATAGTTTCAGTTATGTGAAACTATATATGGGAACAGTTATAGTTTCAGAATATGCCAAGTATAGATGGCTTCATTGACTACAGTCCGAATGTTCCTAATAATAGCAGAAATGTTTGCTTCTTAGTCAACCTGATGGGCATAATCTGTCATCTGAAACATGGATTCTTACCTTGCAGCACTATTAGTACTCTATTGACTTTATTGTGTATATTATTTCTAACATCCAGAATTAAATAGTTGATTTTTATATTTTATTTTGTACTATTAAATTTGTATTATGTATGAAGCATATGATCAGCTGTCTTTATTAGCACTGCGCTCAGTGTCTTCATCATTTTAAGGCAGACAGACACAGTGACAGGAGCAGAGGAAGACATTGCGTCTGGAGACTGATGCCAGGCCGTTGACGAGGCCGAGCTCAGACTTTCAAGCGACCCTCGTTTGAAAGTTACCTTAATCTGTAAGAGCCCTTGGCAACCTAAGGACCTCACCTTCTCCTCACTACCACCCTGGGAACCGAACTTTCATCAAAACATCTTCAACCCAGAGCATATACTTAGAAGACATGTGCCACAAAGCAATGGTTCTGACTCCTGTCTGGGATGAAAGGGAAGGAAGCGGGTCTACCTTTAACAACACCACCAGACAAACTATTGAACAGATGGTTTTCTAACAGTGAGGAACAGCAGTGAGACTCATGCTACAGTGGAGATGGGCTGACAACAGTGAGTGCTGTGGCTCCTCAGCCTTACAGGAGTCAGCAGGGTGGGGATGGAGAGGTTGGAGCCAAGCAAAACCAGGGCTTGCCATCATTTGTTAAAATACAATTTACTACATTATAAACAACTGAGTAACTTAAGCCTCTGCCTTGAAACATAAGTGAATTCAAACTATCAGAAATGAAATTATTTTTCTAAATAACAAATTATTGTAAACAAAATTGGAGAATCCAAAGGCTAATTATTTAATGATATCAGCAATACTGACTGATAAATCTGTAGCTAGACTAACAGGTGCTTAAGACATAATTAGAAATATCTGGAATGAAGATGATTCATTGTATCTGACAGTCATCTAATGGATTATAAGGTCATATGAACAGTTCATGCCAGAATAATTAAAAATGCCTTTTGTTGGAACAAAAGTTACCTGTGCTAGGTTGCCATAACAGACAGAAGAGTGACTTCAACTACAGAGCCCATCTTCTTAGTCTCACTGGTGCTAGAGGTGCAAAGTCATGATTTCTAGTGTGGGCTCTTGCTGGTTGCAAATAGGATTTCCTCATGAGGCAGTGGAAGTGAGCTCTTTACTGTGTCGCTAATCCTATAGCATCCAGTCCTGTTCTTATGACGTCACTTAACATTAATTGCTTGCTTGGCAGCCCATGTCCACTAAAATTTCTTGATAATTAGGACTTCAACAAGAATT
Organism: Ondatra zibethicus; assembly: GCA_004026605.1. Classification (NCBI taxonomy): domain Eukaryota; kingdom Metazoa; phylum Chordata; class Mammalia; order Rodentia; family Cricetidae; genus Ondatra; species Ondatra zibethicus. The sequence goes on from PVIU01000247.1 coordinate 51,608, forward strand.
TATTTGGTTGCATTGGCAAGTGGGGGGGGGGGTATCACAAACATTTAAACCAAAGAGTATCTAAGCTCACAGGAAGCCTCTATCTGATTACTCATAGTCTAATATCTAATTGTGAATGTGAAATTTAGTTTAAAGCCTACCACAAATGAGCCATTGGGTCCAGATGGATTCAGCGATAAGTTCTATCAAGCACTTCTGGAAGAAACAGTACCAGTTCTACACAAGCTGTTCTAAAATACTGGAATGCAGGGGAAATTGTCCCTCTTCAGAGAGCACAACCTGTTCCCAAAGTGAGAGGGGGGGAAACGGGTGGAGGGAGAATGAGCTAAGGAATCCTACTTAATGAGCAATGATGAAAAAGTTACAAGTTAGCAAATAAAGCTCAACAGCAAATCAGAAAGCAATGAATTGTAACCAAGTGGACCATATACTAGGAATACAGGATTAAAGTAACGTGAATAACAATGTAAGTCCTTATATCATCAGACTACAAGGAAAAGCACCTATGAGAGAATTGGGTATCCATTCCCATGTAGTTTCTGCAGATAGGGAACAGAAAGGATAAAGGCCCCCCGGGGAGTGGTGGACTTAGTTTCCTCCCTAAAGGAAAGAAGAACATGGATTTCTGCTTGCGGCTTTTTCCAGTGTCCTGGAGATAACACCACAGTAATGAACAATAATCAGGACACCTACAGATTATAAAGAAAGGAAAATGTTCACAGATGACATACATGGTAGGCAGGACATACAAAAAAGTCTTAAGATATCTAAATAGTGTCTACAAAAACTACAGAGAGCTAAGCACATTCAGCTGGGGATATAGCTCAGTTGGCAGAGTGCTGGCCTGGCATGCACAAAATTCAGGAACCAAATAAAAGCTGGGTCTGTTAATCCTGATGCATAGGAAGTGGAGGTAGGAGAATCCAAAGTGCAAGCTCATCCGCTATATAGCAAGTTTGAGGTCAGCCTGGGCTCTGAAATCCTGTCTCAAAAAAAAAATGAAGATACTATTCCTAATAGCATCAAAAGTTGTGAAATACTTGTCCTATTTGACAAATTATAAGCGTATGTATGAGTATGTATATATACAGTATGCAAGCTATGCTGGCAGTTGCTCAGAGAAATCAATACACAGTAAACTGATTAAAAGTACAAACTACAAAAGAAAAGAAAATTTGACTTCACTAAAATAACATCCATACTTTTCCAAAGATTCTGTCTCAAAAATGTAAAGTCCAGAACAGGCTAGATGTTTGCAGAGCATGTATCAGACAAAGATGCCATGTAGAATGAGAAGAAAATGTAACAGTAAGATGACCAATTTGAAAATGGGAAAAAGAAGTCATACATGTTCAAAGACGAGGATAAACTCATGGAAAGGTCTATAGTTGTTCAACATTATAGTTAGTTGGAACCTAACTCCTGCAAAGGCCCACATGCTGAAGACTTGGTCCCTAGCCTGAGATACTTCTTGCAGATGGGGGAGCCTTTAGGAGATTGGACCTAGAAGAAGGAAGTTTGGTTATTGATGGCGTGTCCTTGAAGGGGTTACTGAATTCTCTGTCTTCTAATATACCTGTCAGCTGCAAGGGCTGCAAGAGCCCCTCAATAAATCTAGAAACTAGACAATGCTGGACAGTTTAATATATAGACTATTTTTCTCCTTTTGTGTTTATGATAATAAAATTAAGTCATAAAAGTCTTAATTACTTTCTCATTGCTGTGATAAAATACCCCAACAAAAGCAACTTAACAGACAAAACGGTCTATTTTGGCTTGCAGTTTGAGAGGGTCCCAGTCTATCACGGCAGGGAAGGCATGGTGGCAGGAGGCTGGCTGGTCACATTGCACGTACACTCTGGAAGCCACACACACAAAAGTGTGAGTACAGTCTATATCCTCAAGGCCCACCCCTCATGACTCACTTCCTACAGCAAGCCCACCTCCTCAAGTTTCCACAACCTTCCTGGACAGCCCCACTGACTGAGGATGTGATCGAACACATGAGCCTATGGTGGCCGTCTCCCATTCAACCACAGCAATAAATTAGCCACAGTCAGAGACTAACAGAAACATCGCACTCCAGTGATTAGTTATGAGAATGTGTTCTCCCTATGGATAGTGCTGCACTCAGCCTTGCAATGCAGTGAAGTGTGTGAAGGAACACACTTTTGTAACAATGTGTCTGAAGGCAGACCTCTGCTTCTGGGATCCTGGACCATGGAGCCATGATGTCAGTGGTTACATATTAGCAGCAGATAATGGTTGAGGGTCCTTAATAGATCAAGTTTTGCCAAATGTTTTTGAAAGAACACTAAGGAAGCAAGCTCTCTTGACTTGGAACAATGTCACTTCAGTGTCTGTACTGCTTCTGGGATCACACAGGTAGTCAGTGCCGCATTCCACCCACTGACTGTGTTTCAGAATTCTGCCCTTTAATGTCTGGACAATTCAAAACACTTGGGAAATTTTCAGTAGTGCTCACACTGCAGATTCTGCTTCAGAGTCTCCATTCTCTTCCTCTGGAGATGCACAAATTCTTCCAGTTCCTCACTTGCTTCCTCTTGATGGCCTTCACCATGTCCTCCCTTCCTCTTCATCCATAATGTGGGCAAATCCTCCACCAACTTATCCTATAGGGATGATTTTTCTAGCTTCCATTGATTCTCAGGAAGTCCTTTAAAACCATCCCCTAAGTCTTGCTAGCAGGCATGTGCAGTTTCTGGCTTCTGCCCTTCCTTTGGTTTATGTTAGGCACCAGCAGTAGTGCCTATGTCTGCAGGCTGCAGCAAATGCTGATCTGTGACCAGATACCAGGTAGCTGCATGTGGTCTTGATCAAGGTTCTGAAGCAATGGGATGGTATTTGGAAGTAAAAACACAAAACTTTCACTTGCTCCCTCCTACACACTGAACGCAGTCCAGCCAACCTGAACCAAGATAAGAGAGCACCAAGAGGGAACTGAGAATTACACAGCTCAGCTTCATGCGGGTGTGCCAGAACTCACTCCAAGAGATTAATTAGTTCTGTTGGCAGTTTGGCCAAGAAAAGCTGCTTGCTTTTGCTTTTTTTTTTTTTTTTTTTTTTTTTGTAGTAGGCAATTGTCTTTAGTTTTAATTGCTGTAATAAAATACACTAACAAAAGCAACTTAAAGGCAAAAGGGTTTGTTTGGCTCATAGTTCCAGAGGTGATGATACTGTCCATAAGGGCAGAAAGGCATGATGGGAGCTTGCAATCAGCTCAATCACAGTGCATTAGCAGAACAATCAGTAGAGCCAGGCTATAAATCCTGAAATACCACTCCCAGTGGCATGCTCTGGTGTGGGAGAATTGTCTGTATTCTGTCAATCATGATTTAAATAAATGCTGATTGGCCATTAGCCAGGATGTATAGGTGGGACAACCAGACAGGAAGTAGAGGTGGAGCAAGGAGAATAGAATTCTGGGAAGCAGGAAGCTCTCTAGGGACTCCTGCCCGGACCACCGAAGAAGCAGGATGTGACCTCCCCCACTGAGAAAGGTACTGAGCCATGTGGGATAATGTGTTAATATAAGCTACAAGAGCTAATAAGAAGCCTGAGCTAATGGGCCAATCAGTTTATAACCTAATGTACACTCTCTGTGTGATTTTCTCTGGGACTAAATGGCTGGGGGACCGGGCGGGACATAAACCCTAGCAGGCACCTCATGTTACAATGCTCCCTCCAGAAAGGTTCCAACTGCCAAAGGTTCTGGACATAACCTTTCGGAACAGTACCACCAGCTAGGGACCAATTACTCAAACACTCGAGCCTAAGTGACATTGCACATTCAAACGATAACAACCCATCACTCTGGAGACACATAACCGATCAAAGAACTAAGAATATGTCACAGCTGAATACTCAGCCATAGAAAGAATGTATCACTTCTCCCAAGGCTGAGGAAACATCCAGAAAGGGAGTGGAAAGGATGCAGGACCTGGAGTAAGGAGTGTAGTGTGGTAGAATACTGTCTTCTAGGCATGACATGACCATTGTGCTCTAAACCCTTAACAGTTGTGATAGTCTGCACAAGACAGCCTATCAGTGGTCCTTCATGAATTGGGAGGGGCCCATGCACCCCTACTCTCCTTGAGGATCTATCGGCAGGTAATGATTGCTGGGGAAAGACATTTTCTTCAGCTGTGTAGCCACTGATCTGTAAATAACTCTTTACACATGCTCCTGTAACCAACCTATTTAAACTCATATGGGTCACGCATGCACACACACACACACACACACACACACACACACAAAGTAGAAGCATAGGAAGGAAAAGGATCAACAGCAATGGGGGAGGCACAAGAGAGGATAATGGGGAATGACTATGATCAAAACATACACATGTAGGAAAAAATATATAATTAATATATGCTAATAAATTATAGTAAAAATATCACCTCACTGTATCCATAACAAATATACTCAGGTTGGTAGGTGGATTGTCCATCAAAACAGACATCTAATTCCAACCCTTCCTCTCCCAGCTCCTGGATAAAACATTAGAGCCATTCCATAAGCAAGATGGCTGTCACCAACACTTTCTAGATGTTTTCCAAATACAGAGAACTTTCCGTCTTATTTATAGACTGAGAGCATGGCTCTATTACATGCTCCGCAGCATCACCATATAGTATGGGAGTTAATATGCTCTCCCGCAATTATCAGACCAGTGTGCTGCCTCTGCGTTTATGCGCATGTAGATTTTAATGGCCATCATCTTCCCAAACCAGTTTTCTCACTAACACCCACGTGAGGTCATGTTCTTTCCTTCTCTTCTGCTGAAATGCAATGATAGCTTATTTGTCAGAAGATACAGCCCCTCTGGTTACGGTTTGTGCCAGGAGTGATAGTTAGTGTTGCCCACCTCCCCCGGGACTAGAGTCAGCTGGGGACATTACCTGAAGGCTTTTCTAGATTCAACAATGTGGGAAGTACTAGACTAAATATGGTGGTTTGAATGAGAACAGCCCCCACAGAGCCATTCTGAATGCTCGAAGCCCAGTTGGTAGAACTGTTTGGGAAGAATTAGGATGCATTGCCTGGTCAGAAGAGGTGTATCAGTGGGGGCTTGGAGGTTTCAAGACCCCATGCCATTCCCACTACACTCACTCTCTGTCCCCTGGTGGTCGTCTTTACATGCACGCTCTCAGCTCCTGCCACGTCTGCCTACTGGCTTCCATGCCTCCTACCATGATGGTCATGGACTCATCATCTGAAACTGTAAGGTCAATACACACTTTCTTCTATAGGCTGCCAGGGGCATGGTGTCTACACAGCAGTAGAAAAGGAACTAAAAGACCAAAGGAAGAAAAGAGCAAGCTGAGCAGCCGCACCCATCCTCTGTGTCCTGACTGTGGGTGCAAGGTGAGCAGCGGTCACAGCTTTGTCTGCCATGCCTCTGCTGCCATGATAGGCTGTCCCCTAAGGTGTGAGCCAAAATGAGCCCTCCCTTTTTACATTGCTTTGTCATTCGGTCACAGCAACGAGACAGGTAACTAATACATAGTGTAGAACTATGTTTTTCCCCACAAGAATAGAGGACCTTTCTAGTTCTCATTGAATTCACTCACAGTTGCACCTCTATCTGGGGTTCCATGTTAAGACCTTTCAGAATCTCGGGCAGCTGCTTAGAAATACGCAATACTATTTTTAGCTATAGTCACCTCATTGTGCTAAAGAACACAGAGATTTATTTCTCCTATTCAACTGTAATTTTGTTCCTGTTAACCAATCTCTCCATCTCACCACCCACTTGCCTTCCCACACTGTAGCAGTGTCTCCAATAGTCTTCATGGTTTTCAGCCCAAACGTATGTCTAATTTTGTACAACTGGCCCTTGCAGTGAGGTAGTTTCTACCTCTCATTTCGAGGCACTCCTTGTTTTAGCGAGTCTTTGTGCTTTCTGGAACAAAGCAGTGCCACCCATAAAAGCACACTTTCTGTTCATGTTTCTCACTCAAAAATTTAATGCTTTTTTTTTTATCTTAACCACTTAGAAAGCACCATGGGCATAGTATTGGAGTTTGAGACACAACAGCAAAAGTAGCATGGATTTGTTTTTCTTCTTCACAGTTTTACACACGGAAGATTCCTTGTGACCACAGATCTTAGCAACTGTAGTGGAGAGCTTTTCTGTTTTTTTATTAAGTCAAGAAATTGTACTATTTCATTTCAAGCAAACACTTGAGCTGGGGATGTGGCTCAAAGGAAAACCACTTGTCTAGCATGCCCTAAGTTCAATAATCACTACAGTAAAAAGTAATTAAAAGAAAAAGCTCTTCATGGCTTCTCTTAGGCATATTCAAACCTCCCACTCTTGTGCCTTGGAACAATTATAAAAGTAACTGTTACTAAGTGGTGCTCGCATAACTGGATATCAACATATAGAAGAATGAAAATAGACCTGTATCTATCACCATGCACAAAACTCAAGTCCAACTGGATCAAAGACCTCAACATAAAGCCAGCCACACTGAACCTCATACAAGAAAGTGGGAAGTACACTTGAATGCATTGGCACAGGGAACCACTTCCTAAGTATAACCCCAGCAGCACAGACACTGAGAGAAACAATCAATAAATAGGACCTCCTGAAACTGAAAAGCTTCTGTAAAGCAAAGGACACAGTCAACAAGAAAAAATGACAACCTACAGAATGGGAAAAGAGCTTCACTAATCCCACATCAGACAGATCTCCAAAATATACAAAGACCTCAAGAAATTGGACACCAAAAGATGACATAATCCAATAAAAAAATGGAGTACAGAGCTAAACAGAGAACTCGCAACAGAGGAATCTAAATTGGCTGAAAGACACTTAAGGAAATGTTCAGCATCCTTAGTCACCAGAGAAATGCAAATCAAAACAACTCTGAGATTCCATCTTACACCTGTAAGAATGGCCAAGATCAAAAACACTGATGACAACTTATGCTGGAGAAGTTGTGGGAGAAAGGGAACACTTCTGCATTGCTGGTGGGAATGCAAGCTGGTACAGCCCCTTTGGATGTCAGTGTGGTGATTTCTCAGAAAATTAGGAAACAACCTTCCTCAAGGCCCAGGAATACCACTTTTGGGTATATATCCAAAGGATGCTCCATCATAGCAGCTTTGTTTGTCATAGCCAGAACCTGGAAACACCTAAATGCCCCTCAATCGAAGAATGGATAAGAAAAATGGGGTACATTTACACAATGGAGTACTACACAGCAGAAAAAATAACAACAGCTTGAATTTTGCAGGAAAATTGATGGAGCTATAAAACAGTATTTTGAGTGAGGTAACCCTGACACAGAAAGACAATTATCACCTGTACTCACTCATAAATGGTTTTTAAACATAAAGCAAAGAAAGTCAGCCTACAAACCACAATCCCAGAGAATTTAGACAACAATGCGGACACTAAGAGAGACTTACGTAGATATAATCTACATGAGAAGTAGAAAGTAGAAAAAGACAAGATCTCCTGAGTAAATTGGGAGCATGGGGACATTGGGGGAAGATTGAAAGGGGGAAGGTAGAGGCAGGGAGGGGAGCAGAGAAAAATGTAGAGCTCAATAAATATCAATAAAAAATAATAAAAAAGTAACTGTTACTTAAACAAGCATTTCAATACATTGAAAGTTGGTTTGATAACCGAGACAATCCCAAGTGACTAATGAAAGTAGCATATATAGGGTGGACACAGTGTGCAGTGACTAGGGACAGTAGCATGTATAGGGTGGACACAGTGTGCAGTGACTAGTGATGGTAGCATGTATAGGGTGGACACAGTGTGCAGTGATAGTGACAGTAGCGTGTATTTTTTTAGAGTTACAGGGGTCAGAGGCAGGTACATCAGAGTTTCTGTGGAGGTCAGGAGGCCAGAGGACAACTTCCAATACTTGGATTTCTTCTTTCACGCTGTGGCTTTCTAGGGATAGAACTCAGATCATCAGGTTTGGAGGCAAGTGCCCTTACCCACTAAGCCTTCTCACCAGTCCTAAAATATGTGCATTCTCTTACTTGATACTCTTACAATCTGTATTCTCCACAGTGGTTTTACAAATAATACATTATGAAGCTGTAAGGAGGAAAAGGAAATTAATGGAAAGGAGAAAGAAGGCAAGAGAAGTGATGAGAGAATTGAGGAAAATCAAAGTCAGAACTGAGGCTGGAGAGATGGCTCAGCTGTAAAGAGTGCTTGTGCTTTTGCAGAGGACCTAAGTTCAGTTTTCAACACCCATGCCAGGCAGTTGAAACCACTGAAGCTCCATTTTCAAGGGATCCCTCTTGTGGTCTTTGCAGGCACCTGCACACATACACATACACACACTAAAATAAATCAAAAGCAATGAAACAAGTTTTAAAAGGGGAAAATACAATTCTGTCTACCCAAAGTACTCGTTTTTATTTTGTTTTGTTTTAGTTTTTGTTTTTTGTTTTGTTTTTGTTTTTCAAGACAGGGTTGGAGCCTGTCCTGGAACTACCCTTATAGACCAGGCTGGCTTCGAACTCACAGAAACCAAAGTACTCTTGAGAAAAAAGAATAGTGCTGGAGATATGGTAATATATGACTTCAAATAATTCTACAAAGATATACTGACAAATACAGCATGTTACTAGCACAGAAGAAAATAAAACAAAATATCCAGAAGTAAGCCCATGTAGTTTTAGCCATGTGATTCTTGACAAAGGTGCCAAAACTACACATCAGGGAAACAGCTTTTTCATGCTGGGAAAGCTGGCTATCCACGTGTGGAATTCTAAAACTAGATCACAACACTGTTCCTGAGCAAAACATCTCAGTATCTCAGTAAAAAACAGCAAGAATTAAGCACAGAATTAAGTTAAATTCAAAAGGTTCTATACAGTCAAAGAAACAATTACTGGAGTAAAAAGACAGCCTACAGAATGGGAGAAAGTCTTCACCAGATATTCATCCAACAGAGGATTCATCTGCAAAATATATATAAAAAAAAACCCAAAGGCTTAACTGACAAGGGAGAAAACAATACAATCAATAAACAGGAAGACAAATGAACACTTGTCTAATGAAGTACAAATGGTCAATAGAAACATATTCAATATCTGTAGCTGTCAGGAAAATACAAATAAATCAAACTACACCGAGATCCTATTGCGCTGCATTTAGAATCATCATCAACAAAACAACAAACCCCAGCAAATGTTAGCAAGGATGTGGAGGGAACAAACCTTATAAACTTTGGCAGTAATGTAAACGAGACCCGCTAATACAGACATCAGTAAGAAGTTCTATTAAAAATAGAACTTCCATGATTCAGTTATGTTATTCCTGAGTTGATGCTCAGAAGAGCCCACGTCACCATGCCCTAGGGAAACCTACACACCCATTATTGTCCCTTCACCTTTTCCTGTGGTCTGGTTGTGGAACAGCCTAGGTGCCCCTCAGTAGATGAGCAGGTAATGAAAATGCAGATATACACAATGGAGTTTTAGCCACAAAGAAAAGTGAAATTATATTGTTTGAAGAATGTGGGTGGGACTGGAGGTCATAACGTGAAGCAAAATGAGCCAAAGATAAACATCACATGTGTCCTCACGCGTGGAGTCAGGAGGAGTAAGGAGAGGAAAGTCACAGAGGCCTCTAGGTCTATGGAAGGAGAAGAGGGATAGGAAAGAGCAGAGAGTGGAATAAATATGACCAGATACTCTCTACACAAAGCTCCTCTCTTTGAAGAGCATATCCTAATCAAATATTTAAGCTCCAAAGAAACAAAATTATGATAACAAAGCAAGAGAGGTATTTCTTTGGTAATAGCTAGAAAGTAAGACACCTGGTGGGAGGGTCTGTCTGTGGACTAAATGTCCCACCTTGGAAGGAATACCAAGTGTCTGCCTAGAGCCCTAGGAATTTCCTTTTCCACGGAGTGAAATGTATCGGTGTCAGATTAATGTTCCAAGGGCTGCTAGGGAGGCAGGCACACAGGATACCTTGTGAGGACAGGGTGGGTAGTTTCTCCTTTGGGTGGTGATAGACAGATGATTGGGGAGTGAGTGGAGGGCACTGGTGCCTGCCCGATTGAATTCCTCAGCAGTTCTGGATTTCTCTGAAAGAGACTATGAAGAATTATGAAGAAAGTGCCCGGTTGAGGAAGATGGGTTAGGATGACGACAGATGCAGGCTAAGCATAAGTTTTGGGGAAGGGTAGCCTTTCAACCTGATCTCCAGGGAACCTCTGTCAAATCATCCACACTCATGGCAAGGGACTGTGGCATCCATACCCCAATATTTATCAGGGACTGGTTAGTCGTCAGCTCAAGAACATAAATTTCCATTAGTTCAAGGGAAGCTAGCTGGTCAAAGAGGTCACAGTGTTTATAGTTGAAAGGGAAAGGAGACAGAAGCCTAGGACACATGTACAAACATATAGAAGTATGTTTTCCACGTATGTGGTGTATGTTTGTGAACATGGGTGTAGGGGTGTACATGCAGGCACTTAGGGGCCAAAGGTGGATGGCAGGCATCTTTGTCTGTCTCTCTCCACGTTACACTCTGAGACACGGTCTCTCACTGAACCTGAAGCTCACTGACTGCCTGCCCTGTCCCCTCCCCCACAACGCCAGGGATACAAAGGCAGAGTGCCATGCTTGGCTGCTTTACATGGGTGCTGGGGAGCCAACCCCAGGTGCCCATGCTTGTAAGCAAGCACACTTTGCCAACTGAACCATCTCCTTAGCCTCAGAAATGATCTTCTGGAAAAGGGACTACTTCTCACAGAGAATAAGTATCATTAGAAAAGCCCGATTAGCATACCAAAAGCTGAACTTGATCTCCTGGAGTTAGCTATGTTAAAGAATAATGTCAGCCATACCTGGTAGTACGTGGTCAGGAGGCAGGGGCAGGAGGATCTCTGTGAGTTTAAGGTCCACCAGGGTACATGGTAAGATCCTGTCTCAGAAGCAACAATAAACAAGAAGAATGATTTCAGGTGAACAGTGATATAAATGATATATGTAGGTAAGGTATAAAGTAATGGTGTAGGAGGGACGGCAGAAGGGAGATGGGGGATACAAGCGGAGGAGGGAGGAGAAACTGTTCAGGGTGTAAAATAAATAAATGTACAACTCAATAAAAAAGCATTGATGTAGTGTAAAGATGGTTGATGGTTGGTACATTATGGTTTCTGTTGAAGAATATTATTTTAAGGTGTGTTACTTTTGACTATGCTGTGGAACATTTGTTTAATGATGTAAAGACGTATTGTTTTTGTTTATGCTGCATCTGTTTAACTCTGCAAAGCTGTGATTCTTTGCCTGTCCAAAACACTTCTTGGTCTAATAAAGAGCTGAACGGCCAATATCGAGGCAGGAGCAAGGATAGGTGCGGTTGGCAGGCAAAGAGATTATGTAGGAGGAGAAACCTGGAGTAGGGAGGAACGAGAGAACAAGGAGAGTAGGGTGCCAGGGACCAAGCACACACTCATCCAGTCAGCCACAGAAGAATGAAAGTAAGATGCGGAAGTAAGAAAAGACAAAAATCCAGAGGCAAAAGGTAGATGGCATAATTTAAGAAAAGTTGGCTAGAAACAAAACAAGCTAAGTAATAATAAGCTTCCATGTATTTTTTGGGGGGAGCTGGTGGAGGCCCCCAAAAGAGTAAAGGGAAGAAAACAACCAACATTTTGGTGTTCCAACGTGGATCAAACAACCAACTATAAGTTCCCATATTTTACACCTCACAGTATCATGTGGCCACTTGGGCTTTGACACTCTCCATGTTCTATGACCCCAGGAGGGCGCTGATTCCTCCCTTTTCCTATGGGCTCCTCAATGCTTTATCTACACTGTAAACTTTGCAATTCTTACATTTCATGAAGTTTTTATTGATAGTTTTAGTTTTTTATTTTACTTATTTCTATATACTTTGGGTGGCAGGGGTCGGAGGTGTGTACGAGCACCACATGGATGCAGGTACCCGCAGCTGCCGAGAGAGGTCATGCCATCCCCTAGAACTAGAGTTGCGGGCTGTTGTAATGCTGCATACATGTGGGTATAAGAGCAGTGAGCACTCCCTCCAGCCCCTAAGAAGGTTTTGATTTGACATTTCTTCTCTAATGGCTGTAGTAGGAGGAACTGGCCGCATTCCGCCGCCCAGCTAGCTTACACCAGAAATAACCACACGGAAATTTTATTAATTAAATTACTGCCTGGCCCATTAGTTCTAACCTCTTATTGGCTAGCTCTTACATATTCGTTTAACCCATCTCCATTAATATGTATTGCCACTTGACTGTGGCTTACTGGCAAGATTCTAACCAGCATCCTTCTCAGGCAGGAGAAACATGGTGTCTGCCACACTGCCTTCTTCCTCCCAGCATTCCGTTCTGTCTACTCCGCCTACCTGATTTCTGCCCTATCAAAAGGCCAAGGCAGTTTTCTTCATTCAATCAATGAAAGCAATACAAATACAGAAGGACCTTCTATACCAAATGGCTTAGTGAAGCTAGCCTATAGACGGTCTTACTCAACTTTGCATTTCTAACATCTGGCCCGGTGCCTGGGTGATAGTAAGTATTTGATCAATGCTCATTAACTAGATGAATATAGTAATCCTTTATAGCCTTGGAAATTCTGGAAAAGAAATTTTATCTTCAGTATAAGGTTTGTGTCTTTTAATAATTAGGCAAAAGCAATCAAATGATAAATTCCTCCAAACATGCCAATAAAAGTTATTGAGCCTCATCAGATAACTTTTCCATTTGGCACAGAAAGTTTCTCGCCCAGAAAAGGAAACTTAAAGCTTCAATTGAAAACGGCTTTCTTGATTGAGAGCGCTTGATTAAAAGGAGCTTGTGAATGAAAAACAATAGTATTTTCATAAGGACACAGCTCCCTTTAACTTGCGTGGTTTCAAGCTCACGCTTCAGCAGACGGCACCCTTTGGCAGTCACGGCTCCTGGCACCGCCAAACGCAGTTATCCATCCGTGACTCCCGTGAGGCCCTGCATAACTTCCTGACGTCACGTGGAAAGAGGTCGTCTGCCAATCAACAGCATCCTCGGGTCACCATGATTGCGTTCAAGCCCAGTCAAGTCACATATTCCGTTTTTTTTTTTTTTTTTTTTTTAAGTTTTTTTCTTGAGAGCACAAAAGTGCTTCCTAGAACAGTGAAACTTGGGACAGTTGTTGTGAAACAATTTAAATTAAAAGTGACCTGCAAATAGGAAAACGGGTGGGGAGAGCCGTCCAGTTTTCTCTAGAATGGACGTGGAACCCTTCCTTAGAGTTAAGCTACTGCTTTGCCTCTGACTGTTCCACAAGACGGCTGCCCTTCTTTGACTTTAATACTTATTACTTCATCATACGGAAGTCGAGCTTGGCTTCCAGGCCCCTGGCTTCACTTCTCCAAAGTGTTTCTCTGAATAGTCACAGCCGTTAATCTGGCCCCAAACAGGGTGCCATTCACAACTGCAAGGGGCCTTGGATATCCTGTTTCCTCTCTTAACTTTCATTATTATTATTATTACTAGGAGAGGGAGGGGGTTGTTGCTGGAGACTCAATTCCAGAGACTCGCAAAGGAAAGAAACCTTCTAGCTCTCAGCCTCATCCGCAGGCCTCAGGCTGGGTTTGTTACTTAGGAAGGTCACCCAATGAATTTGGAGTGCCCTCTGCATCTATGTAAATCTGTCAAGGATCAGCCTTTCTTAAGTTGTCCCCAAGAGAGCAAGCCTGTAGATTTCATGCCCTGTTGCAAGCACACAGCTGGGGGACAGGGTTGAAGGGCCCCCGAAATACAGCATGAATGTTTAGGTCATGTGTCTTATGTCGTATTCTTCGTTCCTTGGCCTGGGAATGATTTCCCAGTGCAGAGCTGATTTTAGAGACTTAAAGTTCAAAAATGAGTCAGTGAACTCATTATTTTAGTCAAAGGCCATGACAAAACACAATATAGTCTTTAAATTAAATGAGAAAACACAGAACGAAGGCTTGAGTTGTAAATGCAGCAATTTGGAATGGACCATTCACATTTATTGGAAATATGCACTTATCTAATCAAAACATCACCGAGAGAAAGAGCATTGAGCTGTTGGGTAACAGACTATACACAAGTGGTGTCAGTCTATGAGATGTTTAAATGCTTTGAAGAGAATAGGAGTGTGTGTGTGTGTGTGTGTGTGTGTGTGTGTGGTGTGTAGCTGAAAAATAAAATTAAAATAAAAGCAAAACACTAAAGCACTTTGTCCATTTCCTTTCAAAAAATGACAGAGAATTTTCTTGTTCTTATTTTCACCCCAAAAGTATGTCCATCAAGATTTCTTGTATATCTTATGATTTTATGGGTTAGATTATAAATAGAAAGTGGATTTACTTAAAGAATATGAATGAAGGGTCATGAAATCAAGTCTCCAGGACTTGAGAGGTCATCAGAAAGTCTTCTCAGCAGCCATGACTGCAGTCTACACCCCTGCAAAGAGCCATGGTGGTGGTAATGCTGTTCCCTGAACTGTGGCCACATCTGGCCTCCTCCTGTCTTCCAGTAGCTGTGGAGAAGCTAGATGCCTTGACACTCTTGAAAGCGGGCATTAGCTGGGGCTGCTACCAACAACAGATCTTCCACAGTCCCTTTCTTTGTATTCCTGCTCACAGTGAGTGTGCCTCTTATTGGCTGAGCTCCTATCATGTGATCACTCTCTTGACACGAGGTGTTGTGCGACACAACTATTCCTGGGGAGATGTAACACACACCAGATGTCTACTCACCCCAGAAGGGGAGCCCATGACAGACCAAAGTTCAGATGCCACCGAAGTCCAACTTGCTGAACCAGGGATTACTTTATTGGGATTACTTACAGGAAGAAGGCCGAGGGGGGTTACTCACTGGAGAAGAAATAACTCAAAGACAGCTGCATCACCAAAGCCCACCCCAGCATGAGGGACAGCTCACATAGCTGGGAACCTGGGGCCTACCACAACCTGCAGGCAGATCAACAAGAGAGTGCGCTCTCCAGGCCACTCAGCTGTCAAAACCTCTTCAGGCAGCTCGGCTGGTCTCTGCTTCCAGGCAGCTGGTCTGGTCTTGGAGTCTTCTTTGCAGCTCAGCTTCATTGCATCCGAGAGGAACTTTCAGCTTCAACAACTTCCTCCTCCTTCTCCTCTTCCTCTTCTTCTCCCTCCTCCTCCTCCTTCTCCTCCTCCTCCTCCTTCTTCTCTCCTAAAATGTATCTCGATCATTGTGTTCCCTCCCTCCACTCCTCCCAATTCCTCTCCTTACCTCCCCTCTCCCCCAGATTCATTCCTCCTCCGTTTACCTTCAGAAAAGAGTGGGCCTTCCAAGGCTATCAACCAAACATGGCATAACACGCTACAATAAGCCTTGGCACAAACCCTCATGTCAAGGCTGGAGGCAACTCAGTAGGAGGAAAAGGGTCCCAAGAGCAGGCAAAAGAGTCAGAGACACTCCACCCCACCCCCACTCACACTATTAGGAGTTCCACAAATATGTTAACAACCTTAACATATTTACAGAGAACCTAGTACAGATTCATTCAGGCTTAGTGATTCCATCTTCAGTCTCTGTGAGCCCCTATGAGTCCTGCTTAGTTGATTCTGTGGACTGGGTCCTACAGTTCTTCCTCCTCCTCTTCTGAGGGAAGGGACCCAATTGAAATCTCTAATATGGGATCCCTCTGTACCTAATGTTTGACTGTGGGTCTCTGCATCTGCTCCTATCAGTTACTGAAGGAAGCCCCTCTGATGATGATTGGGCTAGGCACCTACCTATGAGTGGAGCAGAATACCACTAAGAATCATTTTATTGATTTTTTTCTATCCTAGGTCTCTGGGTTGTCCGACCTCTGTTCTTGGTCACCCAGGCAGTGTCCAGTGTGGGATCCATTGTGGGGGGACAGTGGCATAGCGGGCTTCAAATAAGACCAGTCATTGGTTGGCCACTTCCACAAGATCTGTGCCTCCATTGCTCCCACACATCTAGCGGGCAGGATAGATTGTAGGTCAAAGGTTTTGTGGTTGGATCGGTGTCCCAGTCCTGCCACTGGAAGTTGCCTCGTTACAGAAGATGGCTGTTTCAGGCTCCATATCCTCCATTCCTGAGAGATGCTCGGCTTATATTGCCTTCTCTGGCAGGGAGGGGCCTAGTGAATCTGGTCAGTTTCAGGGGCTTCCTGGAGCTATTTTGAGTTGTTTACCTCACGACTTATGGAGTTTCCCTGCAAAATGGAAATGTTTCCATCTTAGAGGAAGCTTTTACACAACACAAAGAAGACTAGAAAAGGAGTGTGAATGGCATTATCCCATTTTTTTCTGTGACTTAATATTTTCATCCTTTTATAACCAAGGAGGAGTCTCTGCTCTTTGCCACATACTCACCAGCAGATAATTCACATAGTAAGATGTTTCAGTGAGATCCTGGAAGACACACTCTGTTTTTTCACATGCCTATAATATTTTTAAAGGATGCAGCAGCACTAATTCTAATTGGTCTTTTTAAAATTTATTTTATTGAGCTCTACATTTTTCTCTGCTACCCCCTGCCTCTCCCCTCCCATTCAGCCCTCTCCCATGATCCCCTTGCTCCCAATTTACTCAGGAAATCTTGTCTTATACTACTTCCCATGTAGATTAGATCCATGTATGTCTCTCTTAGGGTCCTCATTGTTGTCTAGGTTCTCTGGGATTGTGATTTGTAGGCTGATTTTCTTTGCTTTATGTTTAAAAACCACTTATGAGTGAGTACCTATGATATTTGTCTTTCTGGGTCTGGGTTATCTCACTCAATATGACTTTTTCTAGCTCCATAGATTTGCCTGCAAATTTCAAGATGTCATTATTTTTCTCTGCTGTGTAGTACTCCATTAGGTAAATGTACCACATTGTACTCATCCATTATTCAGTCGAGGGACATTTAGGTTGTTTCCAGGTTCTGGCTATGACAAACAAAGCTGCTATGAACACAGTTAAGCGCATGTCCTTGTGGCACAATTGAACATCCTTTGGATATATACCCAAAAGTGGTATTCCTGGGCCTTGAGGAAGGTTGTTTCCTAATTTTCTGAGAAATCACCGCACTGACATCCAAAGGGGCTGTACCAGCAATTCAGGAGTGTTCCCTTTTCCCCCACAGCTTCTCCAGCATAAGTTGTCATCAGTGTTTTTGATCTTGGCCATTCTTACAGGTGTAAGATGGAATCTCAGAGTTGTTTTGATTTGCATTTCTCTAATGGCTAAGGATGTTGAACATTTCCTTAAGTGTCTTTCAGCCATTTTAGATTCCTATGTTGCAAGTTCTCTGTTTAGGTCTGTACTCCATTTTTTTTTTTGGATTATTTGTTCTTTTGATGACCAATTTCTTGAGTTCTTTGAGTATTTTAGATATTAGACCTCTGTGTGATGTGGAGTTGATGAAGATCTTTTCCCATTCAGTAGGCTGCCATTTTTTCTTGTTGACTGTGTCCTTTGCTTTACAGAAGCTTTTCAGTTTCGGGAGGGTTATATTTAGGAAATGGTCTCCCGTGTCAATGAATTCAAGTGTACTTCCCACTTTCTCTTCTATGAGGTTCAGTGTGGCTGGCTTGATGTTGAGGTCTTTGATCCATTTGGACTTGAGTTTTGTGCATGGTGATAGAAATGGATCTATTTTCATTCTTCTACATGTTGATATCCAGTTATGCCAGCACCACTTGTTAAATATGCTTTCTTTTTTCCGTTTTGTATTTTTTTTCTTCTTTGTCAAAAATCATGTGTTTGTAAGTATGTGGATTAATATCCAGGTCTTCAATTTGGTTCTATTGGTCCTCCTGTCTGTTTTTATAACAATACCAGGCTGTTTTCAGTACTGTAGCTCTGTAGTAGAGTTTGAAGTCAGGAATTGTGATGCCTCCAGAAATTCTTTTATTGTACAGGAGTGTTTTGGCATTCCTGGGTTTTTTGCTTTTCCATATGAAGTTGAGTACCATTCTTTAAGGTCTGTGAAGAATTTTTCTGGGATTTTGATGGGCATTTCATTGAATCTGTAGATTGCTTTTGGTAAGATTGCCATTTTTACTATGTTAATCCTGCCTACCCAAGAGCATAGGAGATCTTTCCACTTTCTGGTATCTTCTTCAATTTCTTTCTTCAAAGATTTAAAGTTCTTGTCATACAAGTCTTCCACTTGTTTGGTTAGAGTTACTCCGAGATATTTTATGTTATTTGTGGCTATTGTGAAGGGTGATGTTTCTCTTATTTCTTTCTCAGCCTTTTTATCATCTGTGTAAAGGAGGGCTACTGATTTTTTTGAGTTAATTTTGTATCCTGTTAAATTACTGAAAGTGTTTATGAGTGTGGAAGTTCCTTGGTAGAATTTTTGGGGGCGCTTATGTAAACTATCATCATCAGCAAATAGTGAGAGTTTGACTTCTTCTTTTCCCTATTTGTATCCCTTTGATCTCCTTTGGGTGTCTTATTGCTCTAGCTCGGACCTCAAGAACTATATTGAATGGATATGGAGACAGTGGACAACCTTGTCTTGTTCTTGATTTCAGTGGAAT
This sequence comes from Ondatra zibethicus, assembly GCA_004026605.1. NCBI lineage: Eukaryota > Metazoa > Chordata > Mammalia > Rodentia > Cricetidae > Ondatra > Ondatra zibethicus. The sequence goes on from PVIU01000247.1 coordinate 70,145, forward strand.
CCCTCGGAGTTTCTCTCCATTTACTTTTACGTTGGCTGTTGACTTGCTGTTTATTGCCTTTATTATGTTTAGGTATGTTCTTTGTATCCCTGCTTTCTCCAAGACCTTTATCATGAAGGAATGTTGTATTTTGTCAAAATATTTTTTGGCATTTAATGAGATGATAATGTGGGTTTTTTTTATTTTTCAGTTTGTTTATATGGTGGATTATGTTTACAGATTACAGGATGTTGAACCATCCCTGCATTTCTGGGATAAAGCCAACTTGATCATTTTGGATGATGGTTCTGATGTGTTCTTGGATTTGATTTGCCAGTATTTTATTTAGTATTTTTGCATCAATGTTTATGAGTGAGATTGGTCTTTGATTCTCTTTCTTAGTAATGTCTTTATATGGTTTGGGTCAGGGTAATTGTAGCCTCATAAAAAGAGTTTGGTAATGTTTCTTCTGTTTGTATTGTGTGAAACAATTTGAGGAGTATGGGTATTAGTTCTTCTTTGAAAATCTTATAGAATTTGAGCTGAAACCATCCGGTCCTGGGCTTTTTTTTTTTTGGTGGGAAACTTTTGATGACTGTTTCTATTTCTTTAGCAGTTATAGGTCTATTTAATTTGCTTATCTGGTCTTGATTTAATTTTGGTAAGTGATATTTATCCAGAAAGTAGTCCATTTCCTTTAAGTTTTCCAATTTTGTGGAGTACAGGCTTCCTCCGTGTCTGTTGTTATGTCCCCCTTTTCCTTTCTGGTTTTGTTAATTTGGATATTCTCTCTCTGCCCTTTTGTTAGTTTGAATAAAGTTTTGTCTATTTTATTAATTTTTCTCAAAGAATCAATTCTTTGTCTCATTGATTCTTTGCATTGTTTTCTTTGTTTCTATTTTGTTTATTTCGGCTCTCAATTTGATTATTTCCTGCCTTCTAGTTCTCTTGGGTGAACTTGGTTCTTTTTGTTCTAATGTTTTCAAATGTTCTGTTAATTCACTAGTGTGGGATTTTTCCAGCTTCTTTATGTAGGCATTTAGTGTTTTGAACTTTCCTCTTAACACTGCTTTCATAGTGACCCATAAATTTAGGTATGTTGTGTGTTCATTTTCATTGAATTTTAGGAAGTCTTTAACTTCTCCTTTTATTTCTTCCTTAACCCATTGATGATTCAGGTGAGCCTTGTTTAAATTCCGTGTGTTTGTGGGCTTTCTAGAATTAGTATTGCTGTTGAATTCTAGTTTTAAGCCATGGTGATCCGATAAAATACATGGGGTTTTTCCAATTTTTTTTTGTATCTATTGAGGTTTATTTTGTTACTGAGTACGTGGTCAATTTTTGAGAAGGTTCCATGAGGTGCTGAGAAGAAGGTGTATTCTTTTATGTTTGGGTAGAACATTCTATAGATGTCTGTTAAGTCCATTTGAGTCATAACATCTGTTAGTTCCCTTATTTCTCTGTTCATTTTTTGTCTGACTGACCTGTCCAGTGGTGAGAGTAGAGTGTTGAGGTTTCCCACTATTACCGTGTGGGGTTTAATGTATGATTTAAGCTTTATGAATGTTTCTTTTACATATTAGGGTGCCCTTGTATTTGGGGATGGATGTTTAGCATTGAGATTTCCTCTTGATGGATTTTTCCTGTGACTAATATGAAATGTCCTTCTTTGTCTCTTTTTATTGATTTTAGTTTGAAGTCTATTTTGTTAGATATTAGGATAGCTACACCAGCTTGTTTCTTAGGTCTATTTGATTGGAAATTTTTTTCCATCCCTTTACCCTGAGGTGATGTCTGTCTTTGAGGTTGAAGTGTGTTTCTTATATGCAGAAGATGGAGAGATTCTGTTTTTATATCCAGTCTGTTAGCCTGTGTGTTTTTATAGGTGAGTTGAGTCTATTTATATTAAGGGATATTAATGACCAGTGATGGCTATCTCCTGTTAATTTAGTTTTCATTGTTGGTGATGTTAATTTGTGTGTTTTTCCCTTCTTTGGGATTTGCTGCTTTGAGATCATCAGTTGTCTGTGTTTTTGTTGATGTAGCCAACTTCCTTGGGTTGGATTTTTACTTCTAGTACTTTGTATAGGGCTGGGTTTGTGGCTAGTTATTGGTTCAATCTGGTTTTGTAATAGAATATCTTGTTTTGTCCTTCTATTGATTGAAAGTTTTGCTGGGTATAATAGTCTGGGCTGGCATCCTTGGTCTCTTAATGTCTGCATAATGCTTGACCAGGACCTTCTGGCTTTCATTGTCTCCTTTGAGAAGTCAGGTGTAATTCTGATACATCTGCCTTTACATGTTACTTGGCCTTTTTCCTTTGAAGCTCTTAATATTCTTTCTTTATTCTGTTTTGATTATTATATGGTGAGGGGACTTTTTTTTAATCCAGTCTGTTTGGTGTTCTGTAAGCTTCTTGTATCTTCATAGGGATATCTTTCTTTAGGTTGGGAAACTTCCTTCTATGATTTTGTTAAATATATTTTCTGTGCTTTGAATTAACTTTTTCTCCTTCTTCTATATCTATTATTCTTAGGTTTTGTCTTTTCATGGTGTCCCATATTTCCTGGATATTTTGTGTTAAGGTTTTGTTAAATTTACTGGGTTTTTTTTTTTGACTGATGAGTCTATTTCCTCTATTATATCTTCAGCGCTTGAGATTCTCTCTTTCATCTCTTGTATTCTGCTTTTATGCTTGCATTTGTGGTTCCTGATCATTTTCTCATTATTTCTTTTCCTATAATTCCCTCGGCTTGTATTTCCTTTATTGTCTCTATTTCAGTTTCCAAGTCTTGAATAGCTTCTTTCATATGTTTGATTGCTTTTTCTTGGTTTTCCTTAAGGGATTTTTTGATGTCTTCCAATTTTTTGTTTGTCTTTTCCTCCATTTCTTTGAGGGAATATCTCACTTCCTCTTTAAGGGCCTCAAACATTCTCCTAAAGTTATTTTTTAGGTCATTATTTTCTGCTTCATCTATATTTGGTCATTCAAGTCCTGCTGTTGTAGGGTTACTAGATTTTACTGGTGTTGTGTTGCTCTTTGTGGTGTTGCATGTGTTCTTACCGTATCTACCCATCTTTTCCTCTAATTGGTGTGATTGGGGCTGTCTATGACTCTGGTGATCAATCTTCCAGGTGCCAGTGGATCCAAGGCTCAGATGGTTGCTCCACAGTTCTAGTTACCCCGTTGGTCACTCTGTGTTCCTAGAGGTCGCTCAGTTCTCCCAGGATTTGCTCTGCTCCTGAGGAATTTTCGGTCTCAGGCCTGCTCTGGTCTAGGTTTTTGGCTCAGACCTGTTTCTGTAAATGTCCCTCATCTGGATCCGCTTCTGCAGAGGTCCCTCACTTGGGATTGGTCCCACAAAGATCTCTGGCTCTGATCTACTCCCTCAGAGTTCACAGACTTGGGTGTGCCCAGACCTGCAGAGGTCCTGGCTCAAGCTTAGTTCCTCGGAGGTCCCAAACTCATCCCTGGACGCGCAGGGGTCCTGGCTCAGGTCTATTCCCTCAAAGGTCTGAGACTCACACCCAGACCCTCAGAGGTCTCTGGCTCTGGCCTACTCCCTCAGCAGTTGCTCCCCGTACCTGCTCCTGTGAAGTTTGCTGTCTCAAGCCAGCTCTGTCCTAGATTGCTGGCCCAGTCCTGCTTCTGCAAATGTCTCTGGTCTGGATCCACTCCCACTCATGGGGAGATCTCTGTCCCAGGCCTGCTCTGACCTAGGTCACTGGCTCAGTCCTGCTCCTGTGGAGTTTGCCATCCCAGGCCTGCTCTGGCCCAGGTTGCTGGTTCAGTCCCACTCCCATAGCAGTTGCTCCCCGTACCTGCTCCTGTGAAGTTTGCTGTCTCAGGCCTGCTCCAGCCTAGGTCGCTGCCTCAGTCCTGTTTCTGTAAATGTCTCTGGTCTGGATCCACTCCCACTCACATGGAGGTCGCTGTATTATTGGTCTTAGTAATAAGAACCGAGAGCCAGATATCAGGGCAAATGCTGGGAGATCAGAGAATCTGAGCGATCAGCCACTAGAAAGTTCTGACCTGTACCAATGCTCAAACCAAAGGGGCCATCCTGTCTCTTGGAATCCTCAGACTGAATGCTGTCTCTACGGAACCTCAGACTACTCACACTGAATCCTCAGACTGTATCTGAACTCCTGTCTCTTCCTGGTTTATATTCCTCTCTCCACCCAGCCATATCCCTTCCTGTCTTCACCTCCCTAGTGTTGGGATTAAAGGCATTTGACTCCCAAGTACTGGGATAAAGTTGTGAGCCACCATCTCCTGGCTCAGTTTCTCTTTGAGACTGGATCAATCTAGTGTAGCCCAGGGTGGCTTTGAACTCACAGAGATCCATCAGCCTCTGCCTCCCAAGTGCCAGGATTAATGGTGTGTGCCACGACTGCCTGGCCTCTATAGCTTACTAGTATGATTAGCTCTTCACTCTGATCTTCAGGCAACCTTTATTTGTTAGATTACAAGCAAAATATCATTATAGGATGCTTAACCAAAATACACAATAAGAACATGCATTTAACCCCTACTTATGGGAATCCAACTCAAAGCCCTGTCAATCACCATAGATAGCTTCAGTCTTCCTCAGGGAAAGCATTAATGATAATCTATAAGCTATTTATATTTCACAGTAAGTGACACACCTTACATTAAATAATGTAGAAAGAGGAGAATGGTGCTTTCAACTTCATTGAAATAAATATATTCATGTAGTTAAAAGGGAAAGAGGCACTATTCATCCTACGCATTCCTTAGAAAACCATCAATCACGTGAGAAATGCTGATCCATATAGAACCTTTGTAGTTTATCAAAATATGCACACATAATAATGAATCCCCAAACTGTTTATTTCCTGATTATCATTCAGGTGAAAATTCAAATGTGGCTATAATTTTATAATTCTGACATATAGCTTTCTCTTGAGAGAATGTTGTTTATTGTGATTTATGAACTTATTGTTTTAATGCTATTTAATTATATAGTATTGCCTTTATTTTGTATATAGCAGTTCAATAAGCAGACCTTTTATAGTCTTAAGGGTTCAAATGCATCATAAAGCTATGGCTACATCATAGATATAATAACAGTAAAATGTTGGGAAATATTATCTTATGGTGTGTTGCTTTTGTTTATACTGCATTTGTTTAACTCTGTGAAGCTGTGATTCTTTGCCCATCTAAAACACCTGATGGTCTAATAAAGAGCTAAATGGCCAATAGAAAGGCAGGAGCAAGGTTAAGCGGAGCTGGCAGGCAGAGAGTGTAAATAGGAGAACCAAGGAGAGGAGAGAGCACGGAGAGGAGGACATCAGGGGCCAGCCACCGAGCTGCAAAGCCAGCCATGGAGAAAGAAGTAAAGAAAGGTACACAAGAATAGAGAAAGATAAAAGCCCAGAGGTAAAAGGTAGTTGAGAAAAATTTAAGAAAAGCTGGAAAGAAAAAAGGCAAGCTAAGGCCAGGCATCCATAAACTAAGAATAAGCCTCCATGTGTGATTTATTTGGGAGCTAGGTGGTTGGTTCCTTAAAATGCCAAAAGAGTAAAACATTACACAACACTAAAAGCCACATGTATGAAATCTATATCTAAGGTAGCTAGCTACTTCGAATAAAATAGAAACATTCTTCTTTAAAGTAAAAGAAATTGGAATTTCTTGAAAATTCTCCCCAGAACTGAGGACCGAGTTTGTGACTTCCTGTAAGCTATTGGAATCCCCATGTTTCTATATCTTCCCCCAGAAAAAATTTTATCAGAAACATTTACTTTTTCCATTATAAGCAAAACCACTGAATTAGAAACTCTAAAGGTCAAATCAGGACTAGATAGACCCTTGGGGTGTATGTTCTGGCCCAAGAGCATGTGCTTTTGCCCTTGCAGATGGCAACAAAGGTCAATAGTGAGACTGGCCATTGTTCCTTACAGATCTTATGATATACAACTCTAGAAATCACAGTCAGTGATGATAATGATTGAAATAGGTTTGAGGTTACACAATTCCTCTATGAAGAATCTCGGCATCGCACCTTCCTCCGTCCAGCTACATTTCCATCTGTAGGAAACACTGCAGTCTTTGAATACTGTGAACCAAAGGCCAACAACATTAGCAATGCCTTCTTTTTGAATATTTCCTATTACTTTATTCTGAAGTGTTCAGTTTTCCTAGGTGACTGCTGCCTCCTGGTTCTCAATCTTGGTGGTAGAGTGTATTCACCTGGGGAGTGCTAAAAATCACTGGTGCAATTTAACCAAACAGCTTTTGATTGAGTTGGTCTCAGGTGTGGTCTGGGCAATACTAGGCTTTTAAAACATCCCTAAGTCATTCTGGTGCTCTGTGAACTTTGGGGACTCCTGGTCCAGTCCAATAACTGCCACCCTCTTCTTCCACATCTTTTCACAGAAAAAGCCAAACTTGGAAAGCTTAGGGCCTGCTCCTCATCAGCAGCTGGTCAGTGGCATTTAGCACAAAACATCCATTTGGCCAGTTTCCTTCTGAGGACTGAGACTAGTCAGTGAACTTGAGAACGTTGGACAACAGAATTCCTCTAGGATGAATCTGAGTGTTGGGAACCCTCACTGTTGAATCAGAATCCCTCTGTCATGTTGGCACAGGTAATTTCCACTTTGTAGACGTTAAAACTGATGTTCAGATAGCTTTTGATAACAGGGTCACATATTTATATCTTCAGGATTGTAAACAAAATCTTAGTACAGCTGTCTCTACATCCAAATTATTTTATTTTTAGAGTCATTTCTCTTATTTTCACACTTAAAAATGAACTGAATTCCAGCCTCACTCATGAATTCAGTGAAAGAAATCGTTCTTAAAATAAACAGTGAAAAGTACGGTTTTCATGGTGGAGTATATAGTTCTGCCCTCATGGCAATATGGAGTTAGAAGGCTTCTTTTTTATGCTGGTAAGTTACATAATGGTATTCATGTAAGAGAATTTTACTTATAGTAAGATCTCCTAAGAAACAAAGAATCTCTTGGGAAACCTTCATTAGTCGGAGTGAAGGGCATCAGATTGTGTGTGAAATGACTGTATATAAATAACTGCATTTATCGGAGTTAATTGCTGTTTCCCTGGGAAGGCTTGTTTGACTGAGTACTGATCAGTCAGCCCACTGGCATTTAGAAGAAAGGCTGTTGGCAGAAGTTCCCTGGCAGCCCCAGATTTGTGGGTTAAGGCTGGCCTTGGGAGGAGTGACTGGGTTAATGGCATGTGAACACATTAAATGGGTTACCCCTGGACTGCCTGGTTCATGGGGACAGGTGCTCTAAACTCTGAGGTCTAAGTCAGATATTTCACAGTTACATGTAAAAACTTTTTGTCATTAATCTAATGATGGTTGGAAATGTGCGTCTCCATGCAATATCCATTTCTTCACCTCTTCAGAGTCCTTTCAATTGCTGCCTAAACATTTGCTTCTTGTTCAACTAAAGCAAAAGTTCCTGGCCATGTACCTACTGATGGAGTTCCCTGACACCCACCCTGCAAAGTGAGAACCATCATTATAGCCAGGGAGATCTGAAGAGATGCCCATAAGAATTCACTACTGCATCCATTGTCTTCTGAACATCAAGGTGAGAGAAAAGTGGTGTAAGAACTTCTGTGTTTCCAGGGATGCTATTGACCTCAAGATTGGCAGTATCCTTGCCCATTCTCAGTTGCTATGATGGATACTGCACAGACTGGTTCATGTATAAAGAGTAAAGGTTTGTTGGACTAGTGGTTTTGAGTTCTGAGAACTGGAACCTGTGCCTGGCCAGGTCTCTATTGCTAGCGAGGGCCTTCCGAGTCTCAAATCACATAAAAGCATGCTAGCCTGGATCTCTATTCCTCTTCTTAGAGAGCCACAGCTCTAAACTGGGGGGTGTATCTCAGTGGGTACCAACCTAGCATGCTGAAGGCCTTGTAGTTGACCCTTAGCACTACACAATGTAAATAGAAAAAGAAAGAAAGTCATGGCCCCGGTTGGATTGGCTTCTTTTGACTTCATTTTACTTTAATTATCTTCCCAAATGCACACCTCTGGATATCATAGTCTAAATTTCCACCTTAAACCAAATTTCAACATGAATTTTGGTGAGAAAATTTAAGTCATGACTGTAACGAAATCAATGTCAATGTGTTTATAAATAAGTGTATAGATATATAAATTATTTTTCTTTCTTAACGAGGAGTAATGATATGCTAGTTAATTTCCCCCCCAAATTCCTTGTTCCTGAACATTCTAAATATTCTATAATGAGGTATTTTACTCCTATTTATAAAAAAGCATATAGAATCCTTTCCTGTTAGGGCTATAACCATCCTGTCCTCTCCATCCAAAGCAATCTAATTACCTAAGTGCTGATTTACCTTAAAGCCGACAGATGGGTTCCTTAAGACTCTGTTTCTTCACAGATTAAAGGAAGGGTGGAGTAGCCAAGAAAACATATTTAAAGAGTCCCAGGAAGGTTTAAGAGATATCACTGGCTATAAACGGCACCTGGTGGTGGTGAGAATGTTCTGTGTCGTGACTGCCTTCATGTTGATGCCCTGACTCTGAATTTGTTCAGTGGTTTTGAAAGACTGGGGAAAGCTACATAAGGGGCACACCGGGCTCTCTGCTATTTCTTGCAACTATATGTGAATCTTTCATTATCTCAAAATGAAGCTTTAATTTTTAAAATAACTTTTAAAAATTATTATTATTATTATTTTATGTGTATTGGTGTGAGGGTCAGATGCCCTGGAACTGGAGTTACAGAGAGTTGTGAGCTGCCATGTGGGTGCTGGGAATTGAACTTAGGACTTCTGGAAGAACAACCAGTGCTCTTAATTGCTGAGCCATCTCTCCAGGCCCAGAAGCTTTAATTTTTTAATTTGTATTAATTTCTGTGCTGGAGGTCAAACCCAGGACTTCACCTAAGCAGTGGTGCAAGTATTATGCCACTGAGCTACATCCCTAGCTTTCAGAAGTTTCACTTGGTTGCCTTGTAAGTACTTAGGTGTATACCCACAGCCTGGGCAGCTCTCAACCTGGATCAGAGAAACTTGGCAGAGGGCAGGAGTCAGCACAGAGGCAAACAATTGTTCAACCTGATGAGAGTAAGAGACTGAACCCTTAGCCCTAAGTGGGACGTCCTTATCAGCCCCTTACCCACACATTCTCATTCCTACCAAGGCTGACAGACATCAAGGAAACAAAATGTAAAACCAGACAATGGGGAAGAATGATGGGCAATGTCATGGCTGGACGTGACACAGTTGTCACATTTAGGAATTCACAGAAGTTACACACCAAGTATCAAACAAGCTGAAATTTGACATAGATGGGGAGGTGGTCTCTAGGCCCTGCAATTTTGCCTTCAAGACTGAGTTCAATTCATTCCTTAAGACCCACAATGAGTGTTAAAGGAGGGAATGGACTCCCCAAAACTGTCCTCTGACTTCCACATTCAGACTGTGGCAAGCATGTGCTTTCACACACAGAGAGTGAACAGATATGGAAATAAATATGAAAGAATGACTTTAATTTTAACTACTTCTGAAGCTGTATATTCTGCAAACAACCCTAAATGCAGAACAGGTTATGTGTACTAACTTCTTTAGTTCCATAACGTGTGTGTGTGTGTGTGTGTGCGTGTGCGTGTGCATGTGTGTGCCTAGCAGAGAGAAAGATCTCCTAAACACAAATGTTAGAGATCGTGTAAGCATGGGGAACTTGAGTTCAGCTTCCAGAGACTAACAAGAAATAAGTTGGTCATGGTAGACATAGAAGGCACGGAGGGCACAGTGAACATTATGGCCATAGTGGCCCATAGTGGCATGGAGGATGTGTAATGGGCGTGGAGGGTATGATGGGCATGGTGGCGTGGTGGGCATATAGGGCACAGTGACATGCTCTTGAAATCCCATCACTGAGGAGACAGAGACAGGTGGATCCTAGGGCCTACTGGTCAACCAGTATAATTTTAAGATTTCAGGCCAGTGAGAGACTCTGTCTCAAAAGAAAAAACAATTAAAAAAAAAAAGATAGTCCTCTCTCGTTTGTTAGATGTAGTATTGACAGAAAGGCTTCACTCTCGATCTCTATCAAAGTCATTATAGAGGCAAATATTTACCATTCTCTCCTAAGGGTTTTTCCACTAAAATTTTTGTTGCGTTGCCTTTGGTATTTGCATTTGTCTTTTTTTAATGTCTCAAATTACTTATTGAAATTATTGTAAAGAATGGGCCAAGAATTATGTGCGTGAAAAATGTGTGTTTTAGGAGAAAATACAAACTGAAGAGTGAGGCTGAGTGGACTAACTTTTCAGAGATGTGTGTGAGCACCCTACGAAGCGAGACTGTCAGTTTCAGAGGTAAAGGTGGGCACGTCACTGTCTGTTTAGAAACTGTTGGCTTACCCAAGCTCAGGGTCACCTCCTGTAACACAACCCATGGTATGTGCTGGTGTCTCCCTGGCCTGTTGCGTCTGCCTGTAGTAACTGGATCACAGGGAATCCTAGGGGCAACATTCTCCTTCTGTTGTTGTAAATAACAACTTGTCTCATCTCTCTGACCAGAGTCTCATGTTTCCTAACAGTGTCTATCAAGCTGAACCAGCCTAACTTGCTAACCTGTGACAGGGTAAGATCTGATCCAAGTTCTCAAAAGAATCTTGGTGATAGAGATGTGATGTCCTGCGGAAGGAAGGAGAAGAGCCTTCTGAGCCTGCTAGTGTGGTTTACTAGAAGCATGTTGACTAAACTTTACAGTGATCGGTGCAATACATGGGCTTGCACAGTATTGCCTGTAAATCAGGAGAAATTGCTGAGTAATTTCAGGTGGGTTCAAAGACAGCAACCCAAATAGATAACCATGCTCTAGATGGGGATTTGCTTGCCAACCTGGCAATAACCTTGGGTCCATTAACAATTTAATGACTGCTACCAAGGTTTGTCCTAGGTGGACGAAAGGTTTCTCCCCTTTTGCAAGAAAGGTGTTGTGAAATGTGGTCCATCAAGCATAATATTGGCCATTATCTTCTTAAACTCTCAGCAGCTGATTACTTGTATTGAAACCATAACATTGAAGCCAGGGAGCGTGGGAGGACTCACAGAACCCACCGCTCCTGAAGTTAAAACAGTTAAAACGTCCTGGGAGGCAGAGACATTTTCTTCAGTGGTGTAACTGCTCATACGCTGCCCACACTTTTGTAGGTGCCACCCACCCCCGCACCAAAGCCGTGCTGCTGTAAGACTATTAAACTCATTGTTTCACCAAACCAGACTTCACTGAAATCATTTCTTTGGCCTGTCATCAGTGCTGTATATGGGGTGAATAGATATTTGTCTCCCTAAGAGAAGTTCACAGAACAAGAAAGGATCTTGCCAAGCCAAATAGAGTGCTGTGAAAGCCAAAAACACTGGAAGTTCACTGGCTTGAGTGGTGATCCATGCCATTTACAACTACGAGCAAATGCAAGTCCTTTAACAGACAAAGCCACTCCCTTCCTCTATCCCAAATCCTTCCCTCTGCTACTCCTGTCTCAGCCATGTTCAAGAGGAAAAGAGGAGCTATGATCTTCCTGTACAAAAGGGCATTTAAAGCTCTGCTATCCTGCCTATATGAAGAATTACATGTTTATGGCTCTATCAAATGTAGATACTAAAGTCACTGTCTTCTCTAGTATTGTGGGAGCAAGGGGCACCCAGATCAACTGCTGGGATTGGACAAGGTTTGAAGTGGGGACAGGAGACAAAATTGATCTTGTGCCAGGACATTTGTGCCAATTTATTGTACTGTTGTCAACTGTACTGCTAACATCTAATTGCTATTGACACTAATTGTTTTGTATATCTGAATTGCAAATGCTCATTGCGTCCAGATGGAGAGTCACAGACTTGTGATTCCTGCCATAAGCTGACCTATTGGTCTTGTAGCAATGGAGCCCATGGTGAGTCACCTCTGCAAACACCCGGGAGATGACATTACTGTGTATGTAACCTCCTCTAGGAGTTCTGTGACTCCCCACCATTGTTGACACTTGGGTCACAGTGCTCTTCCTGCATTATGAATATCTGGCTCTACCCATGTCACTGCAGTTCTTTAAACAGCTGTGACAAGCTTTGGGCTTTCTCAGGAACTTGCAGTCCGGTGATGACATGTCTGCAGACCCTCTCCACTCCACAAGCCCCAGTCATTTGAAACTGATGAAATGGCTTTGTCAAAACCAAACTCAAGAACATATAGGACTCAACCTCCCCTACCTTGTCCCGCTTGCCACTTGACTCTTAGGCTGTCACTGGATGTGACTGTCACCAGAAAGTGATCACCACTTGGTTGGTTTCTAGGTAGCATTTTGGAAATGGGAGGCGGCTTTCTGTTTCAATTTTGTTTGTTTTATTTTTTTCCTTTTATTGAAAATAGATTTTTCTCACATAATATATTCAGACTACAGTTTCCTCTCTCTCTCCCCCTCCCAATTCCTCTCAACCTCTTCTATCCAGATCCATTCCCTTTCTGTCTCCCACAAGAAAACATGTTTCTAAGGGATGATTGTAAAATAAAATAAATCATAATACAATAAAGTATAATAATATAAATCAAAAACTGACACATTGAAATTGTACAAGCAACCAGAAGGAAAAGAGCCCAAGAAAAGGCCCAAGAAACAGAGACTCACTCATTAGCACATTTAGGAATCCCATAAAAAAACTCAATGAAACCATAATATATGCACAAAAGACCTAAAGGGTAAAAGAGAGAAGAAAAAACATATGAATAAAATAAAATTAAAAAATAAGATACTTTTTAAAAAGAAAGAAAAAAATCTCTGATACAATATGAGACAAGGAGCCTCCAGCGATGCCAGTGGGTCTGTTTCCCTATTGGCCTTCTATTGCTGGGCATGCAGCCTGCCTTGAGAGTTGTTTGCTTTCCCACTGAAACTCCCTTGGAGAAAACTAAATTTTTGTTTGCAAATGATAATTAATGGGAGGTTGCTTCTGGGTTAGGGATGGGGGCCTGTGTCCACTTATTTCAATGCTAGGACCCCATCTGGTGCAGACCCACGCAGGTCCTGGCTCTGCTACCTCAGTCTCTGTGAGTTCAGATGTTCGTCAGTCCTGTTGTGTCTAGAAGGCCCTGCTTCCTTGGTGGCCTCTATCCCTGCTGGCTCCGACACTCTTTCCTACAACTCTTCTACAGGGTTCTCTGAGGAGAGGCACTGGTGAGGACATCCCATTTAGGAATGAGTACTCCAAGGTCTCTCGCTCTCTGCATAATGTCTGGCCATGGGTCACTGTATGTGTTCCCATCTGTGGCAGGAGAAAGCCTCTATGATTATGGCTGAACAAGGCATTGCTCATATACCACTGAGTATACCAAAATGTTTTTAGGAGTTATTATGTTATTTGTTTAGAACAAATAATATTTGGTTTTACCCCAGTACCTGGGCTTTCTAGTCTCAGATTCTTGGTCACCCAAGCAGTGTTGGCTATGAGTTCTGACTTGTGGTGTGGGTCTAAATTAGTCATTGGTTGATTACTCCCACCAAATTGCACTAATAATTTCAGGCAGTTCACCATTGTAGATAAAATGGTCTGTGGCAGGGTTGGTGTTTGTGTTTCTCTTTGGTAGGATGTACAGTACTTTTCTGTAGCAAAGATGCTAGAACATAGGGGTGAGGGATCTATGTGGGCCCTAGCTTGATTTCTCCATGTTGACTGAGTTGTATGGGTGTTGTTTGAAGCAATTGGGCTATGCCTTTAGTTTGTGGAGAGCAATCTATAGTCTTGGAAAGAGCCTGGATTATTTGGGGATTCTCATGGACTCTGTCTCTCCCATCATTTAGTGATTTCATTTAGACCACCTTCATATATGTATATATTTCAGAAAGCTTCTATTGTATAAGACTCCCATACTACAACTCAAATATCCCTTAATTTTAACTTTCTCTTCCCATATTCTCTCCCTCATCATGGTCTTCTGTCCTACTCCCCTGTTCCATTCATCACCCTGTTTATTCAGAACTATTCTATTTCCCTTTCCTAGGGAGACCTATCTGCCCCACCTCACCACCAGCCCATTACTCTATAGCCAATCTCTGTGGTTCTATGGATTATAGGTTGATTATCATTGACTTAACAGCAAATAGCCAGATAGAAGAAAATACATACCACATTTGTCTTTCTGGGTCTGGGTTACCTCACTCAGGATGATTTTTTTCTAGTTCCATCCATTTACCTACAAATTTCATGATTTCATTTTTTTTAAACTGCTAAGTAGGATGCCATAAATGTACCACATTTTCTTTATCCCTGCATCTGTTGAGGGACATTTATGCTGTTTCCAATTTCTGACTACTATGTAGAGAACATCAGTGAACATGGTCAAGCAAATATCTCTGTAGTAGAATGGAGTGTCCTTTGGCTATTTGCCTAAGAGTGGTATTTCTGGATCTTGAGGTAGATTGATTCCCATCTTTCCGAGGAACCTCCACACTATTTCCAGAGTAGTTGTACCAGTTTTTGCTCCCAATTTCAGTGGATGACTGTTGCCTTTACTCTACCTGCTCACTAGCATGAGCTGTCACTTTTTTTTATTGATCTTAGCCATTCTGATGGGTATAACTTGAAATTTCAAAGTAGTTTTAATTTATATTTCCCTGAAGACTAAGGATGTTAAACATTCTTTTAAAACAAAGAACATTTATTTATTATGTATACAGTGTTCTGCAGGCATGTATGCCTACACACCAGAAGAGGGCACCAGATCTCATTATGGATGATTGTGAACCACCATGAGGTTGCTGGGAATTGAACTGAGGACCTCTGGAAGAGCAGTCGGTGCTCTTAACCACTGAGCCATCTCTCCAGCCCCTATGTTAAATATTTTTTCAAGTGTTTCTCAGCCATTTGAATTTCCTCTTTTGAGAATTCTCTGTTTAGATCCCTACTCTGTTTTCAATTGGTTTATTTGTTTTCTTCATATCTAGTTTTTAAAAAATTCTTTGTATATTTTGGATATTAGCACTCTATTGGGTGGATGTGTAGTTGCTAAAAATTCTTTTCCCATTTTATAGCCTGCCACTTTGTCTGAAAGGCAGTGTCCTTTGCCATGCAGACGCATTTCAGTTTCATGAGGTCTCATTTATTAATTTTTATCTTAGTGCCTGTGCTAAAGTATGCTTTCCAGAAAGTCTAATTCTGTGCCAATGTGTTCAGGGCTATTCTCCCCTTTCTCTTCTATCAGGTTCAGTGTAACTGATTTTATGTTGACGTCTTTGATCCATTTGGAGTTGAGTTGATTTATTGGTGGTGGTGTTATATACTCTCTTCATCTCTAATTTTGTTAATTTGGATATTCTCTCCCTGCCTTTTAGTTAATTTGGATAAGAACTTTTCTATTGATTTTCTCAAAGAACCAACTCTTTGCTTCATTGATTCTTTGTATTTTTTTATTTGTTTGTTTCTATTTTATTGATTTCAGCCCTCAGTTTATTTCCTGCCTTCTACTCCTTCTGGGTTTGATATCTTTTTGTTCTAAAGATTCCTGGTGTGTTGTTTGAGATTTATCCGTTTTTTATGTAGGTACTTAGTGCTCTGAGCTTGCCTCTTAGACACATCTTCATTGTGTCCCATAATATGTTGTGGATATGTTGTGTACTTATTTTCATTCAATTGTAGAAAGTCTTTAATGTCTTTCTTAATTAGTTTCATGTTTTCATTAGGATACATATTAATTACATATAATAATGATTTGTTATGACATGTATTGTAGTATATTTTTGTCTTATTCGTTTGCTATTGTCATATTGTCCCACTCCCACCAAACCCCTTCCTCTTCCCAACTTTTCCCCTTCAACTTTAATATCTGTTTTTAAAACAACTCTCTGTGTGTGTGTGTGTGTGTGTGTGTGTGTGTGTGTGTGTGTGTTTGAGTGGTGTATATGTGTGGTGTATGTGCACATATTAGGATTAAACATGCCTATGCATGAACAGAGAGAAGAGGACTTCATGTGTCCTGATCTATCACACTCCGCCTTATTCCCTTGAGATAGGATCTCTCATTGAACCTGGAGCGAGGCTGGTGGCCGACAAGTACACATATGAGCACATGTGCACACACATAGACACATATACACACATACACCCCCCACACAAAAGCCATTAAAGTCAGCAGTTCTGCTTCCCTTGAACCCCTATCTACATCCCATAAGTTGGCAGGAGATTCTGTCTGAAGAGTGCCCACCTGTGGTCCACAGCTACTTTTGGTGCCACTTGGTGAGCACTAACAATTTTAAACAACTTTCCCCAGCAGGGCACCTTTGTTTCAGGGACTGTACTAATGTGGAAGCCGTGCCTTGACTGCTTCCTTCTGGAAATTATGACATGCACGTTATTGGAAGTCTTGAAAAATGTCTCTTGTGCTTAAAAAAGCAAAGCTTCAGGCCTTGAAGGCTTTCAGATGATCTCAGCTCACTGGCCAGGATCCTGATGGATGACAGCATTCACAAAGGTTTCCTTTGGGCAATTGCTAATATTTTTGCTGTACCTGCAGCAATAACCACTAGTCAAAAACCAAAACAGGAAAGCAACCTGATGGATTTCTAGAGTGGACCCTGAGAGGTTATAGGATTGGTTTCAACATGATCTAGAAACTGTAGAGGGAGGTTATGATTGATTGACGCCAACATTATAATTTTGTTCTGTCTTTAGAGTCCTGTGAATAGTAATTTAATTAAAGCCTATATCAGACAGGTTGAATAGATTTGGTCTTAGCCCCTCTTAAATAATAAGAATGATTGATGAATTAAAGTATTCATTGGAAATGTACCAGAAGCTCAGGTAATTGGGTTGACCAGTGACCTTCAAAAGAGATATCTGTAATGAGCCTTTCTCTGTCCCACCAACCAGCTCCCAAATACAAATAAATACAAAGACTTATTAGTAATTCTGAAAGCTCAGCCTATAGCTTAGGCTTGTCTCTAACTAGCTCTTATAACTTCAATTAACCCACTTTTATTTTTAAATTTTCTTTCCTTTTATTTATTCTTTGTATCCTTCACATCCTGCATCTCCATCCCATGCATTTCCCTGTCCCTTTGTATCTATCCTCCGCCCTTGCAACCTTCCCCCAACATAAAATAAAATAAAATTTAAGAGAAAATAAGGAAAAGTAAGAGAAGAAAAAATCTTGTCATGGAAGTTGTGGTGTGACACAGTGAGACACGCAGTAAACCCTTTTATCCATGTATCTTTACTTACAAGTGTTTATTGCAGAGTCATTGCTCTGGTCAAGGCCTCGGGTTTCTGCGACACTATTGATGCTGGTCCTTCACTGGACCTCCTCTTGGCTCTCCTGCTGTTGCCCTATGTTGTGGAGATTCTGCAGCTTTGGATCTGCAGGACCGGTCCATTCATGTGCTCTAGCAGATCACAGATGGCTGGGCCAACTCAAGCCTGGCTCTGGGCCTGGGTAGTTGCAGGTTGGTCAGCCCCCCAGCTCTCCCTTGTCCTTACCACCAGACTGAGCTCTGCTGCACTGTCCTGGCGAGTTCACCCCTTGCAGGGATGGGCACCGGGTGGGGCCAGTTCTCCTGCTTTCATGTCTTCAGGGTTGGATCTCCCCACACGTACAGCTTCAGTGCCCGCTCTACTGTGTTGTCCAGGCATGGTGTCGGGGCCACCGCTGAGTGCTCCTGCTGGGGAGGAGCAGGGGTACCTCTCCCACTCTCATGACCTCAGGGCTAGTTTTTCCCACCTGCCTCAGGCGTTGATGGGCTGGGAAGGGGGTGCCATCTCTCTCCTGCCTTTGCTGTCACCTAACAGATGAATCCTGTTGGGACAGCTATCCATCCCATGCTCACAATATCAGAACTGGCTCACCCATACCTCTGCCAGTGGGGTTGGCTCTATTGTGCTGCCCACATGAAGCGCAAGGTCTCCTCTCCCAAGTGTTGCAGCCGGTGGACAGGGGCACCTCTCCTGCTCTCATGCTCCACATGACAGATGAGTAATGTAACCCATTTCTATTAATCTACATTTGACCATATGGCTTTTATTTTGTATGTCTAACTCTTTTCATGCCCTGTTGCCATCTCCTGCATGCCTAGATATGTCCTCCTTCTCCTTTCTCTCCCTGAAAATACAGTTTATACCTCCTGCCTACCTGTTGGCCATTCATTTTTTTCTTTTGGTTTTTCAAGATAGGGTTTCTCTATAGTTTTGGAGCCTGTCCTGGATCTAGCTCTTGTAGACCAGGCTGGCCTTGAGCTCACAGAGATCTGCCTGTCTCTGCCTCCCAAGTGCTGGGATTAAAGGTGTGCACCACCACCGCCCGGCATGACCATTCAGCTTTTGATTACAACAATCACAGCAATATATCTTCATACCATGTACAAATATCCACAACAGATATTTCTCTGTGTTAATGCTCCGACCCTGGAATGTGACCTTAGTTAGAAATGGGGATGGGGGTGTGTCTTTTTTTTCAGACTCTTTATCTCAAGAGAGATCATCATGAATTGTCTAGAGAGCCCCTAAATCCAACAAGATGTCCTTGTGAGAGACACATGGAGGAGAGGCATAAGAAAGAAGAGGAGGAGGTCATGTGATGATGGGGGAGCAGCTGAAATGATGCAGCTGCAAACCAGAAGATGCCTGGACCACCAGGGTCTGGAAGGAGCAGGGAACGGGGAGCAGGGAACCTAACCAAGCCTTGCGAAACTGCAAGCAAATAGTTTGGGTTCTCCCCACCACACACACACACATACACACTGTGGTATTTTGTCACGCTCAGGAAGCAAATGAAAGTAGTACTGGCTAGTGCTTGGAGAAACTTCCTCCTTTATATCTCATGCTCCTGAATAGCTTTCCAGTAAGCTGGTAACTGCCCTCCACTCTGGATTATCTTTTTGAGCACAATTGTTTTGTGAACAGGCTTAGAAGATGCAGTGTTTCTCTGAAGAGCAAAGGGCATGTAGGGCTATTGGCTCTTTAAAAGATACAGGGTTTCCTCACAAAGACCTGGACAAGATGCGGCCATCCAGAGCCCTAGCGTAGATGGAGAAGGGCTAGTGAAACACCACACCTAGTGGAGGAGCTAGTGGCAGTTTATGGCTGCTTGGGGTAGAACAGGCACTTTTCTTCAGGGATGCAACCCCACCAGGTAGGTTGCTCCACCCTAGTGGGTGAGTTAACACTCATACACACGTGGGCTGCACAGAGTGGACTCAGTAGATTTTTTTAAACACAAGAAGTTTAAAGGATGAAGTGATGGGGAAAATGGGAGGAGTTGGAGGGGATAAAATGGGGATACATTTGATCAAAACACATTGTATACATGTATACAATTCTCAAATCATTTAATATAAATATTCCTCTAAGTGCAGGTTCCTTTCCTGTAAATCTATCATGTGTTGGCCATCCTTATCATAACACCTTGTGGGGACTAGGGCTTTGGGAACGGACATAAATTTGTTGATACTGGGGAGTTGTGGATGTAGCCAAGTTGTAGAATGCCTGCCTAACACAACAGGGGGTTCAGTCCCCAGGCATGTGGGCAATAAAGCACCTAGGTCTTGAAACCTAGAACTCTATTGTCCTCTGTCCATAGAACAGTGGAGAGGGACCTTTAGAATGGTGACTATATGTTAAGCCTCCGACTTGCCACAGTTAATTGCAGATATTATCCCTAAATCTTCTATAACAAGGCTGTTAAGTGTCACTTAGCTGCCCCCTCTCTTCTTGGAAATGCCTAATTTAATTTTATGCCTTCCTACAATCCTCTAAGATTATCTCAGCGTTATTGGCAGAAGACACATATTGTAAAGAGATTGACCTGTCATGGGGCTTTACATGTTCAGCATGAGAGAAGTAGGAAGAGAGGAATTTTACATCTGAAAAGGGAAAGCATCCAAATAAAAGCAAAGACGTTGGTGAACATAACAACATGGATAGCCTTTAATATTCTTAGGAAGTTATATGGAATCAGGAACGCCACTCTTAGAATGTATCATCTCTGTTCAAGAGCAAAGACACTGATGGACATAACAACACAGACAGCATTTAGTATCCTTAGGAAGTTATGTGAAGTCAGGAACGCCACGCTTAGAATGTTTCACCCCTGCCCGTCACCTTGAATAGATGTAGAGACCGCTTGCTGACAGCTTTTCTTCAGGCAGTAGATACAGATTCTAGTTCACCTCCCAGTCCCGTCTAGCTGAGATAAGACACCGTACTAGAGTACACTGCACTTTTTGAAATAACTAATTGGTGCTGTTTGTGGTTCAATGTTGTTAATATATCACGTTGATGTCACCATCATCATTCACGGCTAGGCAGAAGGACAAATTCTGCAGCTAATAAGCCTGAGTCAATCAGAGCAGGCCATAGGCAAAGTCACGGAGCTGTTCAAGAATGTCAGCAGCAAGGCCCTCTCTCGTGCTTGTTTTAGTGGTCCTCCTCAGAGTCCCTGGGCTACCTTCCAGCCGTCTCAGGCAGTCATCATGATGCAAATGTTCTGATCCTCCCCGAATTCCCATAGCGTTCTCCATCACACCTGATTAGGAATTTACCAATTGTCACTGGTGAAAACTAACATTGGTCCTTTCTTGATCTCCAATAAGGTCACCAGAGAGGGCCCCAGAAGACCAACTGGCAATGTTAGGGATGGAAAGCCACATGTTAAACACTGGAGGATATGTACTATGAGGGGTTGAGTTGAGAAACAGCTATTTCCCACATTAGTGAGACTTTCATTGCGGTGGCCAGATACCCGAGAAAACAACCAAAAGGAAGGTTTCTTTTTAGTTCAGTTTGACCCAGGTTTCAGTCCTGGAGTCTTTAGCTCCACTGATCATGGGACCGTGGTGAGAGAGAGTACATATAGCAGGGGCATGTGACAGAGGAGGTTTATCACCTCACAGTGACCAGGAAGTGGCATGTGGGCAGATTTTAGTTATAGCTTCCGTAGCACACGGTTAGCAATCTACTTCCTCCAGCTGGGCTGCACCCTAGCATTTCCAACCTCTTCCCTAGCAGCATCACTGTTGAGGGACCAAGGGTTCAGAATGTGAGCCTGTGATGGATACTTCATACTCAAGCCATAACATTTAGGTTGTGTGCACTTGAGTTTTCTCATCAAAGAATTGGGGGTAGGAGTCACTAAAGAAGTAGGAAAGGGTTACAGTCTTGCTGCCATTGTCCTAGCTAGCTTCAGCTGTCAATTTTACACAGCCTAGAGTCACCTGAGAAGGGAGTCTCAATTGAAGGATTGCCTAGCATGGGCATGTCTGTCTTGATTGCTAATTGATGGAGGGGGACCCAATCCTGTGGGTGGCTCCATCACTAAGCAGGTGGTACTGGGCCTATAAGAAAGCTAGCTGAGCATGGATCTGTGAGTGAGCAGCAAGCAGCGTGCCTCGATTGGTCCTGTTTCCATGCTACCGGAGTTCCTGCTCTGACTTTCCTCAGTGATGGACTGGGACCTAAAACAGAAGCCATGTAGAACCTGTCTTCCCCTAAACTGCTCTTGTTCAGAATGTCTTTTTACAGCCACAGAAGGAGACCAACAGAAGTCTTCCTTGGTTTGGGTATGAAGGGGTATTAACCAGAAAGAAAACGAGATGGCCATTACACACCCTAGGTCTCTTCTTCCTTGATTTGGGTATGGAGGGGGTATTAACCAGACAGAGGACGTGATGGCCACTCCGCACTCTAGAACTCCTCTTAGCCATAGAAAGTGTCACCTTCCTGAAGAACTCTTCTCACTATACTCATCCCGTGATTTCGCTTTCTGTGGGCATGTGGTTGCAGGGGAAAGGGTGCTCCTGGCACCCGGAAAGCCTTAAAGGCAATGGTGTCTGGACTTGTGAATGCAGTCTTTGTTTGTCTGTTCCTCCTAAAACAGATAAACTTACCAACCGTTAACAGAAGGAGTAGCTGTTGTCCTTATCAAGACTCCTTTGGTTATGACGGAACAAACCCCAACCAAAATAGCATAACTAAAATTAGATTTACTGACTCAGTCAGCCAAAGTCCAGAGGTGCCTGAGGTACACATCAGAGACCCAGGACACTGCAGCAAGCCAGCAGGTGTCCCCTCTCTCTTTCTGAGCCTCTGACTCTCTCCCGCCTGCCTCTGCTGTTCTCCTTCAGCCGCCTCCTTTCTCACTGCCCATGAGCATGTTTTCTTTGAAAGGCATTAGAGTGGTCCTGGCTTCTGCCACCCTGCTTTGTAACTCTAAATGCGAGAAGGGTTTCTTTCCAAGAGCTCGCATAGAGAACTCTCAAGTCCAGCTTGGGACACGTGACCTTTTAAGGGATCACTTTCCAAATAAAAGTAGGCAGGCTTTTTGTATCAAAAACCTATGCAGAGACTTTCATGGCTTCTCCATGGCATGAGGAAGGCTAAGCTTCCCACAGGTGAGGAGAGATGGGGGGTGGGGAATAGAGGCCCTAGCCTGCTGATAGGGGCCCCACCGAGGGTTTGTACTGACACATAGGGCGATCCCTCAGTTACACAGGTCTGAACACACAGCCTAGATATAAAACCCCAAGGTCCACCCCAAGGACTCACTTCCTCTACTGAGACTCCACCTCTTAAAGGTTCCACAGCTATCCAAAATAGTGCCACCATCTGGACAACAAATATTCAAACATATGACCTGATGTAGGACCTTTGGCACTGAAACCACAGCAGGCTGGGTGCTAGGTGTGTGTTATAATTACAATTATGCTGGCCTGCCCTGTCCCCTGGGTATCCTGTCCCTTTAAGAGACAAGGTCTGCCCATTCCCAATCTCCCCCTTCCTGCCAAGGCAAGCTGGTCTCCATTCTCTACTTGCTCTCTCTGTGGTATAGGAGGTTATTCTGTATTTGTGTTGCTTTCATTGGTGAATAAAGAAAACTGCCTTGGCCTTTTGATAGGGCAGAAATCAGGTAGGCAGAGTAGACAGAACAGAATTCTGGGAAGAAGGTACTGTGGCAGACGCCATGGTTCTTCTGCCCAAGACTGACACTGGTTAGAAGCTTTCCCGGTAAGCCACGACCTTGTGGTGAACACAGATTTATAGAAATGGGTTAGATCAAGAGTGACAGTTGGCCAAGAAGAGGCTAGATATAATGGGCCAGGCAGTAATTTAATTAATACAATTTCTGTGTGGTTATTTTGGGGCTTAAGCTAGCCGTGCGGCCAGGAGCTAGGTGGTGAGACAGGGCCGCCACTCTTCTCTCACAACAGATTGGTGCACAACTGCTCCTGGAAGAACTAATCTACTTCAAGAGGAAGATGGTCATCGAAGAGGCTCCTTATGGAGTTGGTTAGCCATTTGGGCAAGAAACTCCTCTTGCCTGGACTGTTGCATAAACTGGACACAAAGAACCCCCAGAGAGAGGACTGCTGAACTTGCCTAAAGGTAAGATGATCCTTCGGGGTTCCTGATTCATGAAAAAGTCTGTGAAACATTCTGCAGGATACAGAAGAAAGTGACTAAACTGTCTTTAAAATTTCCTGCTTCATGAAAAAGTATGCTGGATACTATGGCCTATAGGCTGAAGATGGATGCCCCAACGGTACAGAATAACTTTGGGTGACTATCCAGGCAACAAGATGTCTCTGTCATTTCTAGAGTTTTGGAAGTTGCTTACTTCTTGTTTACTTAGGTAATATTATATCCTTCTGGAGTCTTTGATGGAGTTGAAGAATAGATAGATAGTTATAGTTATAGTTTTCCATTGTTATGATAAAAGATAAAATAGATCTAAATATGGTAACTGTAGTTCTTGCTTGATAACTGTTTCGTTATATGTAATTTTACTATGTTAAAATGAAAGCCTTTCTTTTTTGTTTAAACAGAAAAAGGGGAAATGGTGTAGGAGGTTCTTCTTTCTATGTGTTGCTTTCATTGGTGAATAAAGAAAACTGCCTTGGCCTTTTGATAGGGCAGAAATCAGGTAGGTGGAGTAGTCAGAACGGAATGCTGGGAAGAAGGGCAGTGTGGCAGACGCCATGGTTCTTCTGCCCAAGACTGACACTAGTTAGAAGCTTTCCTGGTAAGCCACGACCTCATGGTGAACACAGATTAATAGAAATGGGTTAGATCAAGAGTAAGAGTTGGCCAAGAAGAGGCTAGTTATAATGGGCCAGGCAGTAATTTAATTAATACAATTTCCATGTGGTTATTTCGGGTGTAAGCTATCCAGGCAGCGGGACACAGCCAAGGGTGGCTGGGACGACAAGCAGCCCTCTCGCTCCTCCTTACTACATATCTGCCCACTCTTCTTCTGAAGAGAAAGCCTCTGCCTCCCTCCTCCTGCCTCCTTTACCCTCTCTTTCTTTCTTTCCCCCATACCACCCTACCCTATACCCTTCTAATACCCACTAAATAAGTTCTCCAAACCGAAATTCTCTCTGTGTGGAGCATCGGTCTGTCCCTCATGCACCGCAGCAGGAGGACCTGCCAGGATCACTTGCACCATAAATCTTTCACTATGTACATACCTGATCAGAGCTACACTTAGGCAAATGGCCACTTAATCACTTTCTGGGCCTGGATTCAGGCTGCCAATCAGCCAGCACTCTCAGCCTGCTTCGGATCACTAGTGCTCTCGTTTGACTAGGAAGCACACCATTTCCTATGTGTTGAAGACTTGGCCTCCGGTTAGAGGTGCTCCTGAGAGGTAGAAATGAGTCCCCCAGACGTGCCAACATCCTTTCCATGCTGATTACTATTGATTTTCACGTTGTGTTTCATAGCTAGTGACAGTTGTTAGAATAGGGGCAGCAAACATGCCCTATGCATTCTGCACCTCTCCATTCATATCCTCCTAGGATGTAACTAATTTGTCAGTGTGGTCCTGTTCACTGAGAAGAAAAGGCAGCAGAGTCAATAAACCTGTTCAGGCAGGCAACAACCCCAGCCAAGCGAAGTTGGAGTAGGTGTGTGAAATCAGGCCTGTTTATCTCAATTATACAGTCATACACCAGTTAATTCTCTCTCGCTCCCCTTCCCTCTTGTCCTCCCTTCCTCAGTGGCCAACCAGCACAAGGACGACCTATGTAAAATTCTTATGGCACTAGAAGAATATTGCAGCACAAGGAAGACCTATGTAAGATTCTTGTGGTACTGAAAGGTACCCCAGAGGCCCTGATTTAAAGACTTGGTCCTCTGCTTGGTACTAGGAGAAAGTGATACCTGGGTGTGGTGTCACACTCCTTCAATCCAGCACTTGGAAGGCCCAGGCAGGTGGATCTCTGTGAGTTCAAGGGCAGGCTGGTCAACATAGTGAGTCCCAGGACAGTCAAGGCTACACAGAGAAACTCTGGCTCAAAACACCACCACCGACAACAAAAAGGAGTCTTCAAAGGGCCAGGCTTAGCGTATTAGTAATTTTTCTGTTTTGGTAAAATCCCATGAGCAAAGCAATTCAGATGATAATGCATCATGGCAGGGAGGCAGAGCAGCAAGCCCCAGGCATGGCAGCTGAGCAGGAGACTGAGAGCTTCACATCCTCTACTGCAAGCACAGAGCAGAAAGAGCAAACAGGAAGTGGGGTGAGACTATAAACCCTTAAATCTCACCCATCAGTGACATTCTTCTTCTGTCAAGGCCATACAGCTTAGACCTCGGAACTGGGGATACTAAATATTCAAATACCAGAGTCTATGGGGGACATTCCTCATTCAAATTGCCACACTGAGTGAGACTTCTATGTCATTAGGTGCTTGCTTCTAAAAGAAGCTGTGAGATGCCAGTCTCTCGTTCTCTCTATTTTACTTCATTGCTACCATAAGGTGAGAACCAAAGTTTGGCGTCATGAGAGGCCTGAAACCATGAGCCCAAATTAGCCTTTCTTCCTATTGTGTTGATTCTCTCTGGTATCTCATTACAGTGACAGAAAACTGGCTAACATACATAGGTGCATTTTCTATTGCTTAGGAGTAATAGACATCCAGATATTTGCCAAGTAACCCTTCTAACTTTCCTTGTTGAAGAATAAATAAATTGAATAGCAGTATGGTCATCAGAAACATTGAAGAAGAGGGAAAAAAAAAGAAAAAGCATAGCTCCAAAGATCTAAAACAAATGCACACTTAGGCTGTTTTACAGATAAACATGGAAATCGCCTTTGGAAAAAGCTTTACATGGTAATATGGAGCTGGGGGTGGTGGTGCAAATTTGTCTTCCTAGCTACTAGGGATGCTGACATGGGGGTGGGGGCTGTTAATTCAAGATCAATCTGGGCAACATGGCAACACAAATCTCATTTTTTTCTTGTTTTAATTTGTTTTTTATTTTTCCATTCAAAAATTTACACTTCCTCCCCTTCTCCCAGTCCTCTCCCGCTCCCCCACTACTAGCCCTCTTCCCTTCCCCTCCATCCTTAAGAGAGGGCAGGATACCCTGCCCTGTGGGAAGTCCAAGGCCCTCTCCCCTCCATCCCGGCCTGGGAAGGTGTGCATCCAAACAGACTAGGGTCCCAAAAAGCCAATACATGCAGAAGAGATAGGTCCTAGTGTCATTGTTGATGGCTTCTCAGTCCACCCCCATTGGCATCCACATTCAGAGAGTCCGGTTTGATCATATGCTCATTCAGTCCCCATCCAGGTGGATTGGTGAGCTCCCATTAGATCAGGCACACTGTCTCAGTGGGTGGACCAGCCCCTCACGGTCCTAACTTCCTAACTCATCTTCTCCCTCCTTCTGCTCTTCAACTGTGCCTTGGGAGCTCAGTCCATTGTTCTGATGTGGATGTGGTTCTTTGTCTCTATCTCCATCGGATGAAATTTCTATGGTGATATTCAAGATATTCATCAGTGTGACTATGGGACAAGGCCAGTTCAGGCACCCTCTCCTCTGCTGCCCAAGTACCTAGCTGGGGACATCCCTGTGGACACCTGGGGATTCCCTCTAGAGCCAAGTCTCTTGCCAACCCTAAAATGGCTCCCTTAATGTAGATATCTTCTTCCCTACTCCTATATCCACCCTTCCTCCATCTCCACCCTCCCACTCCCCCAAGCTCTCCCCAGTCCTTTCCTTCTCCCTTCTCCTTCCCCCTCTCCCCTTTCCCCATCCCCAATCCCACCTTTACCCCCAGCCCTGTGCTCCCAACTTTTGCCTGGCAATCTTGTTTGCTTCCAATTTCCAGGAGGATCTATATATGTTTTTCTTTGGGTTCACCTTGCTATTTGGCTTCTCTAGGCTTGTGAACTATAGGCTTAATGTCCTTTGTTTATGGCTAGAGTCCACTAATGAGTGAGTACATACCATATTCATCTTTTTGGGTCTGGATAGTGTTTTCTATTTCCATCCATTTGCATGCAAAATTCAAGATGTCGTTGTTTTTTACCACTGAGTAGTACTCTAATGTGTATATATTCTACTCTTTCTTTATCCATTCTTCCATTGAGGGGCACCTAGGTTGTTTCCAGGTTCTGGTTATTACAAATAATGCTGCTATGAACATAGTTGAACAAATGCTTTTGTAGTATGATTGGGCATCTCTTGGGTATATTCCCAAGAGTGGCATTGCTGGATCCTGAGGTAGGTTGATTCCCAGTTTCCTGAGAAACCGCCACACTGATTTCCAAAGTGGTTGCACAAGTTTGCATTCCCACCAGCAATGGATGAGTGTTCCCCTTACTCCACATCCTCTCCAGCATAGGCTATCCTTGGTGTTTTTGATTTTAGCCATTCTGACAGGCATAAGATGGTATCTCAAAGTTGTTTTGATTTGCATTTCCCTGATCACTAAGGAAGTTGAACATGACCTGTGGGGGCTGTTAATTCAAGGTCAATCTGGGCAACATAGCAACACAGATCTCATTTTTAAAAAGAAATCACAAAGGTAAGTGTGGGGCCTCATACCTGTAGTTTCAGTACTTGAAAGGCTAAGGTGAGTGGACTGCCATGAGCCGGAGGCCAGCTTGGTCTGGGTAACAAGTTCCAGGTCAGCATGAACCATGAAATGAGGCCCTGTCTCCAAAAACATCAGTAACGGGGCGCCACAGAAACCAGACAACGTAGTGAACTGAATTTGAAAAGTAAAAGGCAAATGAAGAGTTCTCGCAGAACCACAGAGGCACATGGAGCCAATCAATGGCGAGTCTTTAGTAATGGCCATCAGTACCCGTGCAGGTCCATGTGGTTGTGTGTGTTAGTGCTTCCGGATGCTTACTACGTTCACCCTGTCCTAGAGAAGATGTGAGAGAGAAAGCTCTTCAACGCATCAGAGGAAACTCTAAGTTTCTCCCTATCAAAGCCAGGCAAGGAAGCAATAGAAAAGAAAACTTTTGGATCAGTTTTACTTACAGACAGACTTATACTAACTAGAGTTAGTAGACCAAATTGTCATTGTGTTAATAATACAACACAATGAATTTCAAGGAAGCAAAAATATTTTAATATTCAACAAGCATAAATCACATAGATGGAAGAAAACACCAGGAAATTTGCTCAAGTTATAAAAAAGGGACTTTGGTATTCTAAGACTGGAGGGTAATGTCCTTAAACCGATGAAGAGTAACAGTCAAAAACCCTTATCACACGTGATACTCAATGCCGAAACACTAATTTTTTAAAAATCAGGTCCAAGGCTTCACATGGTGCTATATTTCTGTGATCCTAGAACTTAGGAGAAAGTTAGCCTAGGCTATACAGAATTTGCCTCAAAAAACAAACAAACAAACAAAACAAAACAAAAACAAAAACCTGAAAATAAATAATATAAATCTGATTTGTAATCGGTACCAAGGGTAATGAATACATGTATTCAGTGTTGGTCTAAAATCACAGCTATACAGGGAGACACGTTAAAGATCAAAGGGGTATAACTAAAGATAAAGAAAGGAGCTAGGCACAGTGACACATATCCTTAATCCCAGTTCTTAGAAGACTGAGGCAGGAGGATTACCAAAAGTTTGAGACCAACCTGAGCTACAAAGCAAGTATCATACAGCCAAGGCTACATAGCCCCATCTAAAACAAACAAAAACTAAAGGGTTACTTCTCACAGATAATACTGATTTTGACATGTAAGACAACCTACGAGACATTTACAATTTATTAAACATTTCGTATGGCATAGATTGTTGTATTCAGGAATACACAATTCACAGACGTTTAAAGACTACTATGGCATTCCAGACTTCAGTCAACTTGTAGAGTATGACCTGGTAAGAAGAGATAAGGATCTGGCCTTCAAAGTTCACAATCTGGTGAAGGAGATAGGCAGTTCTCAGTGAGATTAGTGTCACTACAGGGGGACTGGCAGCGGCTCCAGAAGTCTCTGATCTTTGGAAGATACAGGGAGAAGGCTCTCCAAAGCTTCCCAAAGGACCTGGGACACCACTGAGGGTTGAAGGCTGAAGAGTGGTCATGCAAAGATCCCAAAGAAGACTCTGGCCGAATGAGTGCCCCTTAGGGTGTGAGAGGCAGGAGAGTGTGAAGGCTTGAGAGGAGAGGAAGAGGAGGGAGGCGGGAAGGAAAGGGCCCTGAAAGCCTTGCTAAGTAGTTTGAGTGCTGTCCCAAGGACCTGGCAAGCCATCCGAGGCGGTGAAGCAGCTTAAACTTTAGCAAAACAGCCATGCTTGCAGTGTAGGGACTGAGTGTGGAGAGCAGGAGCCAGGCTGGAGAGCAGGGAAATCTGTGAAGAGATGAGGATGGGCGACAGAAGGCTGGGAGGAAGCAAGTGGGCTTGTGATATAGAGGGAGGGAAGTGGGCTAGGACAGCGTAAGTGGGATGCATGAGAGAGCAATGGCAGTCATTTTGCACATGACACCAAAGACTGGGAGGAAATGTGCCCGGATTGTTGAAACCCTCTCTTAGCTGTAAAGTTATGCCTGCTTTTGTTTCCTTGTCTGCTTTTAGAAGTTTTCTGTTAAGTAGAGTGCTTTCAGTACCAGGAAATAAATTACTGTTTTATTTCTCCTAACATTATTCTTCAGAGCTTGGCTCTCAGTGAGAACAGCTTATTACAGCCCATGCTAACAGAATATTCTCTCAGGGAAAATGTTGTGCTCTTCACTGGTGGCTTCGGATGGCAACATGTAATCCCCTTGGGACTTGGTGTTTTAGAAGCTGGCAAATCACATGAAAAGGCAGGGAAAGCTTGGGCTTTGCAGAAGCAGGAACCTTGATTGCTAACACTTAGCAGGCTTGGGAAGCCTCTTAATCTCTTTAGAAATACTATCAGTCTCTCAGTGCCAAGTGGAATAAAGCTCCTCAAACACACGCTGATGTCGGCAGTCACGTGGTACTGCCAGCAGGCGAATACAGAGAAGCCTTTCTTGGCATTTATGACCTTCAGAGTCTACTCTAAGTCAACCCTCCATAGCTGTCTTTTCCACGTGTCATTGTTCTTTTAAACACTCCAGTTAGGGTTTGGAGAGATGACTCAGTCCTTAAGAGCACTTGATGCTCTTGCAAAAGATCCAAGTTCTGTCCCTGATACCCAACTCAGGTTGCCCAGAAGTGCCTGTATCTGCAGATGCAGGGCTGTTGACACCCTCTGGCCTCTGCAGCCACCTGCTCTGTATACACAGAGGCACACATGTATGCAAAAGTAAAGATGTTTTTTTTTGTTTGCTTTGTTTTTTTAAAAAGGCAACCTGCTCAGACACTCCTGTGATGTTTAATTTCAAATCTCAACCTGACTGGATTTGTTCTGGGTCTAGGGCATAAGTCTGGCATACTGTCTCGCATCTCCTTGAGAAGTTTCCTAAGAGGATTAACTGAGAGGGCAAAACCCCCCTGAAACACAAACGCCACCCCAGAATGCAAAGGGAAGCCCCAGAAAGCCAGCTGAGCATTGGCATTTCCACTTTTCTGGTAACTTGTCTCTCTAGATGCGAACAAGCTGCCCTTCCCTCCCCTGCCGTACTTCCATCCCTGAAATGCGAGCCCAATAAACCTTCTAACCTGTAAGGTGTTTCTCCTCGGGTATTTGATTACAGCAATAAGAAAAAAACCACAGTTCTCTTTCTCAACAAGCCATACCCTTGACTATCTGCAAAGGAAGAGAGAGCAGCTGGACAAATTTCTAAGCTGCCTTTTAGAAGATGCCTGATGCGCCTGCTTCGCCTGAATTGTGCCCTTATCCGAGATAACTGTGACCTGTATTGTATTCACCTTCAGGAACCCCAGGCCTACTGGATTTGATAAAGCTCAATGAATTTTGGGTTCAGTCCCACAGAGCTCAGATCTTGCACAAATCATCCCATGGGGGCTGTTTTCAGTTAATTTGGTGCTTTTATATTCTTAAGGAAACAAACAAAACATGAACTTAGGCCCCGTGCATGTTAGGTGGGCACTCCACCTCTGATTTATATGTTTTCATCCCAAACTCTCAACTTGTTCCTCCTGCCTCAGCCTCCCAAGTATCTGGAATGACAAGTCTGTGCCCGTAGGCTTGACTAAAAATACAATATTTTCATTCACATGACCAACTTTCCGATGACGCAGACACCCAGGCCCATGCTAAAAACCCACTTGGCATGTGCTTCTCTCCAGATGAGCTGTCTAATTCTTACAAGAATGTGAATATTGAAACCCTAAAGTGCAACCATTCAGGCAGCATGAGCAACGTCCCAGATCTTCGGCATCTAGAGAATAAATTATCTCCGAAATAACTGCACCCTTTCATCACCTCCTCCTCTTAACCCACTTTCTGAAGTTCAAAGTAGATTTCTCAGCCGCGGCCAGACGAAGCTTGGTGAGGAAAGGCGAGGTTTCAGAAGGTAAACAATCAGAGAAACATCTACACCCCCTCCGCAGCCTTCATCCCTTCCTGCCGCAGGATGACGAACAATTTCAATGACTATGTCCCCTGGGAAGTAGGGAATAAAAAGGCTAAGCGCACACAAATTGAAAAGTTGGAATACAATTGCCGTTCACTCTTTCAAACATCCAGACTGTGAAGAGGGCCTCAGAGCCTGCAGAAGCAGCTTCCTCTCTTGGGATAAGAAAGTCGTAGCAATGGCTGACAACTGCTGGCTTCAAAGGGCTGGGCTGAGATAAGGCCCAGTGGTGTCCTAGACTCCAGCAGCCTGTTATCGGAAGGTCTGTGACTTGAAGGTGCTGATTGCTTCTCACAGCAGAAGGTTGAAAGCTGGACTTTTGGGGCAATAGGACATTTTTCAACCAACCCTTGGAGGAAGAAAACATCCCATTGGCTTTATCCAAGGCCAGGGAAGTGAAATTCCACTGTCCCCCAGGAATTCCCTCTGTTTGCTGTGAACCTCTATGGAGCCTGTTCTGTGGGCTATCAGATCAAGAGGAAAAGAACTTTTCAGGCCATTGTGATATGAGAGAAACCCAACCAAGGAACCCAGGCTGGACACAATTGTTCTAGCCATAGTGAAAATAGCCCTGTGAATTCCCCCTCTCTGAGATGGTAGAGCTTTATCTCTTGGCAAAACAATTCCTTCCTTTATCATTGTTTGGACAGCCCTGTGAAAACACGTCAAACAGAAACACATCAATTGTTGGCATTGCTATATCCGTCTTACCCTTTTATCACATGAGGTCTTACACTCCCTTGTAGCCTGAACTGGCCCTAAGTGAAGACCCTCCGATCCCAGCCTCCTCAGCACTGAGATTCTAAACCTGTACCACCACACTCAGCTTCCTTTGCATACTCTCTGATGTGTTCCTTGAATGTTTAAGAAACAATTTATTTACGCACAGGAGTGACTTGAAAGTAGCTCTTTTCCTGGAGGAAAAACTTCCAGGATGGGATGTAAACTAAAATAATGGATGTGTTATTTTCCAGCGATGAATCGAGTTTCAATGTTTGGAAGACTTCATATGAAACTTTCAAGACCCTCCAAAGGGCGCCTTCCTGTCACCGCTATTGTAGAGACAGAAGGATGAAGACACTTGGACACTCAAGTGTAAAGAAATGAAATGAGATTCTTGAGACTTGGATGTCAGTGGGTCTTGGGGCGAGCACAGGATGCAGGACAAACACTTGCTCACCTGTCACATGCTCAATGCCAGCGGGTCATTAGGCAAGCATAGGACACAGGACGAACATGTACCCACCCATCTGTCACATGCTCGTGCCAGGAGTCCAGGCCAGTGGGCTGCAAATTCAAGAGAGCATGTTGCTGGCCGAGAGCAAGAATTGGAAGCTGCAGAAGTGTACTTTAGACTGCCTGGAAAGGTCCAATTGTTCCTCAAGCATGCTCATACTCCTGTAGAGTCATATAAGTCCTAGCTGATCTGTATACTCCATTCCTTCTCTAGTTGGTAAACATAGGCATACTCCCATTTCCATAGTCTAGTTTTCAACAGAAAACTGGGACAATGTCTATCTTCTCATACTTCACTTGGCAGGTAGCATCTGATGGGTTGTATTAATTTATGAGATGAAAAACCGCGGGCACTGCTTCATAACTCCCTGGATGAGAAGTGTAGTACAGGGATGGCACTTTGCATGCATTAGAAGCATAATGTGTACATCCCCTGGTTTGACATATTTCTGTTTCACCATGTCATTGTTATGCCCAGTCCATGGGGACCCTGAAAGACCACCAGGGAGACCGACTCACCGAAATGCAAAAGCAAGGCTTATTGTATGCACAATACAAGCTGGCAGGAACCTCGTCAAAGTAACTGGTGCAGCAGCAACAAGAGGAGGTTCCGCCCCTCTAGAGGGCACCATTTAAAGGCAAAACCCAGAAAAGTTACATTACAGGGTGTGGAGTGACAGGTTCGATCCTGGTTGGCTGTGTCTAGGGACTTTTCAGGAATTTTATTTTCGAACCTCACCTGTGGCTTGTTAAGTTTTCTTATTGGCTGACTTTCCGGTGGGGACATTCTGCAATTACCTGTACTTTCCACATGGCTACCATGTTACTTTTGCCCCTAGCCATTTCTGAGGACTGGAATGTTCTATGGGAAATAGCTTACACAAGACACAGGATGGAGGCAGAGGACAAAATGGAGGAACTTTTGTTCTTCAGTCATGAAGGGCAGGACGTTTGACGCCTTCAGCAACAGAAGCAGATCCGTTGCCTACCAGCACTGGGATGTTTTGTAAGCCACTTGCTTTTGTTGTGTGGATCAGTGTTGAGGATAATGACCCTGGTGCTTCAGGTACCTGGTAGGAAGCCAGGATATAGTAGGTTCTTTTGGTAACCCCAAATTTCACCCAATGATTCTGGAATATGTTTCTGCAACACATTTGTTAAGTGTGAGAAAAAAAAGCTGGAGAGATGGCTCAGTGATTAAACTCTCTAACTGTAAGGGGGGGATCAAGTTCGTGATAGGGGAACCCACAGAGACAGCTGGCCTGAACTCCTGGGAGCTCATGGACTCTGTATTGACAGCTAGGGGGTCTGTAGCCTGCATGGACCCAACCTAGGCCCTTTGCATGTGTGTGATGGTTGTATAATTTGGCCTGTTTGTGGGGCTCCTAGTGGGATCAGGACCTGTCCCTGGCTCTTGAGCTGGCCAACTTTTGGGAAACTAGTCCCTGTGTTGGGTTGCTGCAGGGGGAAGAGCTTGGTCCTGCCTCAACTTGATATGTCATACTTTGTTGACTCCCATGGGAGGCTGGCCCCTTTCTGATTGGGTGGGGGAGAGTGGGTGTAGGGGGTGATAGATGAAAGATGGGTGGAGGAAACAGGAGGAGAGGAAGGAGGGGAAACTGTGACTGGTATGTAAAATAAAGGAGAAAATTAAAAATACAAATCTCTGGCTGCTCTTCCAGGGGACCCATGTTCAATTCCTGGCACCCACATGGTGGCTAACAACAGTCTTTAACTCTGGTTCCACAGCATCTGATTCTGACTGCTGTGTGCACACTAAGCAGAGACATACATGCAGGCAAAATGCCCACATACATAAAAACGAGTAAACAAAAAGTTAAAAACCCAATCCAAGTTGTCTTTGAGAATAGTAGAAATAGTCAAGAACATCTATCATACTTTCAGCACTTGCTACAATGGGGAATATTTTTAAAACCATGAAATTTTAACCTGCTATTTAAAATGTCTGATTGTTCAGAATATAGAATACTCCTACAAGCCAACAACAAAAACACCAACAACCACATTAAAACCTGGGCAAAAGATAGGAATAAAATTCCTCCAAAGAAGATGAGTAGGGTCCAGGGAGATGGCTTGGGAGCTAAGAGTATTTGCTCCTCCTGGAGAGGACCTGAGTTCAGTCCCCAGCAATAGGCCATATCTCCAGAAAAATCCAACACTGTCTTCCAGCCTTCTCCAGTATCTACACAAGTGTGACACACGCAGACACATGCACATACACATGTTTTTAGAACAATTCATTAAAATGTTTGAAAGAAGATAGCCAGGAATACAGACATAATGGGACAGGTCCTAGCTACTCAAGAGGCTTAGGTGGAAAGATCCCAAGTTCAAAACCCACCTAGACTACAAACTGAGTTCACGGTTACCTAGGCAATTTAGTGAGAATCTCAGAGAAAGAAAATGACTGGCGGCCGAGAGGCTCAGACTGACACCTTGAATTCAATCCCTGGAACTCACATAAAGATGGAAGGAGAAAAGGGTCCCACAAAGTTGTCCTCTCACCTTCACACAGGCACCGCGGTTGGTGTGCGCTTCCCTGTCACAATACATAACACAAATTAACTTTTTAAAAAGTGTGACTTTCTTAAGTAATGACAGGGCAGGAGGTGCAGTTCAGTTTCAGCATTCCGCACATGTGCAAGGTCTCAGGTTCAATGCCACCGCCACAAACCACACACAATGTACTCAGCACCAAGGGTTGTCAAGGAAATGAAAACCAGATTATAATAAGCTGTCTTTTTCTACACACTAGAATGAAGGTAATTTTTAAAACTGGGGCTGGGGGCTGGAGAGATGACTCAGCAATGAAGAACACTTGCTATCGCAAAGGCCCCAGGTTTCATTCCCAGCATTTACATGGTAGCTTACAACTATCTGCAATTCTAGTCCCAGGGGACCTGACATAGCACACATACATACACTCGGGCATATATATAAAATAAAATGTGGTGGTTTGAATAAAAATGGTCCCATAAGCTCAGAGGGAGTCTGTTGGTAGGTGTGGCCTTGTTGGAGTAGGTGTGGCCTTGTTGGAGGATATGTGTCACTGGGTGATGGGCTTTGAGGTTTCAGGCCTAGTGACTCCCTTCCTGCTGTCTGTGGATCCAGATGTGGAACTCTCAGCTACTTCTCCAGCACCATGTCTATCTGTATGCTACCATGCACACCTGACAATACTGGACTAAACTTCTGACCTGTAAGCCAGGCAATTAAATGTTGTCCTTTAAAAGAGTTTCTGTGGCCATGCTGTCTCTTCACAGCAATAGAACCCCAACTACGATGTAAAATAGATAACTATTTTAAAACAGTGCTGTAATGTTGGAACAGCATTTGTCTAGCATGAATGGGGCCCTAGCTCAGAAGTGGGGAAGATAAGAGGTGTTGGCAGCCACTTTGTACCTTCTCATGCTGCTAGTGAGCATATAAAGTAGTGCAAATGCTTAGAGACATTCTGCAAACGCACACAAAACTCACACACAACTCTTCAGAGCAGAATTTCCACATTAGGACAAAAAGGAGAAATAGTTTAAGTGCTTCCCAACTGATGCGCGCATAAACAACATATGGTATGCCCATACCACGGAATAATAGTCAGCAGTAAAAACCATCGAAGCACTCACACACACACTGCAGCAAACATGTTCTGCCTTTCAAAACAAAACAAGCGAGGGCTCCTAGTTAGCTCTTACTTCTCTTTCAAAGGACCTAAGTTCAGTTAGTGCCTACATCCAAATCAAGGCAGATCTGAAGCCTCTAGCCTCCTTGGGTACCTGCATTCGTGTACACATCCTGTACACACACCAAACACACACACACACACACACACACACACACAATTAAAAATAAAACAAATCTTTTCTTAAAAGAAACATGGAAAGTGAAAGAAGCCAGTAACAAAACACCTATAACTATAATTATATGTATATAAACACTATCTACAGAGACAAAAACAACAATTTAATGGTTTACTAGGGTTAAATACTAGGGTTAAGGTGAAAGCAGGGGTTGTTGGTGTTTCCATTATATCCCTGGGTTCCCAGAACAAAGATCCACAAACCGGACATCTCAGAAAATGGGAAAATAATTCTGCATTCTAGAAGTTAGAAACCTGAAACCCGAATGCAGGTAGGACCTTGTTCCCTTGTTCCTTGACCCCATCTTGCTTTGCCCTTTGTAGGCATTGTGCATACTGCCACAGTCTCTTTGAGTTTTATATGTGCATTAGCTGTGTCTAGTAGGCTGTTTCCTTAATGTCTCCCATTCCCACTGGCTCTTAGCATCTTTCTAACTCACCTTCCACAGGGTTCCCCGAGTTTTGAGGGGAATGATTTGAAGAAGGCAGCTCTTTTAGAACTGAGCATTCCAAGATCTCTCCTCTCTGCACATTGTCTGCTGTGGGTCTCTGCATCTGTTCCTATTGACCGAAGGAGGAAGCTTCTCTGATGATGACTGAAGAGGGCATCGGTCTATGAGTACAGCAGACTGTTGTTACAAGTCATTCTATTTCTATTTCTCTTCATCAGAACAGTAGTATTTGGTTTTTCCCTAGATAGTTCCTGGGCTAACTAGTCTCAAGTTCTTGGCTACCCAAGCAGCATTATGCGTGGGTCCCGTGTCATGGGATGGGTCTTCAGTCAAATCAGATATTGGTTGGTTACTCGCAAAAGTAACCATGATTGCACCAGCACATCTTGCAAGCATATCACATTTGTAAATCTGAAGGCTATAACTGAGTTTGTGTTTCTCCTCTGGTAGTATGCAGAATACCTTCCGATACTATAAACACTAGTCTGAATACATGAAGGTTCTGGATAGGCAGCAGATCAGCTTCTCTGTGTTCAGGGAGTGTGTAGGTATTGTCTTCAG
This sequence comes from Ondatra zibethicus, assembly GCA_004026605.1. Lineage (NCBI taxonomy): Eukaryota > Metazoa > Chordata > Mammalia > Rodentia > Cricetidae > Ondatra > Ondatra zibethicus. The sequence continues at coordinate 108,030 of PVIU01000247.1, forward strand.
CAATGGGATCTTTCCAACAGTTTATGAGAGTAATCAAAAGCATTGTCAATAGCTTGGGTTATTTGGGGTTTCCATGGTACCTTTGGCCAAAAAGTCGATTATATTTAACTCATTCCTGGCTCTGGAGTTTTCATTTGGTAAAGAGAAATATCTAATTGGGGCTTTGTTTCCCCTACTATTTGGTTACCCCATTTATATTTCTTTCATATATGTTTATGTTTTAAGAAATGTCTTCTGTAGTAGGTTTCCACACAACCCCCCAAATGCCCTTGGCTGTCTTTCCTGCTATCCCCTCGCTTACTCATCTCTTCTCTTCCTCTCCTTTCTTTCCCCTCCCACAACCCTGTCCACTCATAACTCTATATTCTGTTTTCCCTTTCTCAGGAGATGCTTCTGTCCCCACTAACCGCTTACTCTATACCTAATCTCTGCAGTTATGTGTATTGTAGCCTTCCCATCAATGACTTAAGAACTAATATCCACATATAGGCGAGTACATATCAAAATTATCTTATTGGGTCTGAGTCACCTCACTCAAGATGATTTTTTTTCTAGCTCCATTCATTTACTTGTGAATTTTGTGTTTATTTTTTAAAGAGTGAGTAGTATTCTGTTGTAGAAATGTACCACATTTTCTTTATCCAGTTATTTGTTGATGGAGATCCAAGTTGTTTCCAATTTCTGGCTGTTATGAATAGAGCAGCAGTGAGCATAGTGATGCAAGTGTCTCTAGAGTGGGATGTGGAATCTTTTGACATATTCTGCATAGTGGTACAGGTGGATTTTGAAGTAAATCTATTCCCAGATTCCCGAGGAAATGCCCCATTGATTTCCACAGTGACTGTTCAAGTTTTAACTCCCACCAGCAATGGAAGAGTGTTCCCCTTACACACATCCTCGTCAGCTTGAGCTGTCACTTGTGTTATTGATCTTAGTCACTCTGACAGGTGTAAGATGGAGTCTCAAAGTAGTTTTGATTTGCATTTTCCTGATGGCAAAGAATGTTGAACACTTCTTTAAGTGTTTCTCAGACATTTGTGTTTCGTCTTTTGAGAATTCTGTTTAGATCTGCACTCCATTTCTATCCGGGTTATTTGTGTTTTTACATAGTTTAGATATTAGGTATCTATTGGATGTGTATTTCGGGGAAATCTTTTCCCCTTCTGTGGGCTGCTGCTTTGTCCTTTGCCTCACAGACACTTTTCAGGTTCAAGAGGTCCCACTTTTTGATTGTTGTTAGTTCCTGTGCTGTCAGCATTCTGTTCAAGAAGTTGTCTCCTATGTCAATGAGTTCAAGACTATTCCTCCACTTCCTCTTCTATCAGAGTTCATATATCTGACTGACAATATAAAACATATTTTAACCTTACCAGTTCTTCAAAGACTGTATTTCAGTATCGGGCCAGTAACAGGTTCTTGGTATTAACATTTGAATGTTGTTTGAGGAAGTGCCATTTCAACATCGACTGTGAACAAATAGGGAATGATTGCTAATGAATGTAAAGTTTGGAGGTGGGTCATAAAAACCTTCTAGGATTTGGGAGAGTGGTTACCTAACTCTCAGACTATGCTAAATGCCATGCGCTTGTAAGCTTTTTTTTTTTTAAGAAACATTTTAAAAATTCTACTTGTTTTTATTTCATGTGTCTGAATGTTGGCCTGCATATATGGAAGGGCACTTCATGCATGGCTTGCTTGGCACCTGCAGAGGCCAGACAAGGGTGTAGCGTCCCCTAGAGCTCGAGCTACAGATGTCTGTGAACTGCCTGAGGGGTGCTGGAAACCAAACTGGATTTCCCTGCAAGAGCAGTAAAAATTCTTTTTTCCCTTAAGAGATTTATTTTTATTTTGTGCACGTGTGTATGGGAGCCAGAACAGGGTGTGAGATCCCCTAGAACAAGAGTTACAGGTTATTGTGAGATACCTTTGTGGATGCTGGGAACCACACTTGAGACCTCTGCAAGATCAGCAAATGCTCTTAACTTCCGGGCTGTTTCTCCAGACTCCAGCAGTACATATGCTTAACCCCTGAGCTATTTCTCTAGACCAGAGCTGGATACTTCTAAAGAGTGACTAACAGAGCTATGGAATGTATCTCAATATTAATACTGTTACCATAAAGTGAAGCAGTGAAAATACCATCCTTGCTCTCCCATGGTTAATTCTCCATGGCATTGGCTTGCTTCTGTCAGATAAGTAAACACGTCCTGACGTCAGGAAATTGAGCAAGGAGTGAGTGTCATATGGATGAGATGGCTCAGCTGGCAAAGGTGCTTGCTGCCAGGCTTGATGACTGGCGTGGTGGGAGGAGAGAACCAGCTCTCACACATGTTCTCTGACCTCCACATGTGTCCCATGGCGTGCACATGCGTAAACGCCCACCGGCAAAAAGAAGGACATGCCCAATCATGGGAACTGTTGGCAGGTGCTGTCGGTGTTGGGGAGCAAGGACGAGAACAAGGGCAGCATGATACAGGCAAGGTGGGATTTAAACGAAACCCTGAACTACAAGTGAGATTCATTGAGCTTTCTGGGGATTTAGAATGGCTAGAAATTCTCTCCGCATCTAGTGTTCCTCTTGTCCCAAGGACTCTAAACTTCCTCTGTCTTGACACTGATCTAGGCTCCAGCTGCTCATTGCTGCACCTGGGGCATGCCCTGCTGCCCGCTGCATTCTAGGTGTAGCCAGTGGTGCTGGAGTGACTTGCTTGCTGGGTGGGGTGGGGTTGTCAGTCCTCTGTTCGCTCCATGCCATCATGGAGTGGGTCTTTGTTCATGCAGACTTTGTGTGAACTCAGTGATCCTGACGAGAACAGATGGTCAATCTTTTAATTTACTGGTTCTCAACCTATGGGTTGTGACCCCTTTGGGGTAGAACTATCCTTTCATGGGGATCGCATATAAGATATTTACATTACAATTCATAACAGTAGCAAAATTACACTTGTAAAGTAGCAACGAAAATACTTTTAACGGTTTACTGTCACCGCAATGTGAGGAACTGTATTAAAAGGTTGCAGAGTTAGGAAGGTTGAGAACCACTGCTCTAGGTGCTTGTGAGGAGAGAATCAGCAAGACAGGGATATTCTCAGCAGCCATTTTTGAGGAACAATCAGGACTCACTTTGTAGGAGCCAGAATCTAAGAGTGTTGTTGCGGGAGAAAAGAGCTGAGCCGGCTGAGCAGCGTAAGACTCTCTGAAGGCTTGCTGGCTGCAGACACAAACGATGACGTCTCCAGAGAGTGGCTTTGCCCTCATCAGTCTCTATCCTCCCTGTGGCTAATAGTAAGCTGTCTCCTGGGACTGTGGACCATTCCTGCAGGCTTCTTCTGGTTGCTGTGGGCAGATCCAAAGTGTCTCATTTATGTCACACTAGACCTCAAGCAACCTGAGCGCAGGATTTGGTTGTCGGCATCACAGATGGTATCTCCCTGATGGTACATAGTTCCTGGCATGACAACCTTAAACAAATAATGTCTGTTTATATTACAGCTTACTTCTAACACCGAAAACCTGGTCTCTTGGTTGATCATACCCACTTACTGTAAAGGCAATAGGCACCGGTAGAACACTGGGAACACGCATCCTGACAGAAAACTGTTTTCACGTGTTTTGTATAAAGATCAAGTAAGAAATGAATGCAATGGGTAGTGGTGGCACACACCTTTAATACCAGCACTCTGGAGGCAGAGGCAAGTGGACCTCTGTGAGTTTGAAGCCAGCCTGGTCTACAGAGTGAGCTCCAGGACAGCCTGGGCTACACAGAGAAACCCTGTCTCAAAAAAAAAAAGAAAACAAAACAACTACAACAAAACCAAAAAAAAAAAAAAACTCAAACAAAAAGAAATGAAGGCAATACATTAATTATCTTAAAAATATTAATAACATTACCTGGAGGCCATCCTCATTTTGTTTGGAGATACGTTTTACATTGTACCATTCGTCTAAATTCCATTTTCTTCCCAGAAGACTATAGATGCTTTTATAAAAATAGTGCACGGAACTGCACTGGATGGCTCAGTGGTTTGGAGAACACTGTTCTTGCTTGTAATTCTAGCTCCAGGGGCACAACAGCCTCCCAGGCTCCCTGTATTCACATGCACACACCTCCCCACATATACATAACTATAAAAAATACCAAATTAGAAACTAGCAAATGAAAACAAGTCAGAACAAAGTGCTGAGTTTAAGTGGCAGCGTGCTTAGCCATTGATGGTTGCATTAAAGCCCTCTACCCCTAAGGCCTAGGGAACATGTTGGAGGAAGGGTGGGATGAATCTAAGGACAGAAAAGGTGCTGGGAATCCCTGTCTTCTGTACATGACATGGCTCTGGCACAGATAAGCTCACGGCAGTTGTGTGTGAGACCTCCACGGGATCAAACCACTTAAAACTCTGCAGGAGTGGTGGCCCACATTTTTAATCCCAGCATTCCAGGCAGAGACAGGCAGATCTCTGTGAGTTCGAAGGCAACCTGGTTTACATAATGAGTTCTAGGCCAGTCAGAGCTACATAGTGAGACCTTATCTTAAATAGCAATGAAACAAAACATCAAAAAAAAAATCTTCAGAATGAGTGAGGGAGCGATACCCATGTCCCCACTCCAAGCTGAGGAGCTATTTGTTACTTTGCGAGGGAAGGAGAGGCTTCCCTTTTTCTATGGGTTTGTGTTCACTTGTAGATTGCCTGTGCCTCAGTGGACAGCCCCATGCACACATGGGAAGAAAAATACATGAAATTCAAAAGGAGATGTACTGGGGTGTAGGGGTGTTGAAACAGAGAATAGGGGATGGGTGAGATCAAGATACATTGTGTGCTTGTACAAAATTTTCAGATAATAATTTTTTAAAATGAGCCTGGGCATGCTACCACAGAAAAATGTAACTCCAGACTAGCCACAACCCCTTTGATCTACAATGGTGTCCTGCCTGCAGTACGTGCTACAGCAATGGGGGCACAATGCTTATGGAAATAACCAACGAATAACCGTTTTGACTTAAGGGCCACTCCACAGATGGAATCTATACCCAACAGTGTTGGGTGACCAAGAACCCAGAGACCTAGTATAAAACCAAATACTATTGGTTTTAAAAAATAGTGATAACATGGTTCCTAATGACACTGTACTATCTCATAGATTAGTGTCTATAGTCTATCTAAATCTACAATCTATCTCTATTGTTCACAGATATCCTCCTGCTTCTGCCTCCAGAGCAATGGGTTTAAAGGCATGTGCCACCACCACCTGGCTTATTATTATCTCTTAGAAACCTGTTCTTTTTTTTCTAGGTGTGTTTGTTTTTCTTGTTGTTGATTGGTGTGTTTGTTTATTTTGTTTTTACATCCCAACCAGAGTTTCCCTTCCTTCCCCACTTCCCGGGTCCTTTCCCCTCTCCACCTGTCCACGCCTCCTCCTCCGTTTCTCTTCAGTTACAGTGGGCATCCCATGGATAGCAGCCAGCCATGCGACACCAAGTTCAGTGAAGCTAGAAACCTGTTCCTAGAAACCTGTTCCTTTCCAATGAGACACAGAAAAAGGAGTGGATCCGAATGAGAGAGAAGGTGGGAAGGAACTGGAAAGATGGAGGAAGGGGAAATTGTAATCAGATAATATTCTGTGAGAAAGAATATATTTTCAATAGAAGAGAATAAAACAAGCCAGGGATTCTTAGACTGACTGAACATAGGAATCCCTGGGATGGTGTTGAAATGCAAATTCCCAAGTCTCCCCTCTGTAGTGTTAATGATGTGTCTGTTAAAAGTCTGGGACTAGAGCATCATCTTTTGTTATTGTTTCTGCTTGCCTATTTGCTTGGTTTTTTAAAATAGGTACTTAACTATAGTAACATGGGCTCAATCTCCTAGTCTATCTCGGACCCCAAGCTTTGGAGTTACAAGTGTGTGCTATAATACCCCTAAATGGTTAGGAATAAGCATATTATATAATATATAATAATGCATGTGGAGATTCTGCTGCAAGACTTTCTTGATACAATAGTTCTGAGTTTAAAGTAATTAAAGTGATTAATTTTTTAGAATTAAGAAGCAGGAAAGAAAGAGAAGAGATTGAGATATTTCTACAACACTCATTACTGGAAGGGGGTAAGTGTACTAGCTCCCTGGGGTCAGACATGTTTTTCTAACACTTAGTACTAAAAATATATTCCTTGCATGGGAATTTACAGACATGGTGCTTCTGTTATTCCTGGGACTCCTTTCAAGGCTATTGCAAAAATGAATGCTTGCTGAATTGGGAGGTAGGTGCCAGTGGCTCCGAGATCTTCAGGGCTTCATCAGCAGAAGCAAGCATGAAGTCACACACATTTACGCCTATCTATCTGTCTGTCTGTCTATAGACACATATACATTTAGTGACAGACACTGCATTAGATATTGAAGAAACAGAGAGAAAGGTGGTCCCTGCTTCTTTGAAGTTTATGGTTAAGGACTGTCAAGAAGAGCCTAAGGTAAGTGGGCGCTGCTGGACCATGGGCAGAGTTCAGCCTAGTGGGTTGGTGTGGAGAGTCACCTGACACATGAGCAGGAAATGCCAAGACATTCCCACTAAAGTGTGAAGCCACACCTCACAGTAGGGTGAAAGTCTTATAGGAGTCTTAGATCTCAGAACCAGGGTCCTTATCTAGCAGGGGCTACACCAAAGGGCCCAACTGAAGTGACCATGGTGCCACCATCGAGTCCAATGATGATGCTTGATGTTCTATGTGATTTAGTTTCCATCTTAGAATTTAAGAAAAAATTATATTTAAACACAATTCCTCTTACGAAACTCCTTATGTTATGCATGAAATAAAATATACATAAATATATCCTACATAGACTGTATAAATAAGTACAACGTACATGAAACATAATTTTAAAAATTATTATGCTACATCATTGAAACTATTTCCTTCCCCTTCCCCACTGTTTAAGTATAAACGCTGCCTCGTTCAAGTTGAATGTATGTATGATGAAAAAGCATCAATCCTCTCCATAGGAATTTCTTTTTTTCAAGACAGGGTTTCTCTGTATAGCTTTGGAGCCTGCCTTGGAACTCACTCTGTAGACCAGGCTGGCCTCGAACTCACAGAGATCTGCCTGCCTCTGCCTCCCGAGTGCTGGGATTAAAGGCACATACCCGGCTCTCCATCGGATTTTTCCATTTCTGATTTACAACAGTTACCAAGACATGTTTCACGGGCGTGTTATCTAGAACCCTCTTCAATACGATCAGAATGCTGCCCACCTGAGTATAAGATAGTGACGGTACCTCTAGCAGTCACAACGTCGTGGACCTACAGTCTAGTGTCCAGCACACTAACTTGAGTTAAGAAAGGATTTCAAGGCTAGAGCTGCTGAATTCCCAGTGCTTCCCTCTTCTCACACTCCCAGAATACACAGCTCTTCCCAGCTCTGACTTTGGCTCGGGCCTGAGGTGCTGGTCCTCTCCTCTTCTAATTCTGTTAGGAAACAAAAGAATGAGGGAAGTGTTCAAATATGGCAGCTCTGGGTGTAGCCTGAGTGTGTGACTCAAGGCAAGGGTTTCTGACACCGACAAGATGTGATCCCAGAAATGCAGTTTTGTCAGAAACATCTATGAATCTATGGTAGGAGTTAAATAAATGTGAAAATTAGAATTTAAATACACATGAAAAATACTGTGAAACCCTAAGTTCCTTGGTGTAAAGCAAGGCAGAAATAGTTCGGTCTGGAAAAAAATTTCAAAGAAAAGCCAACTGTTTCTCACTAGGGATACGAGAAACTTCAGGAGTGACTAGTGTGTTGGGGACCAGCCCTGCTATAGCTATAAGCCACCACAGCAAGCTAATCATAGACTATGCTCCATTTTATAAAAGCCCACTCTTTCTCTGCTTGCTTTCACAGCTCATGGGGGGTCATGACCGCGCCCTTCTGACACATGAAGCTCAGCAGCCTTTGTGGTAATGTCCTTTCTTCTTGGTGTTGACAACTCATAGTGACCTCACTTTGCTCAATAGTAAAGAAGACAAGCTTCTTTAAAAATAATTACCCATGGATGGAATTCCCACAGTGCTGTTCTAGATTGCCTGAAATTATTAAACATGAAACTAAAGATACTTTACCATCACCAAATAGTCAAATAGTTTTGTTGCTCTCCTGAGTC